>OU015757.1:50059076-50096486 GCA_907169655.1 Acomys percivali
AGAGAGAGAGAGAGAGAGAGAGAGAGAGACAGACAGACAGAGAGAGACAGAGAGAGACAGAGACAGAGAGAGAGACAGAGACAGAAAGAGACAGAGACAGAGACAGAGAGACAGACAGACAGACAGACACAGAGACAGAGACAGAGAGAAAGAGAGAGAGGAGGTGTTAAGAAGACCCTCCCTTCTCAAGAGTTAACAGGGTCAACAAGAATCCGGTTTAGAGAGTCAGCGGCTTACTGGCCTTAGAGGTAAATTTCCTTCTGAGTTGTTGACTCAGAGTCCTGTTACTGAACGGTGCTCTGCTCCTTGGCTGGTAAAATACCTCTGGAGAAAGAGGAAGGATGTCCTTAGAACTCTACAGAACTCAAGTACCTGGAAGTCTGGTCTGGGTGACAATTGGAGCTGACCACGAGGACACAGGCTTTGCACAGGTGCTGCCCATATGACATGCTGCTCCAAGCCAACCACTGTGTGGTTCCCTCGGAGACTGCTGAGGTAGAAGCAAGGCAGGAGATCTGAGACAGGCTCCGCGCATGCCCACCCGCCCCTCCGTCTTTTCTTCATATTTATGCTTTCCTTATTCACAGCTAATGCCAACTTAGTAGAGCAGCTTACCTAGACACCTCTTCTTTCCTTATTCTTACTTTATTATAGACCTTTCCAGGCTGGAGTTTGGGGCCCCCTCTGTTTTAGATGGTCTAACTCTACTTATTAACTTCTTTTCCATTATCCTTTAGCCTGAGCTACCTTAATGCCTCTTGTTGTCTTTAATATTTCACCTACTGTCCTCCATTCTGTATTGTTTCCATCACACTAATACTAATTTCTGGCTCACTCTAATTCTTTTTTTTCCCCATTTTACCATTATCAACACTTATCACATCATACCATATCATCCTTGCTCCCTTACCACCTCAAAAGTACAGTGTGATTTTAAAAATAGTTCATTATATTTTCATAGTAGGCCTATCCAAAGATTGAGGTTGCTTCTGCAGATAGTATTTTTTAAATGAGGCTTTTTTTTTACATTTCCTTATTTATTATGCATAGTGTTCTGTGAGGACACCAGAAGTGGGCACCAGATCTCATTATAGATGGTTATGAGCTACCACGTAGTTGCTGGGAATTGAACTCAGAACCTCTGGAAGAGCAGCCAGTGGTCTCAACTTCTGAGCCATATCTCCAGCCCCTCCCTGAAGATAGTAGTTTATTCTTGGGGTCATAGAGGACCAATCATGACTCTCTGAGCACATTGGATATAATTATTGAGTTATAGTCACAGTCTTACAAAAATGGAAACCCAATTTTACTATGACCACCTCCTACTATAACACTGCAAATTACTTCCATGGAAATAGTACAGGTGATTTTAAAAATCCAAGCAATGACACATCGCCTGGTAGCCATATCCCAGTGCAGAATTACAAGAAACATGAGAAATCAATGCTGTGTGGTTCTTCTAAAATTGTTGATACCACAGTAATCATATTTAATATGAGAAAGTTAGATGAAATCCAAAGGATGTAAAGAATTACTCATAAGAATGTTCAATAAAAATAAAAAGACTCAAATTCCTAAATAAATCCAAATAAAATGTTAGTTCAATGAAAAATAAAGTCAATATAAGGTATGAAACTGGAATTCAATAAAAATAAATATGTATAAAATACTTCAAAATATTGAAAATGGAAAGTTTAATAAGTCAGAAAACACCTTAGACTACCTCATCAATAGAACTAGAGCAGAAAAGATAAAAATACTTGAATGTAATGAGGATGCATAAAACATCCAGAAAGTGACAGACACATTAATAAGAAAGTGTGACCAGGGCAGGAGAGAGCTACATGACATGATTGAATTATATTTGCAAGTCATGACCATAGAAGAAAAAATACAAGCTAAAAGAAGAGAAAACACAATAACATTAGAACAGGAAATTCTCTAAATCCGGTGAAAGAGATGTGGGAGGGATTTAGGATACCAAATAGACAAGATCCAGGAAAAACCTTCTGCACATCATATTTCAGCTAAACTACTGGTATTCAAAACAAAGAAACTGAAAGCTGCAGAAACACCAGTTACCTGCAAAGAAAAACCCACCATAAAACAAGTAAAAGAAGACTGAAATACTCTTGACTCATAGCATAGGAAAAAAACTGTAAATCCACAGGAAGAGAAACGAAGGAACATACACAAACTTACGGCATTGTATAACACACTATTGCATAATGAATGGGTCACTGAAAAACAAATCAGCAAAGAACTGAAAAAGATTCTAAGTGAGAAAGGGAAACAACATGACAGAACTTGTGAGATATGATGAAAACTTCTCTCAGAGAAATTATGAATATGAAGGGAAAGAATAGGGCCAAAAGATACTGCATGAAAAACCTAAAAACAAACAAAACACCACAGAAGTAAACAAAACAAGAAATCTCAAGGAACTTCATGATATATCTCAAGGGCAAGCCTACCCCCAAATCACTAGACAGAAAGAAATAACGACAGTGGCAGAAATAGATTAAATAGAAACAATAAGAACAGTGAAAAGAACAAATGACACAAAGAACAGATTCTTTGCAAAGTTAAACAAGATTTATAAACCCTTAGTCAAACTAAAACAAAGAAGAGGAGAACCAAATTAAGAAAATTATAGACAGAAAGGGGAAAATACCAGTAAAATTTGGAGAATCATTAAAGTGTACTTTGAAAATCTATGTTTTAATAAGCCTGGAGACATTTGTAAAATAAACTAGGAGTACAGGAAAAAATTAAACAGATTTATAGCAAGCTATAAGATTGAAGCAGTAAAAAAAAGTATTGTCCTCCCTCCATGTACAAAAAGACAGACTCAGATGCATTCATGACTGAATTCTACCAGACCTTCAGAAGACCCGACACCAATGCTGCACAGACTCCTTCGTAAAACATAAAGCAGGGGCATTGTAAACGAATTTAGTGACGTCATTATTATATTCTTATCAAAACCAGACAAAGGCCACCAAGAAGGAAACAGGAGGGGAGGGAGAAAGAGAAAGATGGGGAAAGGGAGAGAGGTGTGAGTGGAGAGGACAGGAAGAAGGGTGAGAGAGAGAGAGACAGACAGAGAGCGACAGAGGCAGAGAGAGAGAGAGAGAGAGACAGAGAGATAGAGAGACAGGGACAGAGACAGAGACAGACATAGAGAGACATAGAGAGACAGAAACAGAGAGGGGAGGGAAGGGAAAAGAGGAGGGGGGGGAGAATGAGAATGAATGTTTACTACAGAGAAATAGTCATGTAAAACATGGAAGAAAAATCTTATAACTTGAATTCAACTTTACATCAATAGGTCATTCACCAGAAGCAAAATGGTTTCATTAGCTCACAATGGCAGTTCAACAGAGAAAAAACAATATATATATATATATATATATATATATATATATATATATATATCAACACATTAATAATCTCAAATGCAGAAACCATGTGATCAAAACAATAAGGTACAGAAAAGATCTTCAATAAAGACTAACATTCTTTCATGATAAGAATCTTGAACTAAATGGCAAATAGAAAGAACATATCTCAACACAACAAAGGCTATACATAATATAGCTATAAGAGCATTTCACTAAAATCAGAAATAAGACAAGAATGTACACTTCCTCTTATTCAGTTCAGTTGTTGAAGACTTAGCTAAAGCAATAAGACAGGAAGAAATGGGATATATATTATTAATATATGTATTAAATATAATATATAATATATCAGCATATTAATATATTAATATATATTAAGATATGTCAAATGGTCCTTATTGCAGATAATACATGAGACCATAAAGACTCCACTAGAACTTCTTTTAACCAATTAACACTTTCTGCCAAGAGGCAAAATACAAAACCAGCACAAAAATCAATAACCTTTCTGTGTATCTAAAAACATGTGGAGAAAGACATCAGATACATAATCCCACTTGCAGTGTTTATCAAAAATATTGGCAAGAATAAACTTAGCCAACCAAGAATTCATGGGTACTGGGTAGCCCACCCCAATAGATAGAGCTACACTACAGTTCAGGCTTAGGAGACACTACAGAAGGTCTTTTCAAAACAACAAATTGCAGTGAGAATGTGGAGAAAGGCGAATCATGTACTGTTGGTGGGAATGGAGCCTCCATGGAAAACATAAGTGGGATTCAGCAGAAAACTGAAAACAGCACCTTCAAATATCAACCCATACCATTTCTGCGCCTGCACCCTAAGGACTCTTAAGGTAGAACACAGATATCTATGTACCCATTACTGTGACATTGCTCGCAGTGACCGAGTTATGGAATAAGCCTTCAGTATCTGTGAATGGATAAAGAAAGTCTGTGCACATATCCAGAAAGAAGAATGAAATTATGCCATTTTCTGTAAAAACTAGTACAACTGACCTTCATATTAAGTGAAATAAAAACATACAGAAAGATGCGTAGTGAGTGTTCTTGTAATCATAGACCTTATAATTCTTTGTAGATGCATAGAATCATGTGTGTGTGAGTGTGTGCTGTGAAACAGAAGAGCGGTGGGGGAAGCAGGGTGGGGAAAGGGGAGGGGGCTTTGAGAGAGGGAGGGAAGGGCTATGAATATTGCAAAATTACAGGCTATCCTTGGGGAAAAACTGGTTTTATGAAACCTATATGCAAATACAAATTTTAAAAAATCAGTCAACTGAATCATAAAAGCTCCTGTCTTCAGACAGTCTTCAGGCCAATAAGCTGTATATGTTATTGGTTATAGGGGGTGTGTCAATGTGAAGGATATATTATTAATTGACAATAAATTAAACATATATGTAGACACTATAGTTTATAAATCTGCCTAAATTTATACAGTATTGTCAGTTTAATATTTTCCCAGAAAGTAAGATTAAACCTATTCATTATATTGACATAACCCTTGTCACAAAACAACTATTTTCCCTTTAGCTAAAGACTATGGTGATTTCCTACTTTACCGGCTTACCCAGAGGGACCATTTTATTCCTTATGGATAGTTTCCTCTTCTGAACATGTTTAAATAAAACTTCAATGGATGAGTACCACATCTGGGCATAAAGTGAACTGAGTCAGAAGGGAAGTGATGCTTGCTTCTGGGAGCAATGCCACCTAAACAGTCTGTTAGTCACTGTGTAGCAAACAGAATGTTGAGCCATGTTTGAGTTTACACAGTTAGCCTTTTAATTGTTTTGAGAAAAGATCTCATATAGCCCAGGCTGGCCATACACTAGTTACTCTTATCTTCTTAGGAAGCAAAAATTCTTTGAAGGCTAGAATCATGTCTATAATATTGCTATATTCCATAGAGACTATTCAGGGATTTTTGGGGGGCATGTAGATTAATTTGTGCTGAATATGTATTTCATTAAATTTGTATTGTTTGAGACTAAAATTGCTAAATAAAGACAGAGTCTGAAACATACTTTAAAGCTGTCAGCTCTATGCTAGGCAGAAATCTAAACTGATTCAAATCTACTTGTAAACTAAACAAAGTACTCTAAACCTCATAACTTACTTATACCCCAAGCACCTGCCACTATGGCGATCCTAGGGCCATTTCTTTCCCTGTCCTCCTCAATGCTCCCTCATCCTCTCCCAACCTTCAAACTTTCTCCCTCCTCCAGGAAGTCCCGCCTTCCACTTCCTGTCCTTCTGCCCAGCTGATTGGCTAAACAGTGCTTTATTGATGATTGATACATTTACTCGGCATTCCTCCACAAATGTGTTATGTCTATCCATTTTCTTGGGAAAAAGTAATATTTTTTGATGTAGGAAACAAAAAATATATGTGATCTAAATGCTAACTTTGAGCCATGGAGAAATTAATCCAATGCCTTCCATATTTAGACTGATTTTCCTAGGATTGCATCTAAGTTTGGAGGTAAAATGTTACTATTTTCAGATACTAATTTTATATAATTTTCATGAAAAACATACTTCAATACACAGTATATGAGATTCCTATAAATTAAAAATGTATGTATTTGCTATCCTTCATGTAGCCTGAATTATGTTACAATTATTGATGCACATTTGAATATATATCCTATAGGAACAAGTTGAATTAACTCATTCTTTATTTGCATCTGTCAAAGTACAGCTGGTATTACTACCTGTATGTTCTGCTTAGAAACTAGCTTTGTTGAAACCAGTATAAAAATGAACTTTGTGTTGTCTTTTATGAGTCATATGTCTTTTAGTCAGCAGTCTGTCCTTCTGTATCACCTAATATTACCCTTTCTTGGTCTCCATTCTAAATGTTAAACTCTACCCATACTTAACAGTAGTTTATGCATAAACATGCATACATTACAAGCTGGGATCCATATATGAGAAAGAATATGTGAATTTTTATCTTTCTGACTTGGGTGACCTCACTTAATAGTATACATTCTGTCTATCCAGTTTCCTGCAAGTTTCATGATTTAACTTTCTTTGCATCTGAATAATATTACCTTTTGTATATATAATACATTTTCATTACGTATTCACCGGTTGATGGAACATGCTGGTCCCATTTGTGTGCTGTTGTAAATGGAACAGTAATTAAACATGGATGTGTGATCATTGCTACGGTGGGATTTGGAGTTTTCTAGGTATTTGCCCAAGAGTGGAGTAACTGGTCATGTGGATCTATTTTTTAACTTTTGAGGGTCCTCCAACCTGACTGCCGTGGTGGCTACATTTGATTCACTCTCACCAGCTGTGAATGAGGGTTCCTGTCCCCACCCTGACATCTTTCCCAACATGTAATAGTCATTTTGATTGGGGTGAGGTGGTCCTCAAAAGTAGTTCTAGTTTCAACTCTGTCATAGAATTTCTTTCTTTCTTTCTTTCTTTCTTTCTTTCTTTCTTTCTTTCTTTTCTGGTAGATTAACTAGAAAATGATAATTGACAGTAAGAGAATGAAAACCCCTAAATGGAGATTCATAGCTTCAGAATGGCCGTTCTGACTGTATAAAGAAGGTCACTATAATACAGTGAGGTTGGAACTGGCTCTGGGTTTGTTTAGTGGATACCTTAATCTAGCTGTGTGATGGTTTCATTTGTGAATTTATTACAATAAATTGATTTAATAGAATGAAAGAAAAAGAACTGAGTTACAGTGTCTGTTCCCAGTGATGCTCTATCAGTGTCTTTTGGACCGAACCTTTATTATTTAACTAAATGCCATTCTTCTCTTTAGGAGTCAATACTATGGACCACAATTATCTCTTATTTTATGATTTCTTAGAAAGAAAACCAATAGAGAATTCCATAGTAAACTTTTTCCTTTTCCTTTTTTTTTTTTTCTTTCAAGACAGGGTTTCTCTGTGTAGCCTTGGCTGTCCTGGAACTCTCTCTGTAGACCAGGCTGGCCTAGTATTCAGAGCTCTGCATCTGGAGTGCTGGGATTAAAGGCAGGCACCACCAAGCACCCGGCTTCCATGGGGAATATTGTGTGAGGGAGAGTACAGCTAGACACAGGCTGTGTCAAGACTGGGCGAACTTGTAGTTTCCAATTCCTGTTGAGTATTACAGAAGACAGGAGGCCCTTCTGCCCGGCAATCCCAGAGCGATTCTGTTTCCCTGCTGTGTGGGTTGGCAATAGGAGCTCTTGAACTGTTCTCAGCTTACTTGGGGTTTCCCTTTGGAGTTAAGCTCCTCTCCTTTCAGAGTGATGAAATAAAACTCTAGTGACTGAGCACTGGATTTATCGCTTCATTTCTTGCTTAATCATCTCTGTCTAGTTTGTTCCCAGTTGCTTTACAAGGCCTTCTATACCTGCTTGCCTATGAAGTGCATATCAAGGAAGCTTGCAAAAATGCTGAGCAAGTGGCCTGGATGCCATTTTGAAGAATACAGGGCTGCTGCTACACACAGGAGGCCTCTAGGAGCAGGATGGTTATTGCTACTCAGTACTCTATTGCTCCTCAGGAAATCCAACTTCAAGATTCAAAAGCTAGACTCATAAAAAGAATCAAAGGTACCCAAGTATACCTTTTAGCAAGAGTCTGGCCCATTTAGAATACAGATGCAGAGACCCACCGCCAAATAATAGGCAGAGCTCGGGAGTCCTGTGAAAGAGTTGGGGGAAGGATTGAGGGAGCCAGCGTGGTCAAAGGCACCACAAGAGGACCTACAGAGCCAACTAACCTGGTTTGAACAAGTGTTTCCTATAAGGCTTCACTCACCCTGATTTTACCTGAACATCAATCTTCTTTCATGCATCAGCCTGTGCAGCTCCTGCTTTGCTTATGGTTTAATCTTATTCTCTCTTTGCAGCAACCTGAGTCCCCAAATCCAGGAGCAATTTTTTCTAATTAAACTTTTGGATTTCCCAGAAATAATGTAGAAAAAATACAGTGCAAGAAAACAAAACTTTTTATCTCCCTTATATTTTAGGTAAGTATAGTTTATTGGTATAGGACATCTTAGGACTACAGAATAAATTAATATTTAATGCAACAACCACTAACATCAACAGGTTACAAAGTTGTGGGCAAATCTTTCCTGCAAGCAGGTGCCTCTGACAAAAAACAAAAGTGGAGTAGATGATGGATGTTACTGTAAATCAATGGGACACATTTTCATTTACGCCTGTTAAGACATATCTCATTATTGTACAATCATACCTTGCACATTAAGAAAATAAGGTACCGTTTAGTAAGTATGTAGTAGTACTTCAAGACTGAAGGTGTACCCATATGGTATACATATGAGTGACACTGCAAACAGAATTTGTTTTTCTGGAAGATATACCGTAAACACATCATACTGAGCAGATTACAAAGCTCACTAGTTAAGAACATGGGCAAAGTAAGTTATTTATAAATTCTCCTGACAGTAATACTCCTGCACTCAAATTTACCTAAACTGACAAATGAAAGGTAGGAAATGTTAAGATCACCACGTTGAGCATATCCTCATGCCAATGCCACAAGCATGGTCTGTAGATCAACTGGGAATACTTACAAAATTCTTAGCTTTTAAGACACAGGGCTCAAAGTTTCAAATTTCTAAACTCTTCATCTCTCATTGGCAACTTCATAATCTCATGCCTGGGAAATGTTCAGGATACTACAGTGCAGCTTATAGTATCACTTTTAATATCCTTTGCTTGATAATTAATATTTGTAAATAGCAATTAGCTGGTTTAAGTTGTAAATGTGTTCAGAACTGTCCTTCCATGTGTTGAAAATCTATGTACTTTACATATTCTGCACTCTCTCTAATCCATTTTTTGGGATATGAATGGTGACATATGATGTGACTTCTGATCTTAAGGACGTATGTCTCTGACCCCAATGGATTCATTGTTCCTAATGACATACTAAGGATTTATGAATATTACATCAACATTTTGAAAACTACCTACATTTATAATATAGATGAATTATTTGGGCTTTGGGTTTCCTTTTATTCCTTTAAAAATAATTTTATTTTAATTATATGTACATGTGTATATTTGTATGTGCATTGTACACATAAATGCAGGTGTCCAGAGAAGCCAGAAGAAGGTGTCAAATGTACTGGAGGTAGAGTTATAGAAGGTTGTGAGGTGCCTGATATGGATGCTGGGAACTGAACTTGGGTCCTCTAGAACAGCAGCAAACACTTTAACTGCTGAACTCTCTCTCTAGGCCAGGGTTTTGTTTTTTTTTTTTTTTTTTAAGTATCTATGAAAAACAGTAAACTGTAATATCCAAAACCTCTGAGCCATCTTTCCCTCTCCTGCTCCTCGTCTTTAAAGCTGGTTTTAAGGAACTATATCAAACAGCCTCCAAATCATGCTCTAAGGCTTTTCAACCTTCCTAATGCTGAGACCCTTTAACACATTTCCTCATGTGGTGACCACAAACCATAAAATTATCTCATTGATTCTTATTTTGTTTTGTTTTTTTTGTTTTTGTTTTTTATTTATTTATTTGTTTTTAAAATTTATTTATTTCTTATTTATTGTATATGAGTGCTTTATCTGCAGAAGAGGGCATCAGATCACATTATAGATGGTTGTGAGCCACCATGTGGTTGCTGGGAATGGAACTCAGGACTTC
This sequence comes from Acomys percivali, assembly GCA_907169655.1. Lineage (NCBI taxonomy): Eukaryota > Metazoa > Chordata > Mammalia > Rodentia > Muridae > Acomys > Acomys percivali. The sequence continues at coordinate 50,069,142 of OU015757.1, forward strand.
TGGAAGAGCAGGCGGTGCTCTAAACCATTGAGCCATCTCTCCAGCCCATCTCATTGATTCTTTATAATGGTAATTTTGCTACTGTCATGAATTATAATATAAATATATGATATACAGGATATCTAATATACAACCTCCCAAAAGGGTCAGGATCCACAGGTTGAGAAACCCTGCTCTAAGGGCTTCTGTCCTTTAGGCTTATCACAGTATGGGGCTGTCCTCTCAGCCTTAGGTCTCCACACTCCAGAACAAAACCATCCAATTATAATGATGCTATTAACTTTCATTAGCCATTAGGATTTGTCAAAGCTATTACTTGTCAAATTCTTGAGAAAAAAAAAAACAACCTAAAACCTAGGGTGCCATGCTGGTTAGTTTTTGTCACTTTACACAAACAAGCATCACTTGCAAAGCAGGAACCTCAACTGAAGAACTATCTCCATCAGATTGGTCTGTGGGCACATCTGTGAGGAATCTTCTTGGTTCATAATTGATATGGGAGGATCCCAGCCCACGGTGGGTGGTGCCATCCCAGGCAGGTGGTCAAATTCATGAATGTGAGAGGGAGAAGTATGAGAGGGATTAGAGGAAGGAGAGGTGTGAGGACTTAATATAACTATCTTTTAATGATGATGGTGATGGTGATGGTAATGATGGGGATGGTGATGGTGATGGTGATGATTATGGTGATGGTGATGAGGATGATGATCGGAAGAAAGCAAGATGAGCAAGTCAGGGAACAGCATTCATCTATACTCTGCTTAGTTCCTGCCTCTAGGTTCCACCTAGAGCTGTGCATCTGACTTTTTCCCCTTGCAGACTTTAGACCTGTTAATCAACCCAATTTTTTTCTTCCCTAAGTTTCCTTTGGTCATGGTATTTATCATAGCAGCAGAAACCAAAGTAGGACAGGCTCCACTAATTAATGGGAAATTTTCAGAAAAGCAGGAAGACTTGTCTGTCTGTCTGTCTGCCTGTCTCTTTTCTGGACCTTTACTCGATTTTTATATACATAATTAACAATAATTATAACCTCACAGGCACATCCTGGATGTTCATGTCTGAAATAGCAGTAAGTATGACAATAGCTTCAGCCTGTGTTACAGGAAGAGTGCAGATGCAGAGGAGCACACCTCAGCTCTACGACCTTTCCTAAGACTTCAGCAAATGACATTTCCCTGTGTCAAAGGCAGGCAGCCCAACAGCAACACAAACAAACATCAGGAATAGCTCTTGGTCACTTGACTTTTATGGAAGGGATTCCTCCTGACCTCGGGTGGCAACAGTAACTGTTTACTGCACTTTACAAACGGCTGGGGAGTTCCTAACACACTGTACTGGCATTGCCTGTCAGGGACGCCTTCACGCTCGGCAGAGTAGAAGTGACTTTGTATTCTCAAACACTGTGTGTAACTACACAGTATTGGATCACAGCTAACTCAGTCACCAGGATATAGTTCCTTTATTAATTTCTCTTGCAATAAATCAGTTTTTAAATTCGTATTTCAAACAAATGCAGAATAGAGTTATGTTTTCATGTAGTTTATACCACACTCATACAATATGCCATAATATGTATCTATTTACCTAGTGAAAAAAAACTATATAAAATGTGTATAATATGAAATAAATGAAACAAAACATCCAAACCATTATCACTATAATCTACTAAATAATTGTAGGATCACAGAATTACTACCGCTATATATATTTTGTGTATATAAATATGTATGTACATTGTATTTTTCAGTTTCTTATTTTGTATTTACATTCAAATTAATTTAATTGCAGCATAATAAAATTAGTACGCACTAATCAGAACTAAGGAAGAAAGTGAAGATCAAAGACAAGCAGGGGCAAAAGCGATTTACAGCTCCTCACTAAATGAATGTGTTTAACATTTATTCACTGCAAAGGTTTTTCCATAAGGCTATTTGCGGTTTGTTTAGACATCACTGACTGCATGTCCTAGCCCACACTGTGAAGCAGTCTTTGACATGCCTGCATGCAGGTGTCTGCTTCTGATTAGAGCAACGATAGTTAATGAGACGTAAAAACAGGGAGGAGAACAAGAGTTTAAGCCAGGAGAAAATGTGAGGAGGGAGAAAGGCTCTGATAAAGCATTTAAAGTAAATTCACCTACCAGCTCTACTCGTCCGAAGCCTCCAACTCCAAGGGTGTCGATGATGTTGAAATCAGACAGCTTCAGGTTGGCGAAGAAGGCGGCTTCGGCTTCATATCTGGATTTTTTGATGTGAAAAAATGGAAATTTCTTAGATGTGCAAACACGAGTACCACGTATGAGTGTACTGGAATGGCATGACTGGGGCACGGTCTTTACCCGCTTCAATTCCATTTTGCTTTTAGAGTCTGTTTTCTCACACTCATCACTTTTTTTGGTCCCAGCTGTATAGAACAAGATAGACTTGCACTTGTTTTTCAGAGGAGAAAAATACAGAGTATCCACTGCATGCCAGTCAAGGGACTGATAAATCAGTCACATCTTGGTGTTTTTTCTACGCGTCTTCTTGTGAGTGTGGATTGTTTGAATTACTCTCTTTTGAGTTTGTTTTGGAGTTTTGAGGTTTGCCTGGTTTTGTTTTTGCTGTTCAGGTTTTAAATAGCAATTTTTCATTAGTTTCCCTTAGTCACAGATTGTCAGTGTCTTCCTTCTACCGAAAGATCCAGAGACAAGTGGGGGGTGTCTCTGGAGTGCAAGCACAGCCAGGTTTTAGGAAGAACAGATCCGAAAAGCTGAGGACTGAGGTACAAATGTGAAATGGATGCTCCCAGGAGTATGTTCACATCTCTAATGAAGGCCCTTCTCCTCTATTCACTGACACCCTGCTAGCAATCCCAGTGCCTTTAGGTTTGCAAGTTTCTTATATGAGTGGCGAGAAGCATGGACTAGCATCCAAGTCTAACTGCACACGTGTCAATCTCACACAGGCAAGAGGCCAAAATGTGCTTCTACCCAATGAGAAGACTGAGTATGACTTGCTTAAAATATCTCCTGGGTAAAAGCCCTGCTATTTTTAGAAAGGGCAGGAAGGCTTAAAGTGAAGATGATCAACCCACTGACTAAAGCCAGGTCAGGAGCGTTGCTCAGCTGTCTCAAAATTGAAGCATTGATATCACTCTGTATGACCCTTGACCTTCAGGCCAATAGGATTCAATCTAGTCCTGTACTATGCACAGACATGAAAACCATATTTGAGGAAATGGTATGTACACAGTGTGTGCAATGCTTATTCTTATTACAATCCCAGCACCTTTGGGTGTTACACTCTGTGGCATTTCTATTACAATCAAACACACCTTTAAACCTTATACTGCAAAGCACACGAAATAGCTTCTTAGACAAGCTTTCAATGCTTTTCAATTTACAATTACAGTCATATCTTTTCAATAAGTCCCACGTTGGCAGACAACTCAGAGTGGATGAAAACAAGCAGAAAAACACTAGTCTTTATTTGCATATTGTGTGAATTCAATAACTTTGAGTGGACCTTTATAAACAAAGCTGGTGAATCCAAGAGCATTTGCAGATTTCTCTCATGAACTACACAATCCAAAGGTCGCCAGAGCAGTTCCAGGGCCTGATGAGCTGGAATGGAACATAAGGGGCAAATGCACATTTCTAACATTCCGAATGCAGGCTGCTTTTGGAAAGTTAAAACTCCATCCCATTTAACGTGGCAGCACCAAAGCTGACTCCAACAGGTGCTTAAAAAGGACATCTGCTGAGCTCTGACTCCTGAGGGTTTATATATACTCAAGTATTTCCTGGTCATCTAGATGATCACATCCCTAACAGCATTTGATTTTTGTTTCTGAAAATGAAATGAAGCAAACAAACAAGTAAACAAAAAACAAAAAAAAATTAATGTGGAGTCTTGAAACCTTCATACTCATGCTATTTTATCAGTCTCAAAAAATAAACATGAAAAAGACCAGAAAGGAAAAACTGAAATAAACAAGGGCTAGTTCTGATTTCTCATGCAGTTGCTGAGTTTTTAAGACAACATATCAGCTGCTGCTTCCCTTTGGGTTTTTCCTGTGATTTGCTTTGTCTGTGTTTTGAGACAAGGCCTTTATATATAGATGAGTCTGGCTTTAAACTCATGATACTTCTGTTTTAGCGTCTCCAGAACTTGGATTACACATGTGCACTACCAGACTTTGATAATTGATATTTTTATTAATTCAAAACAATATGATCTGGAATAAAACACTTTACTAAAATGCCATGTTAGTACTAGTAATCCCTATAATCCCAACACAGGAACATTTTGAATAGTAATGTGTTTTCTGGATGTACAGATCCTAGGTGCAAAAAGGGCACACTCAGACTACCGAATTATTGTCTTACGTCTGTTTAATTTATGGTGTTATTACTTAGACCCTTGAATAAACTCCTGACGTTCAGCTTGGCCTTGTGAAGTCAGACTGAAAGGGCATCAATATGAGTGCAGCGACACCCAGCTTCTACAGAACATCAAAGCTACCCAAGCTCTTTAAACACCATTCTGAGTCTTGCTCCTCCCAAGGGAAGCAGCTATTTCCAGGGCTGGCACCCAAAGCCTCCCTCGTGAGGAACTCCCTGCAATACTGCCGCACAGCCAGAGCCGACGCACAGGCCTAACCCTGCTGACATCTCCACCTTTCTAGTAGCAGCTCCAGAGGCAGAGTGCAGATAAAATTGGACCAGATGGAGACGCTGCTTCCCAAGGAACCAGGGGTGGTCGAACCTGGCAAGAAGGTTTGGGCTCCTTCAGTTTTGGTTCTCCATCGTCAGGTGAACAAAGGTTCGATAATAGCTGTCAGCTTAAATGTTACCATGTAAATAATTAGGGCCAGCAAGGTGGATCAGTTGGTGACAGTGTTTGCAAAACTAACCTGACAACCTGAGTTTAATTTTAAGAACCCATGTTGAAAGGAGAGAACCAACTTCTAAAAGTTGTCTGCCCTTTGACTCCCACACATTAAGTATCTATACTTATCCCGGACACTCTCTCTCTCTCTCTCTCTCTCTCTCTCTCTCTCTCTCTCTCTCTCTCTCTGTCTCTCTCTCTCTCTCTGTCTCTGTCTCTGTCTCTCTCTGTCTGTCTCTCTCTGTCTCTCTGTCTCTGTCTCTCTCTCTCTCTCTCTCTCTCTCTCACACACACACATGCACACAGAGTCATAACACACACACACTCTCTCTTTTTTCTCTCTCCTTTTCTCTCTTTCACACACAAACATACACGCACACACACATATGCACATGTATATACAAACAGGCATGTATACACACATACACACATGCATATATATATATATACACACATGCACATATTTTCTAAGTAGTAGACATTTTTCTTTAGTTGTAGGAATCTATTAGCATGTATACATTTTCATGAACTAGACGCATTGATTGGAATTACCAATATCATTGTAATCACACTTTGCTAATTTTTTAAAAATTACTTTGCTAGTATTATTATGTGAATTTAAAAAACGTTCCCTGAAGATATTATCTTAATATTGGTGAAATGTATTTTAAGGGAGCCTTAAGATAATAGTAGTCTTGATCTTCCATTCTGTTTCTATTTGTGTCAGGTGCTAATGTTTGCACAATTCAAACAACACAGAGGCGGTTTTTCTTTTCCAACCCAGGAAACACTAGGAGTTGCTTAATATGTCAGATGTGGACAATTTTTCCCCCTCATTTAGACTTATTAAGGAGTAATGCCTTCATTACAGGGGCTTTTCACACTCCCCTTCTTAATGAACAACCTTAAAACATGAACAAGGGTATGTGCAGGAATTCCTGAAGATGCTCAATTATGATTTAAAATTTTTTTCTTTATTGTCTACAGTAGGAGCGATACATCATTTGTTTGAAATTATCAGTGATCTTCTAATTTCTTTATAGAGTTCATAAAGTTTGAATGGGAAAGAAACGAAGTTATTGACATATTAAATAACCCCTTTTCATCAAAGTTCAACTGAGTTTCCAATCCATGTTTTTAGTTAACCTGTGGTGGGGAGGCTGGGGTACAAGGAATTAAGTATGGTAATGTATTCATCAGTTGAACAGTGTTTATGGAAGGGCAGTTGGCAAGTGTTTAATAAAAATCCATTTCAGTAATATGTACAACCCTCAACATCTGGTTGCTTACACTATAACAGGGATATAAAAAAATATATGTTCTCGACTTGCTCTTAAGTTAGTGTGAGCCAGTAGCTTAAATATTATTATGTTAACATAGTAATGGGATAGACTTATTGGTATGTTTTTCCAGAAAAGTATAAACACTGGCATCTATGTTTCAGTTATAACTGTATGAAGCATATAAACCCATAAATAGATTAATAAAATACAAGTAGGGCTTAGAGTGTAGCTTAGAGAGAGATAGGACATTTGCTTAGCAAGTTTGAGACCATGATTTCAGTTCCCACCAAACATTTAAATTGAGCAAGAAAAACTAACAGGCAAGTTAAAAAAAAGCAAAAATTTCTATACAAGCCATTACGTGTGTTGTGTGAGGCAAGCAAAGGGAATGTGTCACTTCTCCAACATTCCTAATGATACAATTCCCGTGGGACGATAGTGATTAGAAACAACAGAGCATTGTTTGTCCTTAAAGGATATTTGTTAAACTCTAGAGTGTTGTACAGTTAAGAGAGCAGAAAAAAAAAATGTCTTGAATTTTATTCCCTCTTTTCATCTTTGTTTTTATGCCTCAGGAGTTCCTAAAGCAGTGAAATTGAAAAGGGGAGGGCATGGAGACGAGTCTAAGACACACATAGCCTGGACCATCGTCTGCAGGCCTTTTACCCCAGTATCTATCTCTCCTCTTTCCACAGACACTCATCTGGGCTGTGTTATGCTCCCATTTCTTTAGGAATCACATAATAGTCTTTAGATTTCCAGTTCTTCCATTGACAATAAAGCCTAGGAGTTCTTTACTAACCATCACACATATGTCTCTTGTTCTCACATAGTACCTGTGAATCAATTACTGCCTATTTTTGAATTAAGAGAATTGGACGTTGTAGCTTATGACATCATTATTAAGTAGTCAATATGTCTACTCAGCAACTGGATGAGTGATTCATCCAGAACCAAACTTATGGGATTTCCCATTGTATCTCTACATTAGTTATTATACTAACACAAATATTTCTACATCATTTGATAAAACAGACAATATTATATATACTTTTAACTAAAGATGAAGTGATCAGAACATAGCAAAATGAGTAATTAAGAACCATTTTAACAAAGCAAACGTGGCCCTATTTGTTATAGTTCACTTTATCTATCATAAAAATTAACTTCTGAAATCTGAGCCCCCAAAGAAAATAACCAAGGTCTCAGAATCTCCTAATTCACATACAAATGACTTCCACTGGCTTTGCCTGGATTCCTCTGCCCTTGAGTGCACTTGTATTGCCACTGAGTTTAGGCTTATCAGTTCTTGGGGGAAATCTACAAAAATAAAGTACCCCAGCAAACATAGACTAACTGATGACTGAATTATTTCTTATTATATATGTAGTGGCATGAGATTTAATTAGATGGCAATGCCTACTTGGGACTAACATGAGTCTTAACAGACAAAACCTCATGACTTGTGGTCCTGGCTCTGCTCATGACTCTGTCCTTCTAAGTCCTCATTTCTGTAATGTTTGTGGATCTTAGAGATATTGCACACATACACCCAAGCTAATAAGCAGCAATTGTTTTCTAGTTCAAGTCAGAACCCAAGTTCTTAAAGCATCCAGGTAAATGTCTAGAAATTATCTGCCTTCACATTATGTGTGATGGGATGTCACTGGAATCTATAGATCCATTTATATAGAAATAGATTAAAAAGGGGTGAGAGATTTCAGATATGAGATTTATATGCAGAGGACATAGTCTTGGTCTGTGATAAATACAAACTATAACACTGACCATTACTAAATGAAGACTTACTTACATACAAAATATGTTACGGAATAGTAGTTTCTGATCTAATAGAGCTTGGTGTTTTGAATAAATTGTGTGGCAAATAAATATAAAAGTAGTAAAAAGAAATACCCAACTATGTTCACAGCAGCCTTATTTCTAATAGCCAGAAACTGGAAACAACCTAGATGTCCCTAACTGAAGAATGGATAAAGAAACTGTGGTACATTTACACAATGGAATATCACTCAGCTATTAAAAACAAAGAAATCGTGAACTTTGCAGGCAAATGGATGGAACTACAAAAGATCATCCCGAGGGAGGAGACCCAGACCCAGAAAAACAAACATGGTATGTACTCACATATATGTGGATATTAGCCATAAAGTACAGGATAACCATGCTACAATCTATAGATCCAAAGAAGGCAAGGAGAGCCCGGGGGAAGATGATGAATCTCACTCAGAAGGGGAAATAAAATAGACATCTGAAGTAGATGCAGGAAGGGAACTGGGCAGGAGAAGGTGTCGGGAGGGTAACAGGGTGGGGGATGGAGGTGGGGAGAGGAATGGGAGAGAGACTGGAAATTGGTGGTGGTGGGCATTTCTGAGACGGGAAGCTCCCAGGAGTCCATAGGGGTGACCCTATCTAAGACTTCTAGCAGTGGGAGTGGGGGTGTTAAGGGGTCTGAAGTGACTACCTCCTATACGCAGGTCGGGGGAGGGAGGTTTATCAGGGAGGGAGACAGTACACATAAAACCTTAGACCCCCAAATTTGTCTTGCCTGTAAGAAGTGTAGGGGTAAAGATAGAGCATAGATTGAGGGGATGGAAAACTAATGACTGGCCCGACTTGAGACCCAATGCATGGGGAAAAGCCAACTCCTGACACTATTAATGATACTCTGCTATGCTTGCAGACAGGATCCTAGCACAACTGTCCTCTTAGAGGCTTTATCCAGCAGGGGATGGAAGAAGATACAGAGACCCACAGCCAAACAATAGGCTGAGCTCAGTTCTTTGGAAGAGTGGGAGGAAGGACTGAAGGAGCTGGAGGGGTCAAGGGCACCTAAAGAAAACCTTTGTTCAAGCCTGTGCTTGGTGCCTAGAACCACCCAATTCTCTTTCCCAGTAAAAAGATCTGAAGGATTTCTCATTAACATGAGTATTTGTAGAACATCACTTGCTGGCTGTAAATCAGAGGTGTAAGCAATATACAACAGGAAGGATTATTGCAACTTTAGGACTCAAGCTGCCAGCATTGTAGTGTAAGCAAGCTTCTTCATGCATATCTGGACATGTGTCTACTAAAAGGCAAAATGTTATCGTGATTTGTCTCTCTTGAACACAGCAGTGTAGAGATTTTTTTCAGAGACAAGTAATTTATGAGATGATAAGTGAATGAGATGTGTTACCCGAAGTAACAGTGTAAAAAGAATCTGCTAATAAAAAAAGGCTCTTCAAGCATAAGTTTAGGCTATAAATGTCATGGAAAGTAGGCTGAATGGCTTGCCTTCTTGATCTAAGATTGTTAAGACAGGTTTAAATATGCTTTTGTAGTAAGTCCTAGTTCTAATAGCAGTAAGGGATGAGGTGATACACAAATTATATATGTATTTATATATACATAAATATATATTATCTTAAAGCTTATCTCTTCTCATAATCATATGCATCTAACTTAACTACTAAAAGCAAAATAGAGAAATACATAGGTTATATTCTGGAATACTGTTTCCTTAACCTAGAATTCCATACAGATTTTCTCTTTCCAATTAAATAATTACTTAGTGAACACAGAAGAGTACAGAGGTTGACACCTGGTTTCCTCTACTAAAGAATCTTATGGTGTCAACAGAACTCTTAGGGTAGTCATTGTTAGTTGATTATATGTTATGTATTATCAGAAAACCCATCTTACTTCCTACCACCAAATTTTCTGTGAGTTATGAAAACAGCCAAAGGTGTTAGCCTACACCTTTCATATGTTAATATAAGCAGGGAATAACTAGGCAGGTAGCAGTATTCTGTGGTTGAAGCATATTCTTGGAAGCTAGTTGGCTTTGAGCAAACCTCAGATCCATTGTTCACTTAACATAGGCAGGAACAGGAAACTTAATCCATTTCCATTCAACCGTCAGGTTCCTTGTGTCATAGTAAATGTTAAATGAGATTAAATTACATGAAAGTAAAATAAGGAACATTGGAACGAATAATTTTTGAAAGATTATCATTGCCTAGGATTCATTTTAATTATATGTAAGATACTGTTATTTTAGTCATGTTTAATTATTACTAATTGCCTAAAGTTTTTAATCTATGGATTTTGGGCTGGCCTAGAACCACTCTAGTCCAGCTGGGTATGATCTATAGTACATTTGATTGAAAAACAGAATAGATGCTAGTACACAGAAATACATCAATTTAGGAACATGCAGGAGCTGAAGAAACAATAATTGATTCTGTCCCTAGAACTCAGTTTCCTCATTCCGGTTGTTTTAATTACGGTTTGCGTTGTCTCCAAGAAAGTGGATGACATTTGCACTGTAAAAACATACTGCAATTAAACTTTGTTTTTATTAATTACTTTTTGATATATATGATTCGTTGTTGTCAAATGAATCAGACTGAAAATGTTGTTATATGCAATGAATGAAGGTTGGGGTTTTTCTAGTCTCTTCTAGACCTTCTATTAGAAGAGGATGGGGGAGGGTCTCTTTTGGGAAATTTAGATTTAACATGTTCTTCATGTCTACTCTGCCTTCAGAAAATATGGCATTAGTGAGGCTTCAAAGGGACAAAAGAAAGACACAAAGCCCTGATGTTGCTTCACAGCAAGGTCCTTACCTTCAACTAGGGCCTGAGCTTGTGAGACAGAGACGATACAGCCCCGGGCTCTTAGCCACAGCCAGAAAACAGACAGAGTCAGGTAACAACCTTCGCAATCCAGAGCCTGGAAATGACTGAAACAGATTCTCAAGAGGCATCTGTAAATGTCCCCACTGAGAACGAATCATTGCCCAAATTAGAGCTTCCGAGAAACTACGCAGTGGCCCATCCCTGTAAACATCCCTCTGTCATTTCCAGGAGCGTACTCAGTATGAGAAACTTCCCAAGAGTATCCCAAAGACCACACTCATTAGCAAACAGTGAACGCCTTGCCAGGATCCGTGGGCACAAAGGACATCATTGGTAACATGCCAGTGAAAACCACGGCTGACCAGATATTTGTCAGTGGATCTTTTATACTGGGAAGACTCAATGTCAGATCCACTCTTTTGCTGTCTTTGACAAATACTGATAAACACTCTTGATTAACATTCTTACAGGAGTTATAGTGTCTTTCCCCCACTGCAGAGCATTTGTTAAAGGATCATTCCCAGAGGTACATTTTGAAAGACAAAACAAATAAACAAACAAATGAAAAATCCACACAGACACACAGAGGAAAATCCGTTCATATTTTACTGACAAATGACAATAGAAGGAAAAAGGAAACAAAGGATACATTTCCTTTTTTTTTTTTTTCAGACTTTTCCACAGCACATTTGCAACTTTTCATCATGTCCCATGAGCTTACTGGCAGTGCTATGAATATACAGCACAATTAGCTTTGCATGGGGGATGTTTTCGGTCAGTGGAAAAAGAGCCATCAGTAAGCTAATGCTTTGGTGATGAAACTGACACCGTGATCTTTGGGACCCACTCACTGCAAATGCCTTGTTACTATCTCCGCTAGCAGCTATCCTCTCCTGCCCATTTCCACCCAGCAGTGCTGACGGCTAGGAAGAGCCTGGTCTGTATTGTTACAGATTCTACTTGGATCAAGAGTCCTCCATGCAGACATAAAGAAGCAAGTTATGACATAGCCAGGGACAGTGTTTTCACTTTACATATAACCCCCTTATCATCAGTGCACATTTGTGTGTGTGTGTTTCAACTGCAGTGCAACAGCTGTTCATGTGCCTGGCACTGTTGACCCTTTCCACACTAGGTCCCTTGGTAGGGAGCACAAATCGACACAGGACACACACCGTTGTAGACAATAGTGAGAGTCCCCCACAACATATGCCTTGCATTCTTGGGCGTCATGCTATCATAAAAAGACAAAACTGAAAATTTACCCAGCTGGGACAAGTGGGGAAGGCTGGGGCTTTTGAGCCAGGAGTTTTCTTAAGAACCTAAGCAAAGAACCCCCTTTCCTTTTGCTTCAGGGTCCCCCTCCTTCCAGACCAGATTCCATTGGTTCAGCAACGCACTGGCTCAAATCCCTGCTTCAGCTGCGACCTCTTCACCCCACGCTTTTACTTTCCATTGAAAATCTAAGTCAGAACGGAGCAAAGGGTCATTTTGGCATTTTAAAGAGTCAATGAAAATGAGGCAGCAATGATCATGGCAGCGATGTGATTTTGAGCTAGGGCTACCCAGAGTGCGCTAGCGGAGAGTGGCTTCAATTCAGAAGAGCATCATTGGGTTACCACCTCCATTAACCCACCCACACTCGAGTTCCCAATTTACTTGCCTTTAAAGAATTCCAAATCAAGAGAAATTGCATACCACCTGCTTTAGATTTTCTAACAGAAAGTGAACATTGAGCTTTGCAGCTAAAACAGACATTAAAGCTATGGCATCACTAACTTCCTCTGGAAGGGGAGGGAGATCTGAAAGCAGAAACATAAAGTTAAGAAGTAACACACAAGTTATCACTGTTTCATTGCTTACGAACAATCTGCTATTGTTACCTAGCCCATTCAGTGTGCAGTGCAGTGAGGGAACTTCAGCCTGACGTGGGAAGCCGGTGCCTCGCCACGTCCTCCATCTGCCACTGCGCCTCTATGGTCTTTGTGCTACATACAGAAACCACTTCTATTATTTACATTTTCAGATGTTACTAAATGTACTGGATTTTTTAAATTCTGTTTAACTCATACTTCATTTCTAAATGGAATATAGTTTACTCGCCATAGTAAAATATCACGTTACGGAATGCATCACATGCGTCAAGAAAAACAATAAGAGACTTAGATGTTATAGGTAAAATTAGTAGATAGGTAACATTTCCTTATCAGTTTTCTAGCGAGTTGAAACTAACAGCTTACAAGCACTGTGGCAGGAGTTTGCAGATGCCTCTTGCCATGTTGCTTCCATGGGCTGCTACCTCTTTATTGTCATAATTCATCAATTACCATTAACCAGACCTTTCAATTTTGTTAGCTTCCTCTAAGGTCCAGGTGTTATTATTCTCCAACCCAATCTTCATTCCAGTATCAACAGGGTATACGATTTGTTTTTTTGCATTTTTTAAAGAATTGCCCAGTTCAGTGTAATATTATATGGAATTTATTAAGTTACCATTTTTGTGCATTTTCAAGGGCAATCAAAATAAACTCTACAATTAACTGGGTTATGACTACCTTAGTGACTTGATTAATAAAAAGTTCTCAGTATTTCTCCATGGACTCTGGGCTGTGCCTGGATGAGGGATACAGCTGCTTACTAGAGCTATAGGAATCTTACGGTTTGTGTCTACTCTGGAGTGTTTGTGAACTGGTAACGAGGCCCAGTAACATGCCATGGTTAGGAATTCAGCTTTGAACATCAGCTTGGAACAGGCTTGACCCAGGACAGCCTGTCCATTCCTGTTCCCTCATTTAGTCTTAACATAGAAATAATAAATCAATCGACTTGAGATGACAAAGGCATTTTGAAGGTTAGTATCACCTTTGCCCTGCATGCTTTACAGTGAAAACCAGTTGTCTAAGAGTGACACAAGTATCCTATCCCTAGGTTGATAAAAACATAATTTTCCTGCGAGGGACAGATTTCACAAAGCTATCTATACATGACATAGTTGTCCAGTGAAGCTCTCTAGAGACTGGTGTGTTATACAAAGCTGTTGTGCTAAAAGACATTTGACTGACTGAGGTAAGGAACCCAAACCAATAAGGTAAAGTAAAATACACATCTTTTGGCTAATAAGATCAAAACAGATTTCAAATGGCATGTTTTCAGCACAACCAGGCAGTTCTGCAAATTGCTAATAAAACATGAATATTCCAGGTACTCTTATAGATACTGACTGGGGACACAGATGTGCACAAAATAGAGAAAAGGAAAACCCAACCCTCATATGGCTTCCATGCTGATGGAGAAAAAAAGAGAAAGAAATAAAAATGTGTGCATTAACTGTGGTAAATGTTGTGGACAACAGGAGTGTGAGAATAGATGCAGGAGGGTTGCAGCTTTTAACTCAGAGTCCAGGACACTCACTGAGAAGAAGAGAGTGTAAGTCCTGTGGAATCTGCTTAAAAGATATGGAAAGTGTGGTGGCCCCAGGGCAGTTGTCTATCTGGTCTGTGTGTTACAATTAGCAAGGTTACCATAGAGGCTAGAGCCGTAGAGGCAGGGGTGGGAGAAGGAAATGAGATTGGGGGAAGGGTTGGTGGAAGGGATGAAAATTGCCTGGTGCTTCCTAGAACATTGGGGGATTTGACTTACTCTCAAAAGGAACCCTTTGGAGAAACAGGCATGGCTTTTTCTTACATTCTGATTTATGTTTGAAATTGCCTCTCTTGGAGGGGAGAAATCAGACAACAGAAGAACAAAGATAGGAGGATGGGGACAAGCCTTCTAGTGACCCGTGTAAGAGAAAATGCTGCTTAAATATGGTTGGTTCCACATATATTTTTAAAAGAGCACCAGCAGGATTATTAGACTTGAACCTCAGGATAGAAATGATACAGTTCAAGGGATTGAAGTAAGAAACACTATTAAAAAAAAAACCAGGCTTGGACCAAGAGTGGAAGTTCAGTTTTGATATTTTAGATTTGTGTTGTTTATATGCTATACCTAGGTGAACTTTTCAACTTAGGTGTCTAGAAGTATGATGTTGGAAAAGCAGAATCTATCCTGGAAATATAAAATCAGCACATTTGGGTTCAAAAGTTAGAAGACAACTTGATATTGCCAGAGATGATGATGATGATGAAAAAACAAAAAAAAGGCATGGGTTCAGAAAATGAGTCCTAGAGCATGCCTCTTTGAAAGAGAGGTGGGTACCAGCAGCCAGAGAGGAAAGGATCAAGAGACTGTAAGAACTCGGAGAGGAGATCTCAAGATGAGGATGTGGCCCGCATGACAACAGCTACAGTATGGAAAAGACATGAGGACCAAAAATGAACTCAACTACGAGAGGTCACTAGTGAACTTGGTACGGCAACGGGGAGTCAAGCTGGAGGAAGGACTGAGAAGTCCCCAATGTCTGCATAGTGCAAAGGGTTTTCTAAGGTAGGGACCAATGAGGGGATCAGTAAAGCATAGACTTGTAGATATGGCTAATGGGGTTTTCTCTGGATGTCAGTTTGCTGGACAGTTTGCCTATTTTGCTGAACAGAATCAGTTAATTCTGATGACTCATAGGACGGAAACCTGTGGCACGTATTCCCAGCCATCTCTCTCACTGCTAACTCACTGCATCTCCTCCACATCGCAAACAGGCCTGGGATGTAAGAAGGTGAGGATGAGTCTGTTCATTCTAGAAGTGGCGAAGAGAGACACTTCACAGATTAAATAAATCTTTCAGGACAAAGGGGCGATGACCCGGCATAAGGTGAAATGTGGTAACAGCACAAGACTAGAGCTATTTCAGTGTCAAGTTTCAAAAGAGTGACCTATTAGGAGGAGGGATTTTAGGCCAGGGAAAAACTGATGATATGAAGATGACGTAATGGCAGGACTAACTAAAGTGAAAATACAAGGTTATATATTTTTCTAGCAACAATATTGGTGAGCACTGACATTTTTATTTGGTGCCTGGATAATTTGTAGTAGACACTGCTCTACATTCTTTATATTTACTGCCATTTAATTCTCTCTCTCTATATATATAAAGCCTGTTCTATAATCAACTACTTGATCTCCATCCTGATTTCTTTTATAAATGTAGCCTTTGATTGACACAGCTAGAAAAATCTCTCATTTCCATGCTCATTTATTATTTCTGTGGGGAAAGTGATCAACAAATACTTAAGAGAAAATAAACACTCTGTAATTAAAAAGACAATTATGAATCTAGGAGGGAATTTTATTATATAAAAGATTTAGAGTTTAAAAATGACTAAAGATCAATTTCTATTCTCCTGTTTTACTTAGCAAATAAAATCTCTTTCTCCAGGAGGTACCTGCATAGTACTGGCACTGGCCAGAGGCATAAATAGGCTTATTTCTCACAAGATAAAAACATTCTCTTCCCATGGGTGAACTCTTAATGGTGCCTCTGCTGGTATCAAAGAAGGTTTAAGCTATCCTGGGATGATTCTAAGTGAACATCAAAGGCAGTTTACTGGAAGGCAGGGAATCCTTTCCCAATCACAATATTCCCACAACTCTGGGCACAGAGGAATAGCTGATATCTGAGAACTGTCATCTCCACTCCTGCCAGACCCCAACATGCAGCACAATTAATGTGATGGTTATCCAACCATGCAAGTCCCACTCACAAATACCTGCCCAATCCTTCTTGGCTTAACTTTTAAGTTTGTAATTATCAAAGCACTTAATAGAATTATGAAATCAGGTTTTATGAGTTGTATTCAAAATTTAATATTCTTTCCTAGCTTGCTGCTTCTTAGAAGAATTTACAACCCTCCCCTACATCTTAATTTATATTTATTATATCTAGAAATACAAGTCTTATAACAGTAAGTTCGATAAATATTCACTTTTGAAAGGTCTTGTCTACTTCAAAGGATCACCACCTCTTTCCTATATGAAAATTGAGTAAAAGCATCATGCCTTACATCATTTACTGATTTAACTTTCTATTGTTAACAAATATTCATGTGACTATTTCATTATTTAAAAAGTGATAAAAGTTAGCAGTTTGAGCTCATATTTTCTTTTAAAAATGATTTTAATAAAGTTTATCATTTCAATCTTTAAGTGGAGAAATTAATTTCAATGAAATATGAGGAATGGAAATAATATTAAGCCCAATGTTAAATATAGAAATTTTATTTTAAAAGTATTGGCTTAGCTTATAAAATAAAATGTATGTAGTTTATTTAACATTCTTTGTATATCAGATTTTAATAGAGATTTTATGTTATTTATATAATACTAAAAATCTTCCCCAAATGTCTTACCTTAAATCAGTAACAAATATTTATCTTCTAGATTCTGTGATCCAGAAGTTTGAGGAACAGTTATCTGGGCCATATGTCTTGCGGGTCCTTACGGATGATACATGGACTAGAGCACCTGTGAGTGTCCTGCTACAAGGGGGCTTTTTCCACACAGCTACTAGATAGTGCTAGATGGAAGTGGGATTTAGTTCCTCTCCATATGATCTTCTTTGTGCTCTCCTGATATGGCGATCTGTTTCCTTCTGAAACAATCAGTCTTACAAAATAAGGCAGAGAGCGCAGTGCCTTTACAATCCGGCCATCCAAGCCACACACCAATGACATCCATAGTATTCTCTCTTGGCCACACAGACGCAGCATTCTATGTGATAGGAGACTACAGAAAGGCTCATATACCAGGGGCACTGAAGTGCCCTTATGTCTCTTCCTGGAATCTCTGAAAGTCTCATTCTGTGTATGCTCACTCTAAAGCCCTCATCATAGAAATCAGGTACAGATAGAACTTCTCAAATGGGATTCCTTAACTACAGAACTCATCTATCTATCTATCTATCTATCTATCTATCTATCTGTCTATCTATCTATGTACCCACCCATCCATCCATCGTCTATATGTCTACTTTTATTATTTATTTATTCACCTATTATTTACTTGTTTGTTACAGGATATTTGGTCCCATTGTGGTCCCTGAGATTGAACTATAAATCTGTTTCTTGTTGTTAATCCAAGAGCTTTCTGTTTATTGTAAACAAGTGATTAAGGCATGGTTAAGCAGCCTTACACACTCCTTTAATCCAAGAGCTATCTGTCCATAGGATTTAATAAAGTTAATCCTAGGTTGAGAGTTAGAGCAAGCAACCAGCTGACAGAGATTAAAGAGTAGGGGGGACTTTGAGTTGAGGGGTATTTAGGACAGCCTGTAGAAATAGAAGAGGTCTTTGGTCCTTGGAGCTTCTTTGGGTTTGGGATTTTTAGCTTGAGCTCCTCAACTCCTTGGCCTTTGGCTTTTTGGGCCTTGAGCTAGCAAGCCTTTGGTCTTGGGTTTTTTGGCCTCGACCTCCTGGGCTGTCAGCTGAGCTAGTGAGCCTTTTGGGGCCTTTTCAATTGGGGCCTGAGCTGAGTAGGAAGATCAACTGGATGCTTTCTCTGCCTCTCTGAGCTAGCAGGTTTTTCACCACAGCACCTGGCTCCTGAGTCTTTATTGGTAAAATAGAATGATCATAGATTTTCAAGTGAAACAACATTTATTTACTCTTTAGTTTTGAGACTATCTCAACATGGAAACCAAGTTGGCATGATGCTTTTTGCCTCATGACCCTGGTGCCGACTGCTGGCGTGATCATCTACCCTGGTGCCGACTGCTGGCCTGCGCCACCATGCCTGCAAGTATGGTTCTTTGAGGATGATTCTTCCCAATGTGAAGCCACAAGAATCAGGATCATTCACTCCATGCTTTCCTCACCACATGTGCCCTCTCTAGTTCACAGAAGTTCTTATATCTAGCCAGAAGCAGGTTGGTTGTCCCTGAGTGTGACTTACTGGGCTAGAAATAATCGAGGCTCCTAGCTCTGCCTTCAGTTTTGTCACCTTTCCCTCTAAGTCATTCCTCCTTTGACACAAACAATCACTCAGTGTTTGCAGGTTGTTTTCTGCTTGGAGACTTTCAGGACCTTAATGGCCTCTCTTCACTTAGTACCATCTCCCCCCCGCCCCCCCCTTTGTCCACACTGGTGATGTCTGGCCAGTTAAATCCTCTAACAAACTGCAAGTTTATGCTGAATTGTGCTGGAGTTCCATAAGACAAAATACACACCCACAGCTGCCTCTGACATAAGCTCTCTTTGCCTTTGTGCCTCTGTGCACACTGACGAGGAGGAATGCTCCTAACCTGTATGTGAAGCCTCTGTCTGACCGAATCACTCTCCAAGGTACTGTTTTAAATTATTGATGACAGAACAAAAGATCTTAACGGAATAACTTGAGCCTTATATTTATATTGTCTTTCCCTTAAGGTCCCTTAGATGTGACTCTTGCCTAGAAGCCACCTAATTTTAGCATCATTTTCATTTTGGGAAGGATGAAAATTACTAAAATATCTACTGAGTCATTTATCTCATGTTTCTCATATTACATTTCCCAGAAGTAATGAGACAAAACCAAGACTGACTTTCCATACATTGCTTGGAAAATGACCTCTTAGCTGGATTTCTTCCTTGGGTCACCAGAGTCATTTTTACATTTTAACCTGTCATTCTAGGTGACATCTTTCTACTAAATAACTAGGGCTCCTCTCCGACAGTTTCGAGGAATGATTTCTATTTTTGTTTAATGTGTCTGTATGTGTATGTTTGAGGAGGGTGGCGTATTGAGACCAGTAAGGGAACTGATGCCCTGGAGCTGGAGTCACAGGTAGTTGCGAGCCTCCCAAGTGGATCCTAGGACCTGAATTCAGGTCTTCTGTAAAAGAAGTCAGCATTTTAAATCACAGCACCATCTGTTTTAGCCCCTCTTCATTTTCTTAAAGAACAGACTAAGTGTCCTAAAGGCACTGGGCTTCCTTGAAGCCTGTTCAAAGTTTCAAAGCCCTTTCTACTTTGCTCACTCTCCTGTTCCAATCTCTTTATTATAGCAGGCATTATACTCTTGGAAAGCAAAATATGTATTAGTCATAGAATGCTAATACTTAATGACTTTAAGCAACTGTTTTAGATACTTACGTGGGAACTTCTGAGTGTCTGGAGCCCAGAAGGATTATGGCTGGGGACTAAAACACTATTGGTGTTTTATTAGAAGTAAAAATCTATCCATACTGGGAACCTCAGAATCAGAGTCTTAGTTAGTTAAGATGATGTCATAAAGGATAAGGTAGACCTTAAATCGATAACTTGTGTCCTTACAGGAAAACCCTATAAAGATTCTGCTATTCGCAGGGTAAAAATGGCCATGTGAAGATGGAGATATTGGAGTCAGAATCCACAGACAGTGGACACCAAAAGGGGGTACAAATAAGTAAGGAAAAAGTCAAAGTAAAATTATTTTAAGATTATATTATTCTATGCATAAAATATCTTGAAGACTCCACTGGGGAACTCTTAGATCTGATAAAGACTTTTGGTAAAGTGGCAGAATACAAAATTAACAAACAAATACCAGAATATTCTTATATACCAATAGAAAATATACTGAGAAGAAATCACATAAGCAATTCCATTTCCTATTGCCTAAAAAGAAAACTTGAACTAAGACTAGACAAGGAAGAGAAACAAAACAGTAAGGGAGGAAGTTGAAGAAGACTGAAAAAAATACGAAGGTGGCTAAACTAAGTAATTCACAGATTCAGTACAAATCCACCCAAATTCCATGCTATTTTTCACCAAAACAGGTAAAAAAAATTAAAGTTCATACCGAAGCACTAACGATTCTAAATCATAAAAGCAAATTTTAAAAAAGAGTAATGGTAAGAGTATCACCCTAGCTGATTTCAAGTTATACTACAGAGGCATAATCACCAAACAAGCATGCACTACCACACAGATACACAGTTCAGTGAATAACCTGGAGACTTAGATATAAACTCATGCAGCTATAGCTGCCTGATGCTTTTATAAAGATGCCAAAACAAAGCAAAGCAAAGCAAAACTAAACTAAACAAACAAACAAAACAACAACAACAACAAAAATACAGAAAAGCTTTTCAAGAAATGGTTGTTGCAACCAGGGTGCTTACTTGTAGAAGAGTAAAACTACATCCCAGCTTCCCTGACAAAATACGAGTTTCATGTGGATCATAGACAATATTGTGGAAGCTCAAACTACAAAACACTAATGCTGGAGAAAATGCTCTAGATATGGACAGAGGCAAGAACCTTTTGAATAGGACTCCCGTTGCTCAGGAAACATTGCCAAGAACAGACAAATAGGAACTTGAGAGTTGAATCCTTCTGTACATCAAAAAACAAGACAAAACAAAACAAACCCCCCCCCAAAAAACAAAAACCAAAAAACAAGAAACCACCAAAAACAAACAAAACAACAACAACAACAACAACAAACGCACAAAAACACACACACACACAAAACCTTGGGATATATTTCTTACAGAGACTTTATATTTAGAATAAATTTTAAAAAACTAAATACAAAAACAAATCATGATCACATCAACCAGTCAACAAATAAACTAATGACATGAACTGATAAATTATAAATACTAATGAACACACAAAAAACTGTTCCACCACTCTGCCCATCACAGATTGCAAATAAAACTTCACTGAGATCACATTTCACGTTAGCCAAAATGGGAATCATTAAGAAACAAGTAACAAAAGCTGGCCACTATGTGGATAAAAAAGGAACACTTATGGAAGGGATATTAACTAGTCCAGTCACTATAAGGATCAGTATGGAGGTTCTTAAGAGACCTAAACACAGATCTACCCTGTGACACAGCTACACCATTCCTGGGTTTTATCCAAAGGTCTCCAAGTACCACAGATTCCTGCACATCAATTCTCACTGCAGCACTACTCCTGCTAGCTGGGCTATGGAAGTCCCCTAGGGTCCCAACAACACAGGAATGGATAAAGAAGATATCATGCATACACATAATGGAGTTTTTCAGCCATAAAAACATGGAAGTCATACCACTTGTAGTGAAATGGAAGCAACTGGAGATAATCATATTAAGTAAAGTAAGCCAGTCTCAGGAAGAGAAATATCTTATGCTTTCCTTCATTTGTGGTTCCTATATTTTATATGCATACATATAGTAAAGTATATCTATGTGACGTAACAAAGGAACACAAGAGGAAGGGGAGAGAATAAGCTGTTTACTTGTATAGAATGGCTTATGTAACACAGCACTATGCAAATCAACAAACACAGCATATACTGTTTTAGAAAGAACAACTTTTAAATCCAGATTAGCTAAAACAATCCTGTACAATAAAAGATCTTCTGGAGGAATCTCCATCCCAGATCTCAAGCTGTGCTACAGAGCAACAGTAATAAAAACAGCATGGTACTGGCATAGAAATAGGCTGGTTGATCAATGGCATTGAATCAAAGACCCAGAAATAAACCCACACACTTATGGACACTTGATTTGGACAAAAGAGCCAAATCTACACAATAGAAAAAAATACCATCTTCAACAAATGGTGCTGGTCTAACTGGATGGCTACATATAGAAAAATGCAAATAGATCCATATCTATCACCCTGCACAAAACTAAAGTCCACATGGATTAAAAACCTCAACAGAAAACTAGATCACACAAAATCTGTTAGAAGAAAAAGTGGGGAAGAGCCTTGAGCTCATTGGCACAGGAGACAATTTCCTGAACAGAACACCAACAGCCCAGGCACTAAGAGCAACCATTAATAAATAGGACCTTATAAATCTGAAAGCTTCTGTAAGGTAAAAGACACTGTCATCAGAACAAAATGACAGCCTACAGACTGGGAAAAGATCTTCACCAACCCTCCATCTAACAAAGGGCTAATATCCAAAATATATAAAGAACTCAAGAAATTAAACACCACCAAACCAAATAATCCAAATAAAAAATGGGATACAGAACTAAACAGAGAATTCTTAACAGAAGAATATCGAATGACCGAGAAACACTTAAAGAAATGCTCAACATCCCTAGTTATCAGGGATATGCAATTCAAAACGACTCTAAGATTCCATCTTCCACCTATCTGAATGACTAAGATTTAAAAACAAAACAACAACAACAAAAAGCCCCTCAGGTGACAGCACATGTTGGTGAGGATGTGGAGAAAGGGGAACACTCCTCCATTGCTGGTAGGAGTGCAAACTTGTACAACCACATTGGAAATCAACCTGGTGATTTCTCAGGAGATTGGGAATAATTCTACCTCAAGACCCAGCCATACCACTCCTGGGCATATATCCTGAAGATGCTCCACCATACAACAAGGGCAGTTTGCTCAACTATGTTCATAGCAGCTTTATTCATAATAGCCAGAATCTGTAAACAACCAAGGTATCCTCAACCAAAGAATAGATTAAAAAAAAACTGTGGGGCATCTACACAATGGAATATTATTCAGCTATCAAAAACAAGGAAATCTTGAAAATTTCAGGCAAATGGATGGAACTAGAAAAGATCATCCTGAGTGAGATAACCCTGACCCAGAAAGACACACATGGTATATACTCACTTATAAACGAATATTAGCCACATTATACAGGGTAACACACTAAAATACAGAGACTGATACATCAACCAATGACCGTGTATGGTGTGGTCATAGACCCTCTGCTCAGATGTAGTAGCACAGCTCCTTGAGGGTCCCACAAAATGGTGAGTTGGACATGACTCTGGTCACTGAATTTTGATCACTTCCTCCCTGCCAGGGCAACCTTTCCAGGCCACAGAGAAAGAGGTTACAGGTAGTACAGATGAGACTTGATAGGGAAAGGTCAGATGTTAGTGGAAGAGCGCTCCCCTTTCTGAGGACTAGGGGAGGGAGGGAGAGGGGTTGAGGGAGGGAGGGGGATTGGAAAGGGAGGGGGGAGGGGGATACAATTGGGATGTGAAGAATTTAAACTGCAGAACAAGCAGGTACCTTATATTGCTAATCTCACTATATGGGAATAGCTCTGAGACTGGCTGAGACATGAATGTCTAGGCATAGACAATGCTTCTTGTTGGCTACAGAATCCCTATGAATTATTATTAGGTGCCATTCTTTGTATGGCATGAAGGAAGATTTACAGATATCTTTTTTTTTTCTGTTCATACAGAGCAGATAACCAGCCTTAATTGTTCTGTGCATCATGCACACCTTATACACTTATAATTTTATGACTGTATAATGCTTGTGAGAAATTATATGTTTTCAGAACAAAAGAACTAGACACTGACATTGGATCAGACCCAACAGAACTCATTTCTCTCAGCATGCTGGACACTGACAACCTGCATCCTCCATGTTCCAGCACCAAGTGCTTCAGTTGCTGTTCCTCATCAGAACAGAAAAGCTCCCAGGACACCTTTGAAGAGAGCTTCCAATCCCAATTGGTCCAGCATTCGAGACTATCCTACACAGGACTCTAATTAAGCTTAGAATTTCTCAACATTTAGAAACTGGACTACAAATGCTAGACCACCATTTCCCCAATTTTCTTTGGGCTCCTACAAAGGTACTATTTGTCACAAATCAGCCAGAAGAAACCTTAAGAGAATAACGCCTCATTTCCTTTAAGGGAGGTCTGGTAGGTTTTTGGTTGCTTTCTTGGGCTATAGAGGGTTATTATCAATAGGAGTTGGTGATAAATTATTAGTAGTATTATTTATAGAGAAAACAAAGTTGGACTCAAGGATGTCTCTCTTTTCCTTTATCTTCCATTATTAGGTTTGGAGATAGGGATTGAAAAGAAAGAAGGGGGAATATAGAAACATACAGGGGAGATAGAAGAACAAGTAGATTAGTGAATCTGCTTCTCAACTTCATGCCTCAATTGTCACTCACAAGGTTATTTTTAGTTCACTGCCATAGAATTTTGTATATAGACAAAAAATAAGTTTAATTTTAGATACAGTGGTATAGAATTCAAATCTAACATTATTCTCCACACACATTATATATATTTGTATTCTAAATGTGGTATTATATCCGTATAACTAAATTATAATACAAGGTTTACTTCCAATACACTGAAAGTGCTATTGCAGGCTGTTTAGGATAAGTAAGTTATTCAAGTTAATTATTAGTTGATCAAATCATGGTCATGTAAATTAGTAGTCTCTTTTTATCACAAGAATATAGATCTTAGATGAAATAGATAGATATGATTCTATAGAAAGATAAAATAGACAAGGTCTTCAAAAACCTCAGTGATATTCAGAATATGGCATTTAAATTTTTTTTTTTTTATTATTTTAAAGATTCATTGAGAATGAGACAGGTTAATTCCTGGCAACACCCAGCCTACCTCAAAGAGGCTGATGAACATCAAAGAACCTCCTTATGGAGATGGCTTCAAATGTAACAAACAAGCCATTGAACAAGATGTCCTCATCCACCACAGACAGAATTCTGCCTAAAAAAGGACAAGATTGGATGCAGGCAGAGTCGACAACTAAACTCTGCCAAGACAGGGTAAGCAAGCCCTCAATAGTTCCTGTCTCACAAATATGTCTGTGAGACATATTGGGCCAGAAGGCTGAAGATGATGCTCCAACATTGTAGAGCATTTTGGGTAAATGCTCAGGTAGCAAACTGTCTCTATCATCTTCTTATTTGAGAAGCTGCTAACTTGCACTCCCTGTATACTCAGGTAATTAATTTTATTCCTTCTCAAGTCTCTGGTGGGGTTGAAGAACAGATAGTTTAGTTTTACAATTAAGGTTAGTTATTTAGTTAGTTATTTTAGGTCTAGATAGATGTTTTAAGTTGACAATGATGAGATATGATAGATATTGATTTACATTCAGAATTTTAGATGCACCAAGATAGGAAAGATCTTTTCTTCAAAGCTGCAAAATACAAATAGCCAAAACACTAAGATTATAACATTTATATAATTCCTGATTGTTTCATGGTTCTTATTGCTGTGGGTAGTTTATTGTACTTATGTGTAGTAATATAAGTGTATATGTAAAAATAAAAAATTAATTAAAAAAAAGAAAGATCAACTTTTTATGAGTCGTTTCTAAGTTCCTTTTAAAATTCCATTCTTAAGAGACTAAGGGAACTTGTGTTCACAGGTAGCAAAGATTGTAGGAGGAAAGTAAATAAAATATGGTTCATTCAGGGATGGAAAATGGCGACTAGTTATAATATGGAACCATAAGAAAAGCTAAGTAGGGCTATGGGAGAAATGCAAGTAACACGGCAGTGCAGCATGCAACAGTTTTCGAAGAAGGCCGGTAGTCTGAAAAACAGGATAAAGTTCTGAGATCTGCCCCCCAAGACACTGGTCACCACACACACACACAGGCCTCAGAGCTTGCTCCTCAGTTGACAGAAATCTCTGTCATTTAAAAAAAATCTAATTATTAGAAGGGCTTCCAGGAAAATGGATTTTGTTTTGCTTATTATTTTACAAAAAATATGATTTGGGATTTGTGACCTAATGTGACCTTCCACCTATCAACATTCTTTCCCTCTGAGAAAATTCATTAAATTACTTTAGAAAAATGAGTGGGAAGCATATATTCATCTTGTTTATTTCTGTTTTCTAACTGGTTGCACTTGCAATATTGTATTATGTTTGGCAAAGTTCGTTCTTGGCAGGAGACTCACAGATCTGTCCAGCATTGCTCAAAAGAAAGAGTAAGAAACAGCTATTTCGGTGTTATTATTTATATTGTCTACATATTTATATTATTTCCATATGTACGTTGCTCAAATGGTCAGAGGTAAGAAACAAACAAAAAAGGGAAAACAAGGATGAGGACAAGTGTTTTCCAGACAATTTCTGGTTATTGTACCCTTTTTTTTTTTTTTTTGCTAGTTCTGTTGCTTGGCTTCTGTCTAGGAACATCCCTGTCTGAAAGATCACTCAAGGAAGGACGTTGCTTATCAGGTGGTGAGGGGAACAAACAGTCAGCTGATTGTCAGCTCGGGTAAAACTCCAGCAAATACCTGCTAGGGAGAATAAGTGACCACATAAAAAGAGATGCTTGAAGGACTGACTGTAAGAACTGGTTTTCTGCTCACCTCTGCCTGGCCCTGTGTTAGATTATTAGTCAAGGCACTTTCTATTCAAAGGATTATTGAGCACTCATTTGTTTCTCAATCTGAAGGGGAACAAAGCAAAATTAAATTTCCTAAGTGGCCAACTGGTCATCATTCTTCTCAGTTAAGTTCTTTATTTTATGCCCCTGTGATTTTTCTAATTCACATAAGCTCATTAATGTGTTTCACATAGATAATTAAAGTCCCCAAGTTTGAAAACTATTGATCCTAGTGTGTGAATGTCTGATGACTTTCCGAGCTCAATGCAAGAATCTAGAATATTACTTAGTTTTGCAGGAAATATATTTTCAAAGGGAATGAATGAACAATTATAAAATTAAAAATAATCTAAATTGTTTGGATAGTATGGTTCAATTAAGAAAATCAGATTAAAAGAATACTACTTATGCTGTTATGACCTGATTCTTTAAAGTTTATTTTGTGATTATTATTACTATTATCATTATTATTAAAACATTTCTTTTGTGGTATTATTATTATTATTATTATTATTATTATTATTATTATTATTATTATTATTATT
>OU015757.1:50096496-50139862 GCA_907169655.1 Acomys percivali
TTATTATTATTATTATTATTATTATTATTATTATTATTATTATTATTCTGTGTGCATGTGTGGAAGAAAGAAAAACCAACTTGAATCCTACCAACATTTAATAATTTATGCCTGTTTTCTTTTCTTTTTTTTTTTTTTTCGAGACAGGGTTTCTCTGTGTAGTCTTGGCTGTCCTAGACTCACTTTGTAGACCAGGCTGGCCTCGAACTCACAGCGATCCACCTGCCTCTGCCTCCCGAGTGCTGGGATTAAAGGCATGCGCCACCACCGCCTGTTTTCTTTTTATCTTATTTTTTGAGAATTTCTTGGCTACTTTGTCTTCCCCGTGGCCCTGTGGTTGTGATTTCCATTCATGTGAACAAGCAGTCCTCCAGAGAGGTGCCAGTTGGGCAGAATTCTCAATTCAACTTGTTTTAACAGAAACAATTCCACCCAATTTTTTAAGAGTCACGAACAGCCTAAAAGAAGCCAGTGAGAAGAAAGAAGAAAGGCTAAATAGTGATTGCATTTTTATGTAAATTGCAAATACAGAGTCAAGTGGAATAAGAGGACCAGAAGGGCTGCCAACATTATCACTGTTGCCAGTGCTGTCACTATTAAAATGTCCATTGGGATGACGTCTACACTGTCAATCTGCCACATAGAGTTTGCATCTGTTGTCTCAAGCCACCCATGGAAACCATTTCCATTTTTCCTACGCATTACAACAGGCAGCAGAATGTTGGTCCTTTGTATAGTTTTATAATAACCCAGGCTTTTGAGTTACTATAAATATAGGTTAATGTTGTTTTTTGATTCTACTGTACCATACTGGATAAATTTAAACCTGCATACATACCATTCAGAGATTGTTGCTATTATTTTGAAAGTATGGCCTAATAAATGTCTTTATTAAGCTTATAGTTATTATGACAGTATTATTTACCTGCTTTCACAATCAATAAAGACACAGACACCTGATATATTTTAGAATTGCCTTAATTCACCTGGGGCATGGCAGATACTACCTCCTAAGCTACCTTTCATTATCTCCCAGTCTCCATCCATGCCATCTGCTTCTAATCGTTTCTGTTTGGGCTACCTCCCATCCGTAATCCCAAAATACTTGCTAAGGTTGTTCATCTAGGCCATTTCTTTCATGTGGAACTTCAGAGTTTCCTTCTCTGGGCTCACATGGCTCCTTTCTATCCCATGGTGATCCCCTTCCTTCTCCTCCAGTACCTGCCTGCTTCTCCTTCCCAAGATCCTCTCTGTCCTGCAAGCCTGTGAACTTTTGCCCCCCCCCCCTTCTTTCTGTCCTCCCAGGTGTAGACCTTTTATTCAGCCAATTAGGGAGACAAGGTTACATAGTGATATTTGGGGCATGTGAGAATGTGCTCAGGGCAGCAATTAGATCTTGGGAGTCAATAATTAGCATCAAATTACATAGCACCGGACCAACCTCCAACCGGAGATAGTATAGAAATACAGTGTATTGATACTGGGGCTCAGTGAATAATCTATTATCACCACTTTGCTAAAATAGCTCAATTCCTAATTGCACTATAAATGGTTACTCTTACAACACAGATAAGTGCAGATGCATTCCCCCGACCCCCCAATAAAAGAAGCTTCTTTTTTGCAGCAGATGTAGATCATAACAGAAGCTGGTCAAAATGCAAAGAGCCACTGTCCAGGCATACTCAGCTCAAATGAATACAACTCCTCCACTTACTACCCAGGAAATAATGCTGGAGAGGGAGACAGAAAATTATAAACATCAGAGGAGCAGGAAATTTACTATAAGATTGTGCCTTCGATCTAAGACAGGGAAGCCACACCCACAAATTATCAATAACATGGTTGCCTAAAAATGACCCGAATGATTCTAATATCATCTGACATCTCAACATAAATGGGGTTTGTGTGTGTGGGAAATCACAGGGCTCCACACCTAGATGAAAAGCTACAAGCAATTAGCAACAGCTTAGAGAGGGAGAATGAGTCTTCCCCAGGGATAAGCCCCCTGGTTGGTTATTTAATACCAAGTGGTCACACTTGAAATACATATGCAGCAACACTGAACAGACTTAGCAGGTTGAATTTATATAGTTATTCATTTATATGTATATGTAACAAGAGTGGCTCAAGAGGAGGAGGGCTGTGAATTTGGGAGAGAATGGGGGAGGGGAAAGAGCAGAGTGGAGGAGAGAGCGTGGAAAATGATGGAATTAATTTTAAAAATACATATACCTGACTGATTCATTGTATAGAGTTCTTTAACTATGGAATTTATTTGATATAAACCAACTAAGAACTCAGCTAATATGTGTGTGTATGTATGTATGTATGTATGTATGTATGTATGTATGTATGTATACACACACATCCCAGAAACCATTGTGTGATAAGTCAAGCATGCCTCAGTGAGCTATAGCCCCAGCCCCATTTTTAAGGTGGTAAAACTTATTATTCTGTTTATATGCTTATTATTTTATATGTTTTTCCATGGGGTTTTCCCAGTAGATCTTTCGAGAGTCTATGAGCCTCTCCCAGGATATGCATGCCTTCCTGACCAATTAAAAATAAATACAGCCTCAGGAAGTTGGATCAACTCACTCCTAAGTTGGCTTCTGACCCAGAGGTGGAAGGAGGCAGGGTCAAATGAGCCTGGGGTGCTATTTTAGAAGAAAGGGAAATAGGGCCCACACAACCACCCTTCCATGACCTGTGGTTTGAGAATCAGAGCTCTGAGTGGTTCCCACACCACAGCTGTTTTTCAACATCACCAACACCGAACACAGGAAATGGAATGGCACATAGGCTGCAGTTTATAGACTCTTGTTCTCTCGGCAAGAGAAACATGATCTTCCGGGCTCCTACATTCCCTCCAGAATAGCATCTGAACTCACAAGTTAAAGGAATCTCCTGTCTCACAAAAGGGGCCTTCACATGCGAGAAGCCCAAAAGCTTTTAGAGGCATGTAAGTAGGTGTGTAGAGTTTATGTTTAGACAGAATGTTTGGAAATTTTAGGAAGATTTCAGTCCATTTAATTCTTGAAACAGAACTACAGTGTGGCCTTGAAAACATACTTAAAATCACACAAAGACCAAGGGTTCACTTTCTTCTAAGGGCCTAGAAAACATAACACCCGAAATATGTTAAATTCCAGACAGCTGAGAATAAAACTATCTATCTGAGGCACTCTGCTGAGTTGGCTCTGGCCACCATGTCTAATTTCAGGGGCAATCAATCTAATTTTGTGAGCTACTCATAAGAAAATAAATGACTTGAGTTTCAGTAGACAAGTATTTTTCTAACTTGGAAATTCTACACAACTCTAGCGTTTAATGCTCTGTGCAATTGGCTTTTAGGAACTTGTAAAATCTATGTGAAATTATTTCTCTGTTTTTCTGGCAGCTATGTGGGCTTTCAAACTTTTAATATTTTCTAGAACTCCATACATGATCACTGGATCTATGTGGCTCTTGTCCCTCCCTTTCCCCTTCTAACTCTTCTTGGGCCCATTATTTCTTCCTCAATAACCTCTTATTTGATTTCTGATACACACACACACACACACACACACACACACACACACCTTGCAAACTCCATTTGCCCAAGTCTCTAGGACTGATTACTTGGGATTTAACAGTCTATCTGGGTGCTCATCCTTGAAGAAAATGGATTCCACCCTTCCCAGCCACCATCAACTGCCTTTCGTTATTCATCTAGGGTGGACCCTTCCTCAACACTTACTGCTGTGTCAACTTGTATTGTCATTATGTAGATCTTGTTCAGGCAATCCCATTGTTGGGATTTCATAGATGCAACTTCCCTGTCATGTCTAGAGGACACTAGCGGCAGGTGTCTCCTTTTAGCCACTGAGAAGGATAGCTCTCATCCCGCATCACAAAAAGGTTCTTCTTCTTTTTTTTTGTAACAGATAGAGACTATTATAGAGATACACACTGGTCAAAATATACAGAGGAAGTGGCCATGGAGTGCTCAACTGTGATTGATATATCTGCTACAAAACCCCTACATCTAAGGTTCAGGGAAAACTATGGAAGAAGGGGTCAGAAGATTGTATGTATTTTTATCTTTAACCGCAGACACACAGGAGCCTGTTGAATGATGGAGAGTCTTGATTCCATCCATCAGGGAATAGTCTGTCTGAATGAAGGGAAATTTAAGCTTCACTTCCTCCACTCCGCAGTCCTTCTGTAGAGAAAAGTATGTGGCCCAGCCTATTCCAGAATGATTAGCACAACTGTCTACACTCCAACTCGTTTGTATCTTTGGCAGCTGTCTGGAGAACTTCCAAAGTCATTGGCTTTTACTTTCCCCAGGTATACTGGGTAGGAGAAGGATGTATTTCCTGGGGCCTGGGGACAATGCTTGCTCAACTTCCTATCATGTCATCTAGGCATGCTATATTTCATGAGTCTAGGGTGAGGAGTTGATTTTCCAAAACCTGCCACTAGAGGGAACAAAAGCACTATGTTTACCTCAATGTTGAGCCTGCTATGATGTTAGTCATCATGAGATGCTCACTTGGACATTACATTTGCCCCTTTGGATCTGTAAGCATTCAGTGCCTACCCAGTCATTGTTTTTGTTGATGGCATTATGAATAAGGTCCAACCTCAGTTATTTTCCTACTTGTTCCTACTATGGAAATGAATTTAATATATCCACTCTCCTGTTGTGTATGTTTTGTGTTTTAAAGTTATTCATCAAAATACATAATTTCAAAATTGTATCAGGTAATTATTCTCTTCTGAAAATCATGAATGTATGACGATAAGGATCTAGCTATTTTCCTGTGGTAGAAGAGAACATTCTGAGTGATTGAGGAAAGATGCACAAAGCGAAATTGCTTTACTTTCTTCTTATTTTAACCATCTAAATGCCTGTATCCCTCACCTATGATAAGATGCATCAGGAGAATCAAATACAAATAAACTTTGTTTTCAGAATGGTATATATCTTGAAAGTAGTCTCTTTAAAATTGCAGTTAAAAATAAAATTTTATATTGTAATATAAAATGATACCTATCAATTCACATATTCCTAAAATATGTATTTTAAAGAATATATAACTCTCATAGCAGAAATTCTCACCTCAGTGAAAGACCTCCTGATTTGTCACCTGACTTATTCTGTCTTCCTAGTATTTCTCTCACTAACTTTCTGAAACAGAAGGTAGGGTGAGCTGAATGCCCAGAGACATTTGCATTGAGTCAGAACTCCGGGGTATCAAGGGACTACAGTCTAACTTCCCTACGTAACATGTATGCTCTAGTGTCATATGGCTACTTAACAGCCCCTAAGTGCCCTCTCTGTGCAGCTTTAGCTATTATGTATTATATACCAATAAAGATGGTTTCTAATCTTAAATATGAGCATATTTACTGCACATCAGCCACTGTAAAAAAGTGACGTGTACAAAATTCTTAGTTATTCTTTTTCTAAACTCTGAGGGAAGTGTGCATGCATGTGTGTGCGCTCTCCATCTTGTAGGTAAAGATATTGCAGACTGGTGAAAATCAGCGATTTCAGCTTATGAATCTAGATCCCGCGGACATTGCTCTCTATGGATGCAAATTCATGTCACCATGGGTTTTGTTGCAAAGAGAACAGCGAGAGACATATATCTAAAGTGCATCTCTATATTTAGCACTGCTGTTCTTTTCTTCCAGGCAGGACTCTTATCTCCTTTCTGCTGCTGTTGTGCCTTGGGGTGTCCGATGTAGAATATTTATGTACCCATTCCTCTGTATAGAGAGGGAACTTCGGGAGCTGAAAAGGGATGTGCAATTCATTCTTGTGTCTCTTTGCTGGTAGAATGCCTGGTATTTTGGAGGGAATCCATAAGTGAGGATTGAGGACTGCCAAACTGAAAAATAGCAAGTTCATTCTACATTTTGGATATTCATCAGAATTTGAAACATATAAACTTGACTTTCTAAAAGGTACTTTTGTACATGTGTTGAGCATATATTTGTTTTCCACTTACAATTCACAGAGACTGTTATTTATAAACATTTGGAAGAGTACTTGGCTTTAATTATATCATCTACCTAATAATGAATGCTGTAGATAGCTCTGGAATGGCACTGTTGTCACCTTGCTGGGCTTCCCATAGCATGCGTTTGTTCAGTCGGGGTGCTAAGGTACAGGCTAGTTAAACACAGTGAGCCATTTAATATTTACTTACAGGGCCACTGAATGAACTCTAAACACACCAGCTCAAATTGCCCCTGCTCGTTACATGGAGTGATCTTCCTACTGTCTCTCTGGATTAAGCCTGTGTCTTTGTCTCATTCATGCCTTGAGAATTTTGCTGTAGAAG
The DNA here is from genome assembly GCA_907169655.1 of Acomys percivali. NCBI lineage: Eukaryota > Metazoa > Chordata > Mammalia > Rodentia > Muridae > Acomys > Acomys percivali. The sequence continues at coordinate 50,102,835 of OU015757.1, forward strand.
CAAGATGGCGGTGCAAACTTACACCGGATCCCAAGATCCCTGGGCACCTTCCTCACTCCTCTGTCCCATATGTTTAATAGGAAAAGATATTCTTCTCCAGTGAGCTACAAAGCAGTTCTTAGGTTTGTCTCTGAACTGACTACAGCTATGGATTTTATAGCCCTTCCACATGCTGACCATAAAGGTTTTGTTCCTTGAGTAAATGTAGCAATGTTTTGCACTTATTCTATGTCAAGGACTTAGTGTTATAATGAGAGATGCATTGTCAGGTAGTAGATTTAGCAAACATTATTAGAGGAAAATATTTGTTAATTTTTAATATATTTGAGAAACTTACATCTGTGGTCATTTTGTATTCTCATTAAATATCAATTAAGCTTATTGGGAGCTAGGTATAAACTGTGAGTCACAAAGCACCAGATTATAGTGAAAATAATATTCTGCTACTTGGAAATGTATTTGCTTTACGTGTACATACCTACTCCTCTCCCTGGAGTTGATTAAAATTTGTGGTGGTGGTGGTAGTAGTGGTAGGGGGTGGTAGTGGTAGTGATGGTGGTGGTAGTGATGGTGGTGGTAGTAGTGGTGGGTGGTGGTGGAGGTGGTGGTAGTGATGGTGGTGGTGGTAGTGGTGGTGATGGTGGTGGTGGTAGTGGTGGTGATGGTGGTGGTGGTAGTGGTAGTGATGGTGGTGGTAGTGGATAGACTATCAAATAAATCCCCAGAGATAAGAATGAAGCAAAAGTTAATTTAGGTTGAAACATACTGCCAATATTTACTAAAATAGTAAGCAACTCAGAGCTTTAGAAATATAAGATTTCTAGAGGACATTTCTAATCTTTAAAAATGTAATTTGGACACAAAAAACATTGTCTAGAAGTGTAGAGCTGCGTACAGCACAGTTCCTGGCAGGGTATGTACATTTACCTCATCCAATTTTCAGATCTTTTTTCATTATTTCCATCCTACTTCACTAATCAGTTATTGAAATGTTTTCTTTTTCTTAGCATGAGAGTTATGTATGTATCTATGTGTGCTTTTAAACTACTTAATTTCAAAGGTTTAGTTAATATCACATTTATAATGAAAATAATTCAGCGGAAGGCTCTCAGTATCTGAGTAAACCCTATCTTCTGCAACTTTCGTGGCCGACCGTGCATCACTTGTTACCATACCTTTGATAGTAGCAATTTCTAAATATAAGTGCACATTTTAAATGGAAGTAGATAACCAAGTGAGGTTTAGCTTATGGATAGGACCTGTAATTAAACAGCTGGTGAGCTGTTGATTTAAACAATCCTGGAAGTTGAAAGGCGACAGGAACCTGATTAAGTCTTATTTTTTTAGGGTATGTAGGTTTAACCCGTTTGCGAGCAAAACTGCGTTTATTTGCATAAGTAGCAACTAATCGGACTCTTTTAGCAAGTGTTGTACCTTCCCTGGACTTGGTAGTGCACTAAGACAGAAGCTCTGTTGAGTTGGAGACATTCCAGTGTTTTGAACTGATATGCATCCCAACTGAGACTGCAGTTTAAACAGAAGTGATCCAGAACACAACGCCCTACAGCAACTCCAAGACAGAATGTCAGTAACTGATTTAAGTGACATTTTTTGTCCTCCTGAATAAGAGGTATAGGAGGAGAAACCCATGTAGAATTTCATTTCTCTGCATAGTAGCTGCCGTGTGTTCTATACATGTCAATTGGATAAGAATGGCAACAGGTAGAAATGCTTTTTCTCCATGAACAATGTGTTAATCAAAAAGACTGAGGCAATACTTGATGGAAAGAAATATATTGTTGAGAGTATTTTGCTGTATGCTTTCAAGAGATAAGTTATGCAATCATGACATAAACATTTTGAAAACAATTATGAAACCTTTTTATTCCTCTATACTTCATACAGGCTTAACCCAGAAGCCATTGAACACATTTATTTCAGAATATATGGACAGAAAAAGAGTTCTCCAGGTGTGTTGGTGCATATCTGTATTTCTGGTATGTGAGAAGTGGAGGTACTTGAGAGGCTATAGAGCATGAAGTTCGTGAGTTCAAGGCTACCCTTGGCTACATAATGAGTTCCAGTCCAGCCTGGACTACATTGTAAAAATATGTCCTCACCCTCCATGCTCAGTCCCAAGAATGTGTGAGCTTATTTGTTGAATTTCAATAATTATATATTAATCAGATACAATTGGAAGGTGGCTCTGAAGTTTGTTTTTCTACGTTTTGGTCAATAAGTATTTGTCGAAGTTTACTGTTTGCAAAGAGCAGCCAAAGAAATAGGGCTGTACCTTTCTCCCACAGTTCACATTCTAGCAAGAAAACCACATATATCCCCCAAATTAATAATCCACCCTGGGAACTGTTATAAAGGACATGAGGAGACTTCCATAAGTGAGTGGGTGTAAATTGATGGGGACTGGTTTTGAAATGAATTGTTGGGGTAGGCTTCAGGGAGCAAATACTGAAATTGAGACTACAGTTATCTGAAGAGTTGTAATAGCTGTCACAGCGCTCAGAGCTTAGAGGACATGAGCAGTTGAAGGAAAATAAGGCATCAGAGATATAGAAAGCATCCCAGCTAATGCAAGGAGGAGGCTCAGGTAGATGCTGCAAGATCAAGAGGAAAAGACATTTTGATTCCATTCTAAGTGCAAGCTGCAATCCATTTTGACTAGAGCAGCAACAATAAAGATGACAGAGAGGATAATCATAGCAGCTGCTGCCAAACAAGCCCTTGCTCCTTCTATGGGGCTTAGTAGCAGGGGGTTAACACCTCCTGTCAATCATCACACCAAAGCACAAAGCAAAGACGCTTGCTGTTCCCATTTACAGGCAAGGAACTGAGTCGGAATAGTTTTGGTTAACTTGCCCAAGAGCGCAGCTAGTACATATGACATTATACAACTTGGAGTGTCTGGCATCATCACAAATCTGTTTTGGGAAAAAATGGGCTGTTGAGGAATAGAGAGAACAGCAATAGGATGTCATATGGGGTCTCATATGTGTATAGCTGTGATGGGCTTGTGGTGAGGGGAGAGGGAGAGAAAGGGTGGTACAGCCATTTAATGAAAGAAGTGGGCTTGAGAAAAATCTAGATTTCAGTTTTAAATAAAGCTTGAGCAGGATAATGTCGTAAGTTCCAGAAAAATATTGGTCAAGAGCAACAACACATCTGTGGAAAAAAAAAAGATTCTAAAACCTTTTGTTATTCTCTCTCCCTCACTTGCTGAGAAATTCTTTAGAAACCAGTTTTATTATTTTTCATATTAACTGAATGACGTCTTTGGTGTTCCTCGGGCAAAGCTGAGTAAACTACAGGACAAGCCAGGCTGAACCTGTTTTGTGTGGTCAAGAAGCTAAGAACAGTTATGACTCTTCAAATGCACAAGAAGGCAGGTGATGCTTTGTTACACTTGAAGATTATATAAAATCAACATTTGGGGTGCCACACATAAAGTTTTATCATACACAGCTTTTCTCAATTGCTCGTTCTCTGTGGCTACCACTGTGCTACAACAGAATTTGGTCAGCCCGCAGGGCCCCTGTGGCCGAGATGCAGCTTAGCATAGAGCATTGCCTGGCATGTATGAAGAACGCAGTTATCATCTTAGCACATACAAGTGAACATAGCTGAAAATAGTCCTATGAGCCCCCATACTACTCTACTTGGTACTGTCAATAAAGCTGAGTGTGTATGTGTGCATACATACTTCCATGTCAGTGCACATCTGTGTACTCAGGTTTATGCACATGTACACACATGAGAATGGAGGTCAGAAACCAGCCTGGTGTGTGGCTTCTTACATGTCCTTCACCTGGCTTTGTGAGGCAGGCTCTTTTATTGGAACTTGACAAGCAGGGTAGGATGGCTAGTCACTGGTCCTGGGTGAACCATCAGTCTCTGCCACCCTAGCACTGAGGTGATAAGCACACTCCACAGGGCCCTCCTTTATTTTTTTAAGGTGGGGTGGGTTCTGGAGCCGGAGAGCTAGCTCAGTGGTTAAGAGCATAGGCTGAACTTCCAGAAGAGCCAGGTTCTAGTCCCAGCACTTACATGACAGCTGAGAAGCATCTGTAAACTCAGCTCCAGGGTATCCAATGCCCTCTTTTTTGCTTCCAAAGGCACTACACACACACATACAAACACACACACAGAGTGTATAGACATACATATATGTCACCAAAGCACTATAAACATAAATAAAATTTAAAATGTTATTTAAAAAAATAGGTTCTGGAGGCAGAGCTCAGGTTCTGGTGCTTTCCTGGCAAAAATATATCACAAACTGAGCTACATACATAGATAAAAAAAATTTTTTTTTAATTGGGGCTTTTCTTAAAATAACAGTGTGGTTAGGAAAAAACCTTCATTCTCATTTTGTTTCTTGCTTAAGTGCATTTTCTTTACTACTAAAAACTTGTAAAGATAAATAAATAAATAACCAAACCAAACAACAACAACAAAATGTCTCAAATTATTTGAAGACCTTAGCACAATAAAGAATTCACACTCAGCTTTAAAGAGAGACATGGTTTCACTGTGAATAGAGCAGTTTTCAGATTCATCAGGAGAGATGCACATACAGACATCTGTTATATAAATTACTCAGAATTTATAAACTCTATAATCATAATTTAAAAGAATCCATTAAAAGAATAAGCCTTGCCACTTTTTTTTTTTTTTTTTTTTGACCAAAGAGGAACAAAATATAGATGTCCCTGTAGGGCAAGAGTAATTTGCTACCGCACTTGTCTTTGCCTTAAGGACCATCTTTCTGCAATTTCACACAAGGTCACTTGACACTCCCCATAGAACACTAATGTGCCTAAGTGGCCCAGTATTAGCTCTGAGTAGTTGTAAATTTGCTTCAGTTGCTCAGAGGTGGATTTGATAATGCTGACTTATGGATGAACTCAGCTGTCGACATGTGGGAAACTCAGGCAATTTTAAAACGCAGGAACAGTGTTGCTTTTAAGAAGAGAAGAAGGGGGGAAAAGTGTATAATATGAAATGTAGAAGGGAGGAATATTTGGAAATAAGAAGGGGGCCATCAAGAGGGGGGCAAATGGGAAGGGCAGTACAGGAGAGACATGAATAAGAACAAAATATAATGACATCTAGGAGAATGCCATAATGAAAACCGTTATTTTAAAAGCTAATATATATGTGTATATATGTATGTGTATATATAGATGTGTGTGTGTGTGTGTGTGTGTGTGTGTGTGTATTATGCCTATGTCTAGATAATGAATGATGGCTTTCTTATTCTCCGTAACTTCCTGCTGAAATATGAACAAGGAAAGCTCAAGTGAATTTCTAATTTAAAGCCAAGTCTATAAGAAACAGCCTTGTGAGGAAATATTCTGGAGACTGAAGCTGACCTGTTGCTGACTTACAATGCAGCATTAAGCCTGGCAACCGCCTGTTAAGCAACCTGATCCCACATCCCAAGCTCAGATTTCTTCTCTTAATAGTAATAGTAACAATAACAGCAGCAGCAGCAACACATCCTAGGTCAAAGAATTAACTGTTAGAACTAAAATGTTTCAATTGAAACAACAGAGATAGAGTGGGGAACCTGACACAAACTGAATGCCAGTTCAAATTAACGGTGAGCCTTTGACATGGCAGACAAATGAGCTTCCTCTCGCCCCGCCCGCTGTTCAGTTTTTCTTCTGAGGCAGGACTGACTCAGTTTACCCAGCCTTGCCCTGAACACATTCCAGAGACTGGCCAAGTCTTGAACATGTGACATTTCTCTTCAGTCTCTAGAGCAGCTAAGATTATAGGCCTGTGCTTCCAGGCCAAGCTCCAGTTAGGTACCAAGGGAAAGATCTACCCATGAGCCCTTGCATGACCTTTGGGGGGTTTTACCCTGCTTTCTGGGAAGTCTAAGAAAAGGAGTTGGGACCTTTTCTGCTCCTAATCTTCTAAATGATAAAGGCCATCATGCGAATGAAAGGCACTTATCTCACAGGACTAGTGTGACAAAGGCCAATGTGTGAATGGGGCGGGGAGAGGAGGGAAGTCTGTGTATAGACGCTTGCTCCCTGGGGTATGCATCCTCTCAGAAGACCCAAGGAATGCTCCTGTGGGTGCCCTTCAGGTAATGGTTATTTGGAGGGTGGTTTGACTGCACTGGGGTCTTGGAGCGACTAAGGGCTAAGGTTTTAAAACAGGGCTATGAATTTAAAACAATTCTAAGACCCAATGATCTTTTGGATTTCCTTGGTCTTAGCTCTGCTTCACAATTACGCTTAGTCGTTTAGGGGCTAAGATGCGAAGGATATAAGTCACCAAGAAGAGACTTGATACCCTAGGAGCATATACAGGGGGAGGAGGTCCCCCTCAGTCACAGTCATAGGGGAAGGGAGTAGAGGGGGAAAGGGGAGGGAGGAATGAAAGGGAGGATACAAGGGATGGGCTAACAATTGAGATGTAATATGAATAAATTAATAAATAAATTAATTAATTAAAAAAAAAGATGCTTTTAGGTCTAGATAGATGTTTTAGGTCAATAGAGATGAGATATGATAGATATTGATTTACATTCAGAATTTTAGATGCATCAAGATAGGAAAGAGGTTTTCTTCAAGGCTGCCAAACACAAACAGCAAAACACTATGAATATAACATTTATATAATCCCTGATGGTTTCATGGTTTTTCTTGCTGTAGGTAGTTTATTATATATGTGTGTGTAATAATATAAATATATATGTTAAAAAAGAAAAAAATAAAACATAGCTAAGAATTTAAAACAGTGAGCATGTTCATAATCTCCTTTTATGCAATTCAGACAGTACTACAATACCCATGTATCATGGGGCTAGTATCTTTCCATTCTGACCTCTTAGATCACAGCAAGAGAAGTAACTCTTAGTCACTGGGCTATAAAAAAAGTACAGAAAGTCTATATCTCATGACTATCTTCAGGGACTTTGGAATTTTCTACTTCAGGCCATTAAGTACAGATGGTCTATTTATAGGACGTAGCAGGTATAGTCTCCAAGTGACCGCCAAGTGGAATTTTTGAGATGTAGAGTTGTGCTGGCTAATTTTATGTCAACTTGATACAAATTAGAGTCATTTTGGAAAAAGGAGCCTTGATGGAGAAAATGCTCCCACTATCTTGGTTTGTGGGCAAGCCTGATGTACATTTTCTTGATTGATTTTTTTTTTTTTTTGACATGGGAGGGCCCAGATCCCTATGGTTGGTGCTCCCCATGGGCTTGTGGTCCTAGGTGCTATTAGAAAGCAGGCTGAGCCAAGTCATGAGGAGCGAGGCAGTAAGCAGCATCTTCCAATGCTCTCTGCATCAAAACCCGCTTCCAAGTTGCTGCCCTGATATTCTTCTAGGATAGACGGACTACAAACTGTAAGGTGAAAGAAAACTCTTCCTCTTCAAGTTGCTTTTGGTCATGGCATTTTATCACAGCCATAGAAACCCCAAGACAGGACATTTTCTAGTTCCTTTTCCCTCTAAAAGGTTAAAGAGAGGTTTAATTCTACACTTACCCAGACAATAACAGATATATAGTAACTAACCTATAAAAACCCACCCAGACCAAAATGTCAGGCTGCAATGTAGGAAAGACAATTGAAAACTTTATGGAAGAAGATAGCTACTACATTCATATTGAGTCAAAGAAGGACATGTTGGAAGCAGGAGTGGGCAGAGTTAGGGAAAAGGAAAAAAAAAAGGAGCATGTACAGCTAGGGACCAATCCCATTCTCAGTCAATAATCACTAGATTTGTTCAGGGCACCATTCTGTGTCGTATGAAAGGGAAGGGTCCATGATCTCTTGGGCTTATTAACCAGTTAACCCTTCTTTGATAGGTTACCCATCCTAAAAACAGCTACTTTACTTGGGAAAAGGGTCTTGGCTCTTTCTTTCTTTCATCTATATACATATGTATGTATGTATGTATGTATGTATGTATGTATGTATGTATGTATGTATCTATCTATCTACCTATCATCTATCTATCTATTATTATTATTACAATGCTGGAAGATGAAGTCCAGTACTTTCTACCACTGAGCTAAACCTCTAGCAGCTGTGGCTTAAGTTACAGACTTTGTTAATGAAGATGCTATCATGAAACTGTCTGGATAAGTCCTAAGTGTTATCTGTGTCTTTCTCTGACAACCCCTCTCCTCCTCCTCCAACAAGAAGAGTAGCAGCCCAGATAGAAAGCCATCGAAGTGAACTATTAAAAAAGGAAAGTGATAAGGATGCTGAAGTGTAGCTCTCCATAATTGATGGCATCTGGTGTGAGTGGGGGTGGGAAAAGAATTAGTTTTCTTTAAGGGGCTGACCACTGAAAGTTTGACAGCTCCAGTGAGTATATTGGCAACACAAAATGGGCTCTCTCTCTCTCCCTCCCTCCCTCCCTCCCTCCCTCCCTCCCTCCCCACCTCTTACTCTCTCTCTCTTTCTTTCTCCTTTTATTTTTATTTTTTGGGGGCATGTCACAAGGGTGGGGAATGGACCTTGGAGGACTGGAAAGTGAGTAAAATTGGGTTACATAATGTAAAATTCACAAATAATAAATAAAAATGTTAAAATAAGAAATAAAATGAGTTATATGTACATATACACACTGGAAAAGCAAGTGAAGATAGGCATAAAGACTAAATTGATGTAGCCATAAACCAAGGCAAGCCGGAAGCCATCAGAATCCAGAAGAGGAAGGCAGTGGGTTCCTCTCTAGAAGCAGCAGTGTGGTCTGGTTGGGAATTTGGCCAAATTGTATTCGGTAATTGTCTCTGGGATTCCATCTGGGGGAGCACAGATTTCTCTTCAGCCAGCCTGCCTGTGATGATTTGTTATGTAGACTATAGGAAGTGAATACAATAGCAAAAATATTTCTATTATCATTTAATTATTATATGTTTTCTTGGCTGGATCTACTTACTGCCTCTACCTTCCTGAACTCATTATCCGACATTACAAAATTATTTTTCCTTTCTGTTTAGTCAGAATACACTGCATGCCATTGTAAATACAGTTTCTTTGTTTCACTTTTGGAATGTTCAATCATAAAACTTTGTATATTTCAGTCATCAGTAAAGTTCTCAAACAAATAACTCCTTTCCATGGTACAAATATTTATCAAGCTGCATGGCAATTAAAGCAAGCTATTATACCCTTAAGATATGTAATTTTCAAATTTATTATATCAAACTTGTGCAGTACAGATGTTCAAGTTTTAATGTGTATCCGTGTGAAAAATGACAAAGTAACCTAGTCACAAGAGACATTAGACAAAAATATGATAAACAGCTTGAGTATTTAAAAAATTGGGTTTGTGTTCCATCAGAGTTATATGATGAGAGTCAAACTAAAGATGATCTGGTGTGAGTGATGACACGGTGTGAATTGTGAACTCCCAGGGGTATAAATGAAATCTGAGACTTGCATCTGTGCAGCAGGTTGTAAATCAACTGCCTCCATGCTTCGAAGCATACCTTATGTATCCCAGATAGCAGGAAAGGCCCATTAAACATTCCCTGTGACCTGCCACTAATGAGAAGCTTTGATGGTGGTTCTGTGTGTCATGCACACATGAAGTATATGCAAAAGCTATACTTCTAGGGTTTCCACAAAGTCTTCTAGGGTTTCCACAAAGTCTAGCAGCTAAGCCCATGCCACTTAGGGCCTGCTTGTCTGTACAGTGACAGAGACCAAATTAGAGATGCTGTTATCCATCGCCATCTCAAGGACACAATGACATGTGTCCTGTTAATTTTATTCTGACTGTACTAAAACATATCTTCGAAACAACAAGTGATAGAGTCACTCTGCAGAGTCTCGTCCTTAGCTGACATATCTACTTACTCTTACCCAGGCTATCGCTGAGCGTCAGCAGTGGCTCATCACTCAAGCTAGGGTGGAATGCCTGCCTCACACGTGCAAGAGCGAGGGGCCCAGTTCTTTTGCAGGCTTAGAGATTAACCCACAAGCAGAACTTCCTAACTCCAAGTATTTAACTTTACTAAGAAATATGCAAAATGTCTGACTGTCCAGGTAAGCCTTCAAGTTATTTGTAACATGTCAGGGAATTTCAATAGCAACAAAATATTTTATTCCTTGGGATTTTAGTGAAAAAATGTACAGGAAAAATATTACACTTAAGAAATCTGTTCAGTTTAAAGCAATGGGAGGCAAAAGGCTAAAATGTGTAGTGCAAAGAGTATATGCATTGTAGCATGGTTTTGGTACTTCTGAAATGACTTTTGAAAACCGTTTACCTGGAAGCAGGTGGAATGATCAGATCCTTCAATTCTACACAGGGAAGGCAAGCACCGTGGGTCTGTTTTCAACAATAAAACCCCAAACAGTAAACAACTGTTTTTGCTTCAGGTGGTGTCAACTTTATCGGAAAAGCAGCAGAGAAGATCCTTCCTCTGCTGACCCGCCCTTCACATATTGTGAAATTCACCCCCTTAATGATGTGAGGATTAGAAACGTGGCTCACCTAACTGATGCTACTCTACCTCCACAGTTACCTGTCTTTCACGACCCTCAGAATATTACACGCACACCTCCACAAGAGAAAACACCTGCAATATTTTTTCCCCACAACTCATCAGTCTATTTGTAAAACATAATTGCTTAAATACTAATGTAATTGATATGTTGATTAGTGCTGTCTTGCTAAGTTCTAAGCTTTTGGTATACTTAAAAGCATTTGCATGTGACAGGCTTATATGTGTGTGCTTTCTGTTTCTAAAGATTACTGTATCCCCCCTAGAAGGACTGCCTTGCCAGGCCACAGGGGAAGTGGATACACTCAGTCCTGATGCGAACTTGATGAGCTGGTTGGTGTGTATGTGGGTAATGGTGGCTCCACTTTTCTGAATAGGGGAGGGGTGAGGGAAAGGGAGGGACAGGGAGGGAGTGTGGGACTGGGAGATGAGGAGGGATGGGGCTATGACCAGGATGTAAAGTGAATTAAAAAAAAAAAAAAGAGCGTGAGGGTGGGGGGTGGGGGGTGGTATAGTATGTTGCAGTGGCACATGCCTTTAATCCCAGCATTTAGGAGGCAGAGGAAGGCAGGTCTCTGAGAGTTCAAGGGCAGCCTGATCTATATATCACCTAGGGCCACACAGAAAAACCCTGTCTTGAAAGAAAAAGAAAAAGAAATGAATAATGAAAAATAAAAGATGACCGTAATCCCAGCCCCAGAAAGACAAACGTGGTATGTACTTACTTATAAGTGGATTTTAACCATAAAGTACATGACTATCATACTACAATCCACTGACCCAGAGAAGCTAAGTAACAAGGAGGGCCCCGGGGAGCGGGGGGGGGGGGGACACGTTTGAATCTCTCTGAGAAAGGAAAATAGAATAAACATCATGGGAGGAGGGGAGGGGGAGAGAGATGAGGTGGGAGAGGATGGAGGGAGAGAGTTCTAGGAGAGACAACTGGAAAGGGAGAGCATCTCTGGGATGAGCTAGGAACCTAGGGCAATGGAAACTCCCAGGAATCTATGAGGGTGACCCTAGCTAAGGGTCCTGGCCATGGGGGATATGGAATCTGAACAGGCCATCTCCTTTAGTCAGGCAAGGCTGACTAAAGTCATGGGAAGCCTCCCCTTTTCAGAAGAGAAAGGAAAGAGGAGTAAAGCAGGAAGAGACCGGGGGGGGGGGGGGGGGGGGGAAAAAGACTGGGATGAGAGGTGGGAAGGGAAGCTGTGGTCAGGATATAAATTAAATTAAATTAATTAAAAATATTACTGTATGCACACTACAAAAAGAATTGTTTTTAAAGACTGTGAAAGATTTTGTCCTTCCTCTATCACCTCATATAAAATTTACACAAAAGAAAAATATAATATATGCTAATTAAAAGAAACTGTTTCATACTGTCCTCTGAAATCCTGTCTGTTGCTCTGCAGGGCATCCAGAGATAATGAAACAAGTGTATAGGAGCCTTTTCTCTGCTGATGCTGGGAAAAGTATAAGCAGTGCCTTAACTTCTGATTTGTAGGGAATTAGTTCTGTGATAAATTATCTATGACTCTTAGGCATTTATCATAAATGGCCTCATTTGCCAGGTATCTCCTAACCAATAGCACGGAAATTATAAAGATGAGTTTCTAACAGAGTTATAGTGAAGCCGCACATACTAAGCAGAAACATGACATGTGCTCCCCGTGCTTTCATTTTTATTGTCTTAAGTGACTACGGTCTAAAGTGGTTTCGTGCTCAGAGATACAGTTTTGCTGACACTACATTCTATGGGTGTGGTGTACAGTTTAATTAATGTCAATCACATAATTATACAAAATCATAGTGAGTGTACTCAACATGAAACTTCCATAATTACTTCCTGGAGGTTTTGAATACTGTATCACCACTTTTGTAAAGTATTTTGAAGACCTAATAGAGAGAAGCTTTGTTTCTATCACCATTGGTCATTTCTCATAGAGCCCATGTGCCCAGGATCCCCAGGGTTCCAACTCAGGCCCTGCTGAAGTAGAAGGCTGCTTTAGCAAGTCACCATCTAGCCCACCAGCTAACACACACACACACACCCTCGAGTCTCCTCAGACAATCCCCCAAACTCCTGCTTTCACCAAAGCGAAATGAACATCTTTCTTTGCTGGTAAATATATAGGTTTCAGACAAATTCTCTGTAAACTGGTGAATCTTGTGTTTCTAATTTATATTTTAATTAATTTCCCCTCTAATTCTTTCCATTTTATTCAGTCTTTCTTCCTCATATATTTGAGATGCTTTCCAGGGAATAACACCTTTGTTGTGGATCACAGATTTGCTGAAAACCTCTTCTAGTTAACACCAGGTAAAGATGCTAACAAAAGCAAAATTCCAATGGGAGCCTAAGTTCACTTTTTCATATGTTGAACCAATAGTTTCATACATCACAATTAAAGTCAATTTTCATTTTCTCTTCAGTTTTTTCTTGAACCATGAGAGGCATGAGGGTAGACTTTTCCCTGCCATATCCAGTATGTATGTGTGAAAACTCCACATGGCTAACAAATATCTGAATTTCTGTCAGTTTTAATTTAGATTACTCTACTATGGCAATTAGCTAATTACCATTTAATTATTTAATCCATAATTAATTAAAGACAAATTAAGTGTAAAAGCATGTTATCATTTCGATATTCTGTAATTAGAAGCCAATAAGAATGAGATTGGTTTGTGAGCTGTTATTTCTTAGTGATCAATAAAATAGAACAAAGTTTAAAATATATATATTTAGAAGATTTAGCTCAGTGTAGAAAGTTAGCAATCCTAAGTTACAGGTTTAAAAAAAAGAAAAACTTTGAGGGGAAAAGCCTGCATAATGGCTCATACCTGTAAAGCCAGTACTTGGGAAACTAAGACAGAGTACTACAGTGAGTCTGGAGCCAGCCTAGGCTGTAGGCATGAGGTTATTAATAATGTGTGATTTAAGTGCTGATTTCTGTAACCCCCATATTTGGTTGCAATCCTTGTTCTGAGAATCTTCTGTCTCAATATTCTATATACACTGGTCCCCCAAATTGTCCCCTGATATGTCAATAAAATAGCTTGCAGCCAACTGCTGAACAAGGAAGAGAATAAGGCTGGACTTCCTGCCCCCCAAGGGAGGAGGTATTAGAGGAAGAAGTAGGGGATTTGAGCCATGGGAGATGTCCAAGAGGGGCATTTGGTGGTAGATGTTTTCCAAATAAAATAAAAAAAAAAAGCAACATGAAATTGGGGTAAAGAGAAACTAAGCTAGCAAAGTAACCAGAGGCTTAAATATTATAAGACTATTATAAGTCATTTGAACACTAAGTACATTTCACATTTCTCCTCTTCTTTCCTTCCTTTCTTCCTTCCTTCCTCCTTTCCTTCCTTCGTTCTGTCTCTAACTCCCTCTCTGTCTCTCTTTGCTCCTTCCCTTCCTTTCTCTGCCTCTCTGTTTATGTCTTTCTTTCTTTCCTTCCTTCCCCCTCCCCTTCCCAATTTTGAGACAAGGGCTCTCTCTATAGTCAAAGATAGCCACAAATTCACTCACCATCCTGCCTCATCTTCTGTAGTGCTGGGATTAGTGGTCTATGCTGTTATGCCTGTCCCTTCCCACCCACACCACGAACCATTCTGTGCCATAATACCTGAAAGGTCAAAATATCCATGATCATCTGGAGAGATGGCTCAGAGGTTAAGAGCACTGACTGCTCTTCCAGAGGTCCTGAGTTCAATTCCCAGCAACCACATGGTGGCTCACAACCATCTATAATGTGATCAGATGCTCTGTTCTGGCCTGCAGTTGTATATGCAGGCAGAGTACATAATAAATAAATAAATACATTAATAAATAAATAAACCTTAAAAAAATCCGTGGTCTAATTTACTTTCTTGGCTATCTAAACATCAATTTTAGCAGAATATTTCTCATTCATCTAAGCTAATTGTTAAATTGGTACTTTACATAAATTTAGTTTGGAGCATATGAGACCTGATGCAATTCATTATAGTAAGTGCCACCTTAAGGAAACACCTCAGGAAATCCTGCTAATTATTTTACATTCATTGGCTCATACAGTAAAATATTACATTTTATTACCTTTATCACATGTCTGATGCTTCTGGATGGTTGGTACTATCATATTTCACTTTAAAAGTGAAAAATATTATTACCTTGATGTAATTTTAGGCTATAAAATTATCAGTAAGTATAAAATAATGTTTTTCTAATTCATTAGCATTGATAGTTCAGTATAATTTACTTTTTCTCCTATAATGAATTTCATCAACTAAATGTTTCAGTAGTAAGTTTTATATTTTTAAAGGCAGAGAGAGAGAGACCAAATCACTGCAAACTTTAAGGAAGCCACAGCAGCCTTATCATCATGGCTATTAATATCACATGCTAAGCACATATTTAACTTTCTGTCTATTACATAAACAGCTCAAAATTAATCTTATTAATTTTAAGTAGTTACTAATCCTAAGTATTTAGTCGTATGATCATTACATTTTAATAGCAGTAATCTTTCTCCCTTCCTTATTGGCATAACCATCCTGTTTCCATGGGAACTGTAGAGAAGGAACAAAATGGTAGAACACCCCCATTTTAGATGGAAACTGATCAGGTTGTTTTTTTGCAGGAGCCCTAGTTATTCATTCAGGTAGGAATGTGGACAGTGGCTCTCACACACATTACAGAGCAATGGTTAAACCCTTAAAAGTAGGGAATTCAATTTCTAGCTATTTCAACCTTTCATTGGAGATGTGGCTATGGGTGCTGAGATTCTGAGGGAGGTGGGTTTTCTTTTGTATATTTTATTGAATCGTTTGAAAGTTTTGCTGAAAGAAAAGTGGCAATAGCCTTTAGAAGCCATTGTTTGCTTCCTCTGGATCAATCCATTATAAACTTTACCAAGAATCTCTAAAGGGTAGCTAGGCATTAGATACACATACATCTAGGGTAGAACAGTAATTCTTCCATACACATAAAAGGATTTAGAGGAAATTCAATAAATCTCCCACCAGTGTTGTCTAAATGATCATTACTTCATATACTGCTTTTCTAGTAATTGTAATCTAAGATGAAGTGACCGTTTCTCCCTTAAATGTTTGGAATCTCTGCAGGGATCTAGAGGAAGATGGTTCTACCATCTGTTTGTGGCAATGAAGACCTATCTCTTGTCAATACATATGTAAGCTACTTCAGAAGGAAACTGGGGCGAAAACTCAGTCAATAAAGGGCTTGCCATTCAAACACAAGGACCTGAGTTCGATCCCCAGTGCTCATGTTAAAAAAAAAAAAAAAAAAAAAGCATGTATTTATCATCTCAGAACTGGGAACGCTGAGACAGGTAGACAGCTCGCTGGCCTGCCTGTCTAGCCTAATCACTAAGCCCCACATCTGGGTGAGACACAGACCAAATAGATAGCTCCTGTGCAACAACAAGTGGAGGGCTGGTTACCTCTGGCCCCCAGTGCATGTGCACATGTGCGCATATCCACTCACACCCACTTGAATCTACAGGTCAACATTCATATCCATGCATACACACAGAAAGAAAGTGTGTGTGTGTGTGGGAGGGAGAGAGAGTCAGAGAGAGACACACACACAGAGACAGAGAGACAGAGACAAAGATTGAAATTGAGATTTCCAGGAGAAGCCAGGAGCTCATTGTCACTCCCAGAGAATCCCATAGCAGTCACCTAACTGCTGTAACCTCCTATCCAATAAAAGTGTGCAACCAAAATGAAAGTGAACAGATCACAAAACTCTCTAAAAAGACATTGAAACAAAGACCCCAGAGAAGACAGGGGGGAAATAAAAGCACAAGCAACAGCAGACTCTGAGTGGGATGCTGCTTCGGTGAAATATAAATACTGTCACATGTGCATATGTTATAGGTCATCTTGATTGTCGAGTTAATGAAAATTGGGAGCCCTATAGAAGTGAGCCTCTAGGTGTGTATATGAGGGATTATTCAGATTTAGCTACTGAGATTATCTAACATAAATATGGGGAGTATTATTTCATGGGCTGGAGTACTGGCCTGAATAAAAAGGGAAAGCAAGGTGAGCTCAAATATTCAGTGCTGTTTTCCTGAGCATAGACTCACTGTGAACAGGAACCTCCTATTCCTGCTGCCATGCTTTCCCTACCATTAAGGATCATGTTCCATAGAACTGCAAGCCACTTAGGCTGCTTCTATTAGGTATTTTGTCATGGCACTAAGACAAGTGATTAACTCAATATGTCTTTTATATTTTCTAAAAATTACTGAGATAGTCTCATAAAAACCTAAGATGGGAAAGGAGTTACTAATGCAAGCTAAGTCCACATTTTTTTAAAAAAGGAACCCTTTTCTTTTTTTATATAAATATTTAACATCTTAAGAAAACATATAGTCTACAGAGGACATGATATTAGTCACTAGCAAATGTTTAGTTAACTGGTATTATTAGCCAAGCTCTCTTGAAATAAGATATCCTTTTAAGGCACTGAGAGTACCAACCTTAAATGCTTGATGAAGGAAGTTTTCTAATATAACCACAAGCATCACTGCTAACTTAGAGAGCAACCATCTTGGACCAGGTGAGGATGAGGCAATGCTAGAGACAGCATCTTGTCTTAAGTGATAGGCACACTTAAAAGCTTAGAAATAAAGAGGCTGTGCTGTAACATTGGTGAGTAGAAGTAATCTGGGCTCCTTGAGAAATTACTGTTTTAGAACCAGGGGAGGAATAGCCCACAACAATTCTAGATCATCCTGCTACCCAGGAAGCAGCAGTTTATCACTATTGACATTAATTATTGCTATATTCACAATCTTTAGACTACATAAGTACAAAAGGACTATGTTTATATTCACATAGCATTTTGACATTCCAGAAAAATCCTTCAGATACATTTGCCTATCTCAATGATAGTATAATTGGTTTTAATTGAAGATATTTGAATTTTCCAGATTCCCTGACATTTGGGTGGTTCTTATAATTTCAGCTTTTAAATTACTGCTGCATTTAAATTACCCAGAAAGCAGCTAATGAATCATGTGAAGAGGAAGCAACAACCCAGCTCAGGGGAGCTTCAAGCAGAAAATTAACGAACACATTTGAAAATACACTTAAAATATAAAAATTCATGAATTCATAATGATACAAAATTGTGCAAGAAAATAAAAGTTAAGACCTCAGTTGTCACCAAGAAAGAAGTAAGGCACCAATTATTCAGTGTGCAAATGTAACCAACGGGAAGGGAAAGAGCAGGCGCCTGCCTGCCTGTCTTGATGGAATAGTTTCAGGGAAAACTGTGCATTCAATTTCTGCTTGATAACGGTTAAAAGTTTTCTTTTCTATTTTTTTAAAGAGAAGAAATACATATAATAGGGATTAAAGGGAGGATGAAAATGGATAGTGATCATTTGAAAACACAAGGAGATAACTGACAGGTAGCAGTCACCACTGTATATCAAAACGTTTAGCATAGGGTTGATGGGAGACCATGATGGAACAGCTGGGCTTCCATCTCCTCAGACACCAAATCAACTGAAGCTGGTGGGAGGGAAAGCGACCAATCACAAAAGAAATTTTAAACTCATTGAAACATCTAAGAAACTTTGTCAAAAATGTTGAACATAATATAATCAAAGACCCAAAGCTAGACAGAAGCAAGGCCCACAGCATTGCTTAAAAGCAACAAAGCAATCTGAAGGGATGGAGCTTCACCAGGACACACACCTTCTAGAGTTCTCCAAGAGTGCCCCTGGCACGAAGGAATCTCAGCAGACATCACAACATATAGCTATGTGTGCTTATTTTTTAAGAGCAAATCATGATCATCAAAAGTCAACATAATTGTGTTATAGTTATGTAGCATTCTAACATTTCAGAAAATACCCTAAAATACATTTGCCCATCTCAAGAACACTATAGTTTTCATAGAAGGCATTTGAACTTTTCAAGTTCTCTGATATTTGAGTTGTTCTTATAATTTGAGTATTTAAGTGACTGCTGTTTGTCTTGTACAAGTTATATTGATAAGTAACCAGTATTCAAAGAATGAAGAAATGAATACAAATGAGGTATCATTTTATATGGTTATGGGCTTTGGCTTCTCTTCCAGCCTTCAGCATTATTAATATCCATTACAGTAAAACTGATTTAGAATATTTGAATTTTCCGGTTGTTGAGTGTTTCTGTAACTGAGAGATTATGCTATGTTTTACAGTAAATGAACACTATAGTCCAATAAATACAGAGATAAGCACACACTATAAGCCTCTATTGTGATTCAAGATTCATATTCTGAAGCGCTAAGTAGGGTGTGAGTGAACACGTCATTACTAAAGAGCTGGCTCTCAGTGCAGCAGCAGCCCCCCAAAGCAGAATGGGGTATTTGTTTATTGCTGTCACTCTTGCATTTGTAAACATAACCCACCTTCAGCCTGCCCTCTGTCATTTGTTAGAAGGCGGCGTGAGAGCCTATCTGCAGTCACCTCATTTAGGAACTGGCAAAGGGAAGCAAGCCAGTGAGCTAGGACCTGAGAGGATGAAGGGAAGAGGAAGTCTTGGCCATATCCGGCCCTTTCTGCTACAAACGTATACCTTCAGGGGTGGGTTGTTGAGCACAAAGCTTAAATTTTCCTTATACCAAAGATTTATCAGCAACTACATTCGTATAAAATTAAAGAGGAAAGAACTAATATGTACTCATAAGCAAATTTACAAAACAAATCCTTCCTCGCCTTAAAGGTCACCTTTTCTCTTCAAAGAATAGTATTTTGATGAAATAAAATATGTTATAAAAAAAAAGTAGATAAGTTCTTGGGGTGACAGAGTTGTCCATCTAAGGGCTCAGACACCATTCCATCATCCGCCTCTGACAAAAAAGACCACAATCGTCTTTATAACTATTTGGGTTTTTAAAATTAGGTGCTAAGTTTCCCAGTGGTAGAGAAATTATCTTCTACTTCGTATTTTCTTTGCCTGCCACATGCTTTGCCCTTTAGTTTTGTTTTTTTTTTTAAACACATTAGCTTACTTTATTCCTCACAATAATGACATTCTCTTCTTTGATTATGGACCATCACTAGATGACCACCTGCTTAGGATACTGAAAGATGCTACAGAAGGTTCCTGGGCAGTCCATTTATATTCATACACATAGAGATGACAACAAAGATATAAAAAAATCAAGTTTTACCCAAGTTGAGCTGAGTGAGCCTATGAGTTTAATTGGGGTTATTTATAAATAAGAGCATGAATGCAGAGTTCCTTTGAGGACTTGGGAAAATTACAACAACTACACCATGGAGGAAGATTCTCATTTTCTCACAGCAACTGATAACCATCTGTACATCCTTAGGAAGTGGAGTGGCCTCTGGAGCCCCATGACTCTAGTGACCCTTGCCCTACTCATAATCAAGTTGTAGTCATTGCTCTGACCTGAGATGACAATGGTCACGTGAATTTTGAAGAAACCTCTGCACAACAGATGTATACTTTCATTTCTCTTACCTTCTTGCTATATCCGCCTTTTAAAATGTCCAATTCTACATGTTTTTAAGGTAGCTTTGTTTAAAGAGGTTTTTATTCATATTCTAATGTGTATATACTGGGATGGGGCAGGAGGGACACGCATGTGGGTGCAGTGTCTAATAAGGTCAGAAGAGGGCAGCAGTTCCCTAGGAGTTAACAGGCAGTTGTGCGCTCTCTGATTTCTGTCTATGCAGAAGAGCTGAACTTCAGTCTTCAGCAAGAGCAGTATATACTATAAACAAATGACTCATCTCTTCATTCCTCCAAGGTAACTAATGAGCATGGGGGAAATATGTAGTTATTGGGTAATGCACAAAATGGAAAACATAGCTCTAGTCTCATTCTGTTGCTGTGACAAACATCAGGACCAAACGCCACTTAGGGGGAGAGAGAGAGTCTGTTTTAGCCCACAGGTTCTAGCCTATCATTGACGGAAGCCAGGGCAGGAATTCAAGCAGAAACTTGAAGCCATATATGCCTGCTATCCCATAGAGCATTATCTGCAATCAAAGAACTTGGCTATTTCACAGCCAAAGAATAGCAGGAACCATAGATGAAGTACTTGGTAGCAGTCTTGCTCACAGGTTTGTGCTTAGCTGGCTTTCTTATACAGTGCAGGACCATCTGTCTAGGGAATGGTGCCACCCATCATGGGCCAACCTGCTGCAGTTAACAAAAAGACAATCCCCTACAGGTATACCCACAGGCCAACCTGAGCTGGGAAATTCCTCAGTTGCAACTCCATTCTCAGATGAATCTTGGTGGTGTTAAGTTATAAAGTTGTTGACCAATACACATTGGTTGCTTTTTAAAGAATAAGGGAGTTATTTTCTTAGCTCCTTTATTATGCATTTTAAACATTCCTTCTTCAGTTCACATGACAAAATCAATTTTTGTCCTGTCCATTCCTTACATTTACACATGGAAAATGGATGTATACAGATATGAAAAAAATTGCAAAGTGATTCTTCTATGTCTTATGAATTGGTCATAGTCCTCCAAATGGACTTAGTGAGTCTTACTCATTAGCACTTGTGGTTGAAAAATCACTGGAAAGAAACAATTGTTTTATAATAAACCCTGCAGAGAACTATGATGATTATTGTGGACTGTGAACTGTTCACAGTGTAGAATCAACTGGAAAAGGAATCTTAGTGTGTAATAAATTCCCTACAGTAGGTTGACCTGTAGGCATATCTTTGAGGATTGTCTTAGCTATATTAACAGATATGAGAAGACCCTGTCTACAAGTGGTGTGTAACTTCACCCTAGACTGGGAAACCTGAACTTTTGAAAGTGGAAAAGTGAACCGACTATACAAACTGTGAGCCAAACAGATCCCTTCTCATTAAAGTTGCTCTTGCCAGGTTATTTTTATCAGAGCCACAGGAAATGAAACTGAGACAGGATCATCTTATTTATTTCCCTTCTGATCTTTTCTGACAACTTCAGATTCTTATGTCATCCTTACTTTTCTTTTTTTTCACAGAAATTTCACCATGTCTCTGTCCCGCATCATAGGATACATAGGTACCAGAAACAAAATGGTGAAGCTGTGCCTACCTAATTGTTTCTGGGTGTTTCTTCAATCAACAAGAAGTGAAACTGACTCGAATGGCTCTTGGCAGCACATGAGGAATTGAGATCATGTCAGCAGGGTGTAGGATGATAGCACGGCATTGTGTTGGCGAAATCCACTGCTGGCCATTATCACAAAGGAGCGGCTTAAAGAACTCCACGTCCTCTTGTTTCTAAAAGTTGAAAAACTAGATCCATAGAATGTATAATGCAAAAATGCATCTGTTTGGACTATTTAAAGAGGCTCATTAAATATATGCCTCTTGGTCTCCAAAAGCACCTCTGGTTTTTTGTTTGTTTGTTTGTCTGTTTGTTTTGTTTTGTTTGTTTTTGCCTGTAACCTATTCTCTTTTGGAATACATTCAATTTCCAATATGCATTTATATTATATTATATTATTAATGTAATAGTAAAGGTTCATTTTATGTAAATCTATTTCCATGTTTTCTTTCTTAATATGATGCCAGGTTGTGAAATTATAACCCAAGCAATTACATGAATATAAAGTAAACTCATTGCATTAGTCCAAGTAATTATATTTGTGGCTATTATGATGAGTAACAGCCAGTGTAAAAAAAAATGCCAGTTAACAATGCACTTAATCAAAATAAGAGTGCTTTTCCAGTTTCAGCAAATCTACCAGTTCTGACATCCTAAACCCAAAGAGTCAGCCTGTGATGAACCAGAATCTAGAAAACTAATTGTCCCATCGCGCATTTTAAAATTGAAAATGGAAGTCTTAAAGTTCTGATGTGTGATACTATTGCTACAGCTAAACATTTCTGTTGGAAGTGGAGTATTACTTTTTTCTATGTCTATTTATAACAGATTTTCAGTGTTTCACCTTATAATTCTGTCCTGTTCCCCAGTGTATATTTGATAATGCACAGAAGTACTATTGTGACTTAGGAGTCACATGATAACATTCGAGAGTCAGAGGTCAGAGGTTAAACATCCTGCATCTTACATAGGAGTCACATGATAACATTCGAGAGACAGAGGTCAGGGGTTAAACATCCTGCATCTTACAAAACATTCTCCGTACATTTACATATTAGAATTATCCAGCCTGAAATGTGCCTAATACAGCAAATAATGTCAAAGCTCTGGCTTATAAATTAAGCTTATCAATAAATGTAGTGAGTCATGCTGTTTTTGAAATTGCTATTGCATTTATATGATGGAGATTGATAGCTAAACACGGCTGCATCTAGAAGTCAATTGGTAATATGAATTAAATAATAATGTAATATTATATCCGACAACAGTGACAACAAACTGTTTTGTAGTTTGGTAGTATTTACACATGACCAAATGTTGGCACAATCTTATGATACAATTAATAAAATGGGTTTCTTATTTTAAATTTACTTGAATACTGACATTACTAAAAAACAAAGTATTTATCTTTAGTCAAACAGAGAAGCATTGGTCTAAGAGTTTCTGTTTTTAAATATTATTTGTTTGCTTTTTAAGCACATGTGCACTTTTCAGAGAAAACCAGCACTTTACTTTGAATTTTGTGATCTCTCACGTGGCATATAGATGGAATAAGTGGTTGAAAATATGAGCCAGAAAACATACCCTGAATGATGCAATTGTTTTTCATGTTATAGTGAATAGTATGCATGTTTTATTAAATGAGGTATCATATTCATGTCCTCATAATTGCAGAGATGTGTGTGACTTCACAGGAAGATGTTCCTAACACATGCATCATTATGCAGTATTTCTATTATGAGAAAACTGCAGAGTGTTTCACACACTAAGACAACTAGGTGTCTGGGTCATGCAGCCCCGTGGCTCATCTTTGTATGTATGTCCATTGGCTTAAATGTGCATGAATAGAAGTCAGTGTTCTCTGGTAGGTCTGCTTTATTTAACTTTATACCTGCTCCCCAACTTGTGCTAACATGTGAAATTCTTGCTCTGATATCAGGTCAGTGCAAAAGAAAATACTAATACTGACCATTTGGAAACAGTTTCCTGAATAAAAAGGTAGATGTAGCCTCCTAGATCATTCTGTCAAAAGTCCTATCTGCCATTTGGCCTCTGCTCATATAGATGTCGATGGCCATTTATTTTTGAAACTGCAGGAAACTTTCAAGCCTACTTAAAATGCAAAGTTGATAGACGATCTAAAGCGTATTCTTTATTGCTTATTTAATTGTCTTTATAATAAAGTTAACAGGTTTGAGTAAGGAAACCCTGAGTCTACATAAGTAATTTCCACACTAAGGTGATGAGTGGAGAATCTGGTTTAGGAAAACGCACTCTTGGAATGAAATGGACAGTTCTGTAAATCAAGTTTATTACCATAACAGGCATATTATGCTAAATATTTTTATGTGCTAGAGCATACAGACAACAGATGGGGAATTGCTACTAGACTTGATTCTTGTAAGCCCTTCAACTGAAACTGGTCTTAGAGTCAATATTTTCCTGAAGCTGTCTTATTTCCTTTTCTAGGACACTGGGATCAGAACTCAGCAACTTGTGGAGGCTCTGAACTGCTTGTTCCAAGTCTGAGGACTAGAGTGATGGCACCTGCTTCCTTTCCCTGTGTGCTTTGTAAGCTAGGGCTCAGGCTGGGTGCCTGACGGGAGGGATGCACTTTATAAAGCTGACTGGCTCCTATAATTTATGCAGCGAAAGCAAATGGTATAATACTTGCAAACGGCGCTGAGCAAGAGCCATGCTCCAAATCTATATAGTCTTTTTCAAGCAACAATTTTAAAAATATGAATTAATATAGTATATTATGTTCCTTGTATCAAAACTGACTTGTGCTGCCATTTAAGTCATTACTTAAAAATTATTTCTTTCTGAAAGGATTCATGGGGGAAACATTACTATAACATTCTCTAGTTTCAAAAGTACTCCATAATTTTCTAATAGCTCTTTATTGAAAGATAGCCTGGCTTATTATCATATCTGTCATATCAGAAAGAGAAAAATTCTATGTGTAAAAGTAAAAATGAGAAATTCTGTTTCTATTTGGGCTAATTTATTTAACTCTTCTGAATTACCAGAACTTACTTCAAGCAAGTCTACCTAACTTTTTATGTAAATGTTTTAAATAATGCAAGCACTATAAGCAATACTTAAAGATTAGAAAAGGGAAGGAATATAACTTACTGTTTTCAAAATTTATATAGATATTTGTTGATTCTCAAGTCTGTTTTCTTTTTAACTTTTCAAAAATACATTTTAAATAAAAAAACTTGTAAATAAAAAAGTCACATACCAAATTTAACCAATTGCAAAGTCTATATATCTCATTGAACTTCTGCACAATTAGAGGAGACATTCTTTATAGCCTCTTTCATAACTTGTGTTCATTTCTTGCACTCAATACTTCAACATCCCTCATATTTAACTTTTACTTGTTATGTCATGGTGTATAGACATATACATTTGTGTGTGTGTGTGTGTGTGTGTGTGTGTGTGTGTGTGTGTGTGTGTCTAGATCTATATATGAAGGAGAACATGCAATTTTAAAATTGTATGACCATGCTTAATATTAAGCATTTTAAGTCAGTGCATTTTTTAGAGCTGAATAGTAATCCTTTTTCTACATATATCACATTTTCATGGACAACTGTTGATTTTTATTTGCACTATAGTGAAAAAGGCACACAAATATCTTCATGGTAGGTAGGGTATGGAATTATCTGGGTATAAATAAGCCCAGGAGTGAAATACATGGGTCATATAATAGGTCTATCTTTAACATTTTTGAAGAATCTCCAAACTGAGTTCCATAATGGGTGTATTAATTTTCAATGCCACTAACAGGGACGGACCTAGGCGCATCCTCTCCAAAACTGCTGACAGATTTATTGGTGACAACTTTGCTGCCTAGGGCAATGTGGCATCTTAACGTAGTATTAGTCTTTACTGGTTGGCTAGGGAGACTGAACACTTTTAAAAATAGTTATTTGCCATTTATGTTTCTCTGTTTGGAAACTCTCTGTTCAGTTCATCTGTCCATTTGTTGACTGGTGGTGTCTTTTTCGAAGAAATAAATAGAGTTGGCAAATCAGTGGTTTGTCTGTATTTATCAAGTAAGTAAGCAGTGCTAGATGCTTAGTTCTCTTCAGTCCTCTTTCTGTTAACTAGAAAAGGCAGCATGCAAGGGCATGCGTGAGTCCCACCTAGGTCTTGCTACCTGGTGAGTCTTAAAGATAAGCAGAGTGCAAAAAGAAAAAGAAAAAAAAAAAAAAACAGCAGCAAATGGCCCTTGGAGCTTTAATTTATTTTATTTTATTTTAATTTTTAAAATATATTTATTTAACTTTTAATTTGTGTGTGTTGGTGTGAGGATGTCACATCTTGGAGTTACACACAGCTGAGAGCTGCCATGTGGGTTCTGGGAATTGAACCCAGGTCCTTTGGAAGAGCAGGCAGTGTGCTTAACCACTGAACCTTCTCTCCAGCCCCTAATTTCTTAAAAATGAAATAGATATGGAAAATATCCAAGACCAAGTAGTTTTATTCGAAATCACATTTTAAAAATGGAACAGAACCAGTCTCACTGTTCTTGAGGGAGAAATTCATGTCCTGTTCTTTGAAACCTCATGTCACACTGAAGTGTTAATGTTGCTATGGTTGGTCTTAGGATACAGTCTATGCCCTTGTTAGCCTGACATCATGCCCTGGGAGTCAAAGCAAATAGCCCTTGCAAGGCTAAGAACCAACCCAAGAACCAAACTTCCCCAAAATGTTCTCGCTTCCTACACTTTGCTCTGCAATAAAATGGAAAATATTTTGTTGTCCAGACTCTGGGTCTATCATCTGACACCTCATCTTACAAGTGGCCAGGAAGTTCCAGTTCTGGTCTGAGGACTAGCTCAGGATGCCATCTTCAGTTTTCTTTGCTTTTGATCGGCATAGCGTTTTTATTCGGGAAAAGCATATTGCTCACTTGAATTCTTTCTACAATGGAAGAAACAATTTTCTGGGCCCATTTCCTTGAGAATTGCTTAGATCAAGACAGAGTGGTTTAAAGTACATTGCTGATAAGATTGTGGGAATGCTAAGACCTTTGTTCTAAGAGGCCTGAGAAGGGAAAAAAAGAAAAAAACTAATAAAAAGGAAGAGGGGAAAGGGCCCAAATTTCAAAGCCTATGTTCAAAAGATCATCCCCTTGTTCACTTAATTTTACACTTAAAATTGTATTTTTTTATTACATTTTAGATGACCCCCAAGGGCATTTCAGAACATGCTAGCAAGCAATACAGCTCTGGGTTCTGATTTGCATGGCCTATTGTGCCTCTCAAGGCATCGCATGAGCTAATGCTCAAAGGCCTATGTAAGATCTGATGCCAGAGAGCATGGAAAATGGCAGCAACCTTGCTATGACAAACAGACCGAGCAACCAAAGGCCATTTCTGCTAATGATGTGGAAGGAAGGGATATCTTTTATTGCTGTCACACTGTGTCAAGCCGCAAGGCTCGACACCAGATGTAATGGAGAAATAGCAAACAGACAAAAACATTGCTCTGCAAATGAGCTTGTAAACAGAAAGGAAGCTTTAAATCAATGAGCACCAATCATGAGAATAGAAATGTTTCAACAAACAGCTGATGGATTGGTGCACACGCGTGCAATATTCTGGTTAATTCTGGCGAAGGGGGAGCAGAGAAGTGGCTGTGGTATTAGTGTTTAGTGACAGTAGGTCAATGTTTGGGGGCCTGTCAAGTTTTTGTCTGTTACTGTTTCCTCGCACACCGATAGAGGTGCTCTGTTTGGCATCTTTGTTTTGTTTTTGGCTCCTTACCTTAATTTTCTTTTTTTCCTTGTTTCCTTAAGTTATTCTGCCTGTGCTATACGAATCTATTACATGTATCCTGTTTGTGAACTCAAGCTTTTCCGGTAATGAAGCCCCAATCAGAGGTGGCTGTACTCAAGACTCAGTGCCTGGTGGTCAGAGGCAGCCATATTAGGTCCACATATTGTCACAGACTTTAACCGAGCTTGATTCCTTTACTCATATAAAGAATGAAACTTGCCATGCATTGTGAGCCACGTAAGGCCTGCTTCTCTACTTAGGTGATGTAGCATAGGTCACATATTAACTAAGCCGACTTCCTGGGTGTGCAAGACCGCTGGGGAATCTTTAAAAGTAGGACATCGCTTGCTTTGTCCAGCAAGGCTGAAACTGTCTTGTTCCAACATATTGTCTATTGTTAATTTGAATAAAGCTCTTGTCTAAAAGACGATTTTGCTTAATGTTTCTCCTCTTTCTTCCTAAAATGTCCACATATTCTTTGAGGGAACAAAGCAAAGAGGACAAGTGAACTGATTTAGTACACAGTGGAAGAAGTGAGGAAACAAAGCAACATGGCTATCCTGGGGAGGCGGGATCTTGGCAAGTGTGGTCTTCTTATTCTGTCATTTTATGGCATGTTGGCAGAGCAGCCCAGAAGGACCATATCTCATTACTCTGTTCTTGGCCTCAGTGACATCATACACGTCTTCTTTTCCTTGTATCTCTCATGTCTCCTCAGTCGTTTCTGAATGTTTCTCCTGACTTTTAAAAGCTAAGTTTCTCAAGAATCAATCCACAGCCTCACACTCACCAGTTCTCCATTTTCACTGGTTCCCTCTATAGTTTCAGACGCCACTTGCCATTTGATTGCTTCTTAGTCTGTAATTCTCTCTGTACCTTTTTGCCTAGCCCACTTCAACTAATGCCTCAGTTAATTAGTTGGGATTTAGCTCAAATGTACTGAAAATGTCACTTCATCATGGAAGTCTTGTCCTAATGGTTGTTTGTCTCTCTCATACTGAGCCAAACATAGGAAATTAAGGAATATGTCTGTTTTAGTCACTATGTTATGGGGCGTGATTTTGTAGGCATATAGAAAGTTATCTATTGAATGAATCAATGTATAAAGAAATGAATGGTGGTGGGTGAGGCTGGTGCATGGGGACCTATGAGTTATCAGAGGAGCCGAAGTATATATAACAAGTGACATTGCAGGTTATAAAGCATGGCTATACTTCAAATGGATTTTTTATAATGATGAGATTCTCACGGAGAACAATATTAGGTTTCACCAACTTAGAGGTAAGTAAATACACACATCAGACACAGATATCAGAATGTCTCAGGGGAAGTACCTTGATATGTATACCTCCAGACTTCAAGATAAGACGCAGGCTAGAACAGGTGGCACATGGACCAACTGGTCTAAAATACTGCAACTTTTCTATCAATACATGACACAGAGTAATTTACACAGCCGCACGGACCATATGAAAAATAAGCTTTCGCTATAGGCTGAGATTCTTTTTCTTCTTCTGTTGTTCTGTTTTTAGAAGTGATTGAGAACTTATATTCAAAAGAAGAATAATTTGAATCAGTAAGGCTTTAACTTGAGTCGATCTAGAAAACTAAATTTCCATGCACTGTGTTCTCAGGCAGTACCATGAGGATGTCAACAGAACATAGAACGCTGCTGTGTGTCTACAATGCGATGGAGCCAAATGGAGAAAAACAATCTGTAAGACATGCAAGTGTAAATAAAACACAAAAGTAGTTAGGAGAATATGTTAGATTCGCTTGGTTGGTTTTCTTTTTCTTTCTCTATCTTGCCATAGTATTTTTTTAAAAATAAAAAGTAAAAGTACAAAACATTTGAATAAAAATAATCATTATAAATGAAAACAGAATTAAAATTCTCACCCACTATATGGCCTCAACCTGAGACTATAATGATGACAAACATGAGCCACTTTCAGGGTATAATCTGTATTACAAAGGAAGGTTTTTATAAGGTAAGTTGGCTGTATATGTATACTATATATGAATTAGGGTTTTTCTTTAGGAAAAATAGGATGCTTTCGTCTATTGTTTCTGAGCATAATATTCAGCATCAAGTACATTAATGATGCTCTAACTATAAAAGATACATAATAGAGAGACTCTTCTGTCAAAAATAGTTAAAATAATTAAATAAAACATTTATTTTTATATTTATGGGCAACCGTGATTTTACAAGACAAGCCTTACAGATGGATTGAGGTAGGATATCAAAAATCATATGACAACAATTGTCACAACTTGTTCTTAAAAAGCATGGGGTGAAAATAAACGTTGACTTATATAGCAGTTTCCCTTCAAACTACAAACTAGTAATATAAAATGTCTTTGTGTCAGTATGGGCATTATGTGGTACAATGTAAAACCCATAAGAAATTTTTAACTGTTTTTTTATCAAGTGAATGAGTGTCTGTAAAGCAAAAATGATAAAGCTATATCATTACAAATGATATTTTACATGCCAAGTGATAGTCAGTAAATCTCAATTTTGATATTATATTGCTTCTTCTAATGTTTGTGGCTATAACATATTCTAAAAAGCAAAGCCTTTAGTGGAAAATTATCAGCAATTAAGAAAGGCTGAACATGCCACACAAGTAAAGTTTCTATCAAGAATAAATTTAGGAAAGATATATTGTGATATAAGCAGAAGACACACAACCTTCAATAGAAGAGCTTTGAAAATCATTTTAATAGGATATTTCTTTCAATTCATTTTTCCTAGACTGATGGTCTGATCTCTATGTTCAATGTGGGTCTCCTGAGACTAGCATGCTTATTTGGGGGTGATCAGCCTGCCACTGAGAGTGTTATGCTAATAGGCAATGAATTCCTCACCTCTGAGTTTGAAATGTCTCAAAGGAATCAGTTATTAAAGTCAATCCTACTTTTCTCTCTTCTTTTCCAAGAAAGAAGAGACATGGAAAAACTAAATTGTTTTACACAGCTAAGTAAATTATTGTTTGAGTGGTGCTTTAAGAAATAGTAACCTTAAATTGCATGGCTTTTTGCCAAACAAAGGGGACCATGAAAAAATAGTTTACACAGTGGAGCTTAATCATCACCTCAGTTGTTTCTGCTCTAGGTTTCATGGTCTATATAGAAATGTAAAGGCATTAACAGAATTAGCCAGGGGATCTAAACCAATTAGAGGATGCTCCAAGTTTCCACTGCACAGGTAAGCCTTTAAAAGTTCCGTAAAAACCAAGCGGGTGTAAAATGTATTAAAAGGGAAGAAAGTCAATGAAAGAAAGAGACAACAATGGTAACACAACTAGACGTTTATGCTCACTGCTGTAGGAAAAAAGCGCACCTTGTGCAAATTCAGAGTCAGCTTCCTCTGAGTTAAGGTCATCTGATGGGGGATGACTACCGTGTCAGAAACCTTACATTATTTGTTAGCACTATATAAGTATTAGCAGTGTAAAATTCACAACAACTGTTACTCTAACATTTGTTTGGTATGAGACAAATTTCATGGAATAAAATTATTATTGTTCTCTCTAGTATTCTGATCAGGAATTTATGTTTTTTTTAAAAAATCAAACTATTTACACTTTCTAAATAATGATTAACAGTAAAGAATATTAAGAATACATTCACTTGGTTTAAATAATAATCAAACAATTTAAGATAACTCTATTCTGAATGAAATTTGCTGAGGCAATGTATCTTCTGAGGCAGCTTATCAATCAGTAGACTAACTGAACCATCAGACTAGCAGCTGATCTAATCAGAGGGCTCTATAACCAAGCTTGATCCAGTTAATAGTTGATCTAATTGGCAACTAATCTGACTTGTGATTGATCCCATCTGGAGGTTGAACCAATCCATGGGTAACCAAATCAATAATTCCCATCAAGTTTATTGTTACTGAATAGGTCGGTGGCTAATTTAATTGAAATTTGACCAAATCACCACATATACAAGAGAAACATAGGTGATAGATGGGCTAATTAGCTTAATTATTATCAGTTCCTAATTAATATCTACATCAAATCATGTTGTATACCTTAAGACTGTAAGTTTGGTTCATAATGTCTAAATTATAGTCTAACAAACCTACAGGTCAAAAAAAGGACATATTAAGAAGTATGTTGATGTAGATAGTCATTTGATTATTTCTTTATTCTTTAGCCATAATTCTTTGGTCAAATTGTTACTCTTTTATAAAGATATCTATGGGTATTTTATAGCCTAAGTATAATTTTATGATATACTATATAAACATGAGAGCTTTACTTAAATAAAATTAAAGACATTTTAGTCATGAAAAATTTATAATATAGAATAATTAATATAGAAAAATAATAGAATAATATAGAATAATTAATATCTGTTATCACAATCATATTCAAATTAAAGCATGTTTCCAAAGATTACTTCAACAAGTTCATCTACCTCTGCAGTGCTTTACACTTTACAAAGATTTTTTCCCATAATGTCACCAATTAAAATGGAACAGTAGCTGCCATGTTAAAGATGTGCTGAGGCTGAGGCTGAGAGACAGGTGTTAGCAGTCATGACCAAGAGTGAAAGCAGGAACAAAGGCTTTTTTCATCTTTGTTCAGATTCATGTTACAGTGTGACAAATTATGGCCAAATCTGCCTTTTAACTGTCTGAATCTGGATTAAGTGTATTCATTTCCTTATTCCCTAGAAGTGCAGCATGAGCAAGGGGAATCCATGAATGGTCGGAATTCATAAACTGTCACACTGTTATATCTACAAAGTCAATAGATGCTAAGCAGGGTCCCTACTCACAGTCACTTTCCCATCATTCATAATTTTAAGGCTGAGATTGTTATCCATTTTTACTTGACGAATAGTACTTGTATAAAAACTATATACCTAAAGCTGTGAGAAAACAGAAAGCCAGATAGCAATGTGGCTAGACTATGTTCTATAAGACGGTTGTCTTTCTCTATAAGTCTAAAGTAGCTGCTCATGTTCTAAGATGGCCACCAGTCATCCCTACTTACACACCTGTATCTACTCAAAAGGTTAACATGGAGTGTAGGTCTTAATCTATTACTCCTAGGCCAAATGTTATTTTCATGGGTCACTGGAGCAAAATATTTTATTTCTTTTGTGCTTGAGGTTACTACAAATTTCGTAGTCAACTTTTGGTATGAACTTCAGACTTAAGGCTAGATTTTATCTGTTTACTCCCTTCTGCTGTCCTATAAGATACGAAATATCAGTTTATATTGAGTGAAACGGAAGATTATGAAAACCACTGGTTTCCTTTTCAAAGTAACCTACACTTTTGAGATAAAAAGAATCTTTGGTAAAACTTTGTTTTATAGCAGGTCATCCCTGTAAAAGAATTAATGTTTACATAAAATTATAGTAAATGGGATGATTGGCATCTAATATCATCAGAAAGCATTTTTAGTCTGACAACCATTGATGTTTCACTGTAATTGTTAACACTGGATATTGACCTACCACTTACCTTCGTACATTGATCATCACAAAAGATTTCACATTGAAAAGAGCCATACTAAATTAGCATGTTGTGTAACAAGTACATCGTTCGCTTAAATCTTCTTCTAAGTAGTCAGATGCATGCCAGAGCAGTTGACATGAAGCCTAAAGATTTGACCTTTTCCTATTAAAATCGTTTTTATCAAGATGAAGTCCCCCAAAATGAATCTCACTTACTTCGCTTTCGCTTCTGCATCCTCATACGCTTTGTTAGAAACATCGTCCAGTCCTCCAATCAAATGCTTGAAAGAGCTGTCAGAGGAAAATCGGAGTGATCAGGTTAAGTTCTCAGAACGTGGAAATAATGGCAACAAACAATAATTTATAGTGACCTGACTTAAAGCCATATGAATAAAAGTAAAATCAAACAATCTATAAACATTGCTAAGAAACACACCAGACAGCAGAATTCCTTCAGGAGCCTATTCTATCTGGTCAACCTCTATACTCAACACCTAATCACATTTTACAACCATAGCTGGCAAAACACCGATAATGAGCCAACTGGGTGGAATAAAATCTAGACTATGCTAATTGTGAGTCACACTGAGTTCTTACCAATCTGATATAACAACAAAACCTGCTAACAAAGGAATGCCTGCTCTGTCAGTTAACTAGGATTACCTTTCATTATTTACAATTCAAGCTGTAAAATGCAAGAAGTAGCTTCATCTTCATTTTTTAAAAGCCAAATAATCATCATTTGCAAAGTAAGAAT
Organism: Acomys percivali; assembly: GCA_907169655.1. Taxonomy (NCBI): domain Eukaryota; kingdom Metazoa; phylum Chordata; class Mammalia; order Rodentia; family Muridae; genus Acomys; species Acomys percivali. The sequence goes on from OU015757.1 coordinate 50,136,472, forward strand.
TATAGAAAAATCAACTCATTTGAGAAAATGAAAATAAATTAACTTCAGCATGAAGTAGGAAGATTAACTACTTAAAAACCAATCACTGCAGTACCTACTTTATACCTGGAGCTGTGTTTAGATTTTATTTTATATAATGAAGTATCATTTATCATATGCTTACACTATAAAATGTTATAGAGAAAAGTACCTAATGGGTACACACATAGTAGGTTACCCTTCAAATGTACTGAATACAACTGGATACAGTAACTGTCGCACATATGACATTTTGGCAATCACTGAAACAGACTGGATGAGAAACACAGAGAAAGAAGAATGGAAGTCTATGTGGAATTTCACATAATAACTAGCACTTCACAGTCTCATGTGGTTCTGGTAACTTTAGTAGGCAATACCTCACTGGAGGAAATGGTTCACTTGGGCCAGGTCCTTGACAACAACTTGTCTCTGGTGCCTACTTGCTTTCTGCCTGCCTCATCTATCTTCTATGATCCTCTGTCCGAGTACAAGGAACCAAGTAACCATGGGTCAGACTCTCTGAAATAGTGTGCTAAATGAATCTTTCTTCTCTTAAGATCTTTCAGTCAGGTGTTTGGTCATAGTAATAAGAATAATGAATACACCAGGAAGTGCTCAATGGTGACAAGTATGGTGCAATGATACTGTGAGTTATTTCACCCCCATTTTATTGGTGGGCTTATGACAGTTGGAAACTCACCCTAAATCTTAACATCCAGTAAATGTGATGGACTCACAGGAAGGAAGTGAGCATTCTCCTTCCTATTAAAAAATTGATACTACAATTCCTACCTAAAACACCACACTTTGAAGATAGTGATGAAAAATTTTAGTGTTGTATAGGCTTTTGATGGGTATTTTTAAGGTATTATATGAAATTTTAAATGTTGTACCTATAGTGTTTGCACATGTATGTTTTGTGTGTGGTTGTGTGTGCACAGAGGTTGACGCTAAGTATCTTATTAGATTGTTCTCTGACGACATTATATATTGAGGCAGGATCTCTCCCTTAAAGACAGAACTTGATTTGTTTCTTCTAGCTAGCCAGTTTGCTCTGGGGACTTCTGCATCTTCTTTGAGTATAGGTATTCCAAGTGGGCTTCTCTGCCAGCCCTGGACTTGTGTGAGTCCTGGGGAACTGAACTACAGTTCTCACACTTGTATACCAACCACTTTACCTTTCTTGTGTTCTCCCCTGTTCCATCCGCACACTTTCTTTTTGCCAATTAAGTTCTAGACAAGGTTATAACAGTAAATGACACCCACAGTGTTTCTCATAATCTTAATCTATAAACGGCATGCAGTTTGAGCATCAAATAACAAATTATGCATTGCCAGTTCTTGAAACACAGTAGAAAAATCTGATGATTTAAAATTTAAAGTTACCTCACTGCTTTCACTTTGAATTACTTTTGCAAAAACTATAAGGAGGATTAGGACTACAGTGAACGGATGCTATCTCAGATTTCCTAGTGGAAATCCATCTGAGAGTCTGGGTCACTACTGTGCTGTGCTCATATGAACTCACAGACACTGAGGCAGCATGCACACAGGGCCTGCGTGGGCCTGTATCAGGTCTTCTGGATATATCTGATGTCTTCTAGTTTAGTGTTTTGAGATGATTTTCCAACCCTAAAGTCCAGGCTAGCCTAGAATCTCCTATGCAACAAGAGTTGTCTTGAACTCATGACCCTTCACCTTCAGCCTTCTGGCTAGTAGAATTATAGGTGTATGCCACCTCTCCCAGGACCACTATTCTTTATGTGATTAATTTTTGTACTTTCCTGTATAATGTATTGGTCCATACCTAAACTTGAAGAAAGTCTCATTTCAGAGAAACTCTAATGTCCAAAAATGTCCATAGTTACCCAATGACATGTGACAAGGGGAGAGTCTTTCATTTACTTTCAATGTAGCCTTATTACTTAGAATTATAGTCACTAACTAGTTATGACTCAATATTATTTTTAACTTTGCATTATTGTACACATATTTAATTTCATTTTGAAATTTTTGAGTAATATTTTGGTAGCTAATAGGTCTCTGTGTATACATATGTCAAGGAATAACTATCCCTGTATCTCTGTGTAGATATACAAACATATAGACATATATACTCAGTGAAACAGGAAGCATGATATCTGTGTAGGTACATATAAATATTTTCACTCTAGATTGTACATTGAACATACAGAATTTCTTTTCATGATAAACATGCCAAGGTCCATATTTTTGTCTTTTAGAATTTAGGGCCAAACTATGATTTGTAAATAGTTTTTGTTCAGAAGGCAATCTAAGTCAAAAGAATACTGAAACATTGAAAAATTAAATCCTGAAATATAGCAAATCTTTTTAAAGAAAATGTTTTCTATTATATTATATGTAGGCATTTTAAGAACATGTAGCACTTTCAAGTGATATTGCTGAGTCCCAATGGATCACCACTATGTATTTCTCCTCTGCTCAATAAATACCTAAAGACACCTTGATAAGCTCTATAATAGAATTATAAAATTAATTCATAAACTTATTTAGTGACTGACTTATTTGCAGTTCTGGCTACTGAACCAAGGGCCTTGCATCTACTAGGAAGGCCATCAATCACTGGGCTGTATTCCTGGTCACACACCCTTCCCCTTTCAGAAATACATAAAAAATGTGTGGGTCCCTGTCATACAGCCCTTTAAGGACATATTAATGTGATGTCTATTCTTGCTTGTCATCTTGATTATATCTGGAATTAACTAAAATCCAAATGATTGGGAACACTTGACTGATTTTTTTCTTAATTATATCATATGAAGTGAGAAGACCGACTTCTAATCTGGATCTTTGAGGTGGGAAGGATAAACCTTTAATCCAGATCCTTTGAGGTGGGGCAACTCACTTTTAATCGACCACACCTTCTGCTAGCAGGCTATATAAAGAGCATGGAAAACAGGAGCTTGCTGTGTCATTGCCTGTTTGCTCTTGCTAGCAAATCCATTCTTTCACTGGCATTAGAGCATACGTCTTTGGATTTCCAACATCCTGAAGACCAGCTGAGACCTTCAGTCTTGTGGACTGAACAACTACTGGATTCTTGGACCTGCCATCATAGGCAGCCATTGTTGGACAATCTGGAACACAGCCTGTAAGCCATTCTAATAAGTCCCCCCCCCCACCCTCGCCTTTCTGTGCAGACACAGGAGAAGAGCGAAGCTGAAGAGTCTCTTGTGTTTAATACTGGTAGTTTAAACAAAATTTCAAGGTGCAACAGGAAAAGAAAGCTGAGAGGAAGGGAAAGAGAACAAAGGTGAAGGAGGCAAATGGAAGATGAGGGCAGAGAGAGAGAGAGAGAGAGAGAGAGAGAGAGAGAGAGAGAGAGAGA
>OU015757.1:50139872-50154972 GCA_907169655.1 Acomys percivali
AGAGAGAGAGAGAGAGAGAGAGAGAGAGAGAGAGAGAGAGAGAGAGAGAGACAGACAGACAGACAGACAGACAGACAGACAGACAGACAGACAGACAGAGAAAATAATGACCCTTTCCCATCAGGAGTGTTACCATTTGTGAACATTTTTCTTAAGAGGCATCAGCTGAAATGCTGCTCCACATTCCACTCATGCTAGGAAAAGTGTCTGTTTGGGGACTTTATGGTGATTGACCCAGTGGGTAATAATTTCAGTTATTAAGATGTTTTCATTATTAAACCAAAACATCTTTCTGAAGGGAGCTGATTACTCAGCGGTATATCTAAAATGTGTATAATTTTGTTCTTCAGTTGCAACAAGATGATACTTTGTCTAAAGAGAAAAGGCCTCTAAAACTCTAAGAAAGACAAAAGTCCAAATTGATAGAGTCCAAGTATCAGGGATTGATATGTTTCCTATAAAGAAAAGCATTTAAACACAATTTACAGTTTATAAAGTACATTTTATAAGCCAGGTGTGTATTTAAATATAAAAGACATATTCATGCTAGTTGACTAAATACTTATGCTTTAGTATATCCTATTTGTATACAATGTTTTGTAGTCATGTGTTGGCAATTAGACTTTGTGGGTTAAAAATAAGATGACAATAATAAAATAAAACCAATTAAGCAGTGTCTTTCAAGGTCAAAATAGGGAACGCGAGAGCTATCTGGAGTTGAGTCAGCTGATCTGGCTCCTTCAGCTTGTATCTCTTTTCTCCCTCACGGTCACATGTCTCTCCCAAAGCTGTGTACTCTATGAAAGCAGAAGAGGATGCCTTTGCCCAAGGATGACCTTTCCCAGACCAGAGGAGGGGTGGTCTTCAATCAAGGACATATGAGTAGCTGCACTCCCATGCTGGAAGCTCCAAATACCTTTTCCAGTTCCAAATATGGTTAAAAAATTAGCCATTCATTTGAAGCAGATTTGCTTTCTTGATTGTATCTTTATATAAAACAATAATCTGTTCTAAATAACTGAATGTTCTAAGACAGAGGATGCATAGAAAATCTTAAATAAAAATCAATTTTCTAAGTTTTTACTTGATACACACACATGTGGATGTATATATATATATATACACATACATACATACATACACACACACACACACACATACATATAGCCATTTTAAAAGGTGGGCTTTGGACTGTTGAGATGGCTCAGTTGATGAAGCCACTTGCTACCAAGCCTGCACAAGCCTGCATTAGACCCTTGGAATTCATATAATGGAAGAAGATAAATGACTCTTGTGAGTTTCCCTCTGACATTCACACACATTTGTGGCGCAGACATACATGCACATGCACACACACCAATAAAAATATGCTTACTAAATAAATTTAAAGTGTATAAATAACACAGTGAATAAGAGCAAAGCTGATAATGATTGTTGACTGTTCCAAACTAACACCATATACTTAACCAATAATATTAACAACTATGTAATTAAAAAAAAAAAACTAAGCAAATCCATAACAAGAGTATCTACTGGTTTACTTTTAGATACTTTTTAAAATGACCAGGGTGGCCTAAGAGTTGTGATTCTCTGAATGATGCCATCCTTTCTTCAGCAAGACCAGGACTGTTCTACTCTTTCCATCCTGCCATGGAAGGTGACACTAATGTGAAAAGCTTCTGCATAATGAGGTTTCTCAGAAAAAACAAAAACTCACTTTACATGAGTTCAAGTAAAGATTCTGGATCAAGAGGTGAGCAAACTACCTTCTGTGAAACAAGCCGTGTGTACTGCACATTTTGTAAATAAAGCTTTGTCAGAACACAGACACACTTACTCTTCTATGCACTCTGTATTGCCTGTGGCTGTTTTCACATGTACAGCCAAGTTAAGCAACTATAAGAGATCTCTTACAGCCTGAAAAGTTGGAATCATTAATGGATGGCACATTATATGAAAGTTTTGTTAAACTAATTTCTAGATCTCACTCTTCCTCTTACCCTTCCACCATTACAGTGACTCTATCACTAAATACTGCTGATTCTAGTTTCAATAATTTGAAGTTAACCCTTTTATGTCATGTCCCTTTGTTTCATCCACCAGTGTCTGTCTTAGGATAGACTTTTTTATTTTGTGGACACTCTTCCTTATAGGCAAGCAAGATGATTTTTTTTTAAAACCCAAGTCCGATTCTGTTCCCATCTCCAACCACTCATTTCTCCTAAACATTTGCTTTCGGTCGTATGTCCTGTGTCTGGAATGTTCTTCACTCACGTGTCCACATAACATTTCCTTAATACCGTTCCCATCTCACATCCAGTGTATCCTCTTTAGACAGGTCTTCTCAGAGTAGCCAAGGCATTTGAATCTTTAACCTAAAGCCTTACTGATAGTTCACGGTCACTTTGACTCATTCTCACTTACCATCAAACAACTTTGTTTAAATATTGGTTGTCTTTCCCACATGAAAATCTAGATTGCACAACAAGATGTTAGCTAACCTTAACCACCAGTAGTTCTTTGTTTGCTATGAGATCTCCTGCTTGTAATAGAAACTTGAAAGGAAAGGGAAGACAGAAGCGCCCTTTGATTTATTCACTGCATGCCTAAGCATGTGATCAGATGATGACAAGAAATGCTTGCCCTTTTCTGACATAAACTTGTGTTTCTAACTCCAGGTATGTGTCTCTGCAAATTCACCCATACAAAATATGAATATTCAGGACAACATTTTAGCTTTGATGAATGATCTACTTATATTTTTAGTCGTAGCGAAGAACTCTATCAGTGACTGACTGCATAGAAAGCTGTGTGATCACAGAGCTTCAAAGTACCTGAGTTATGGCTGCCAGGACCTCCCTCACATTCCTGTGTCTTCTCTAATTGGTGATTCATTGGTCTATGAGCCACTCCTGTTCTATTGACTCTCTGAGTAAAATATCACTGTTCGCAAAGCTAATGTCAGTGCTTCCTAGATGTATCACTAGATTCACTAAATTTCCTGAATATTCATATTTCATATAGATGAATTCACAAAGAAACACACCTTGACCTAGAGATATAAGTTTGTGCCAGCAAAGGGCAAACCCTGCTTGTCATCTTCTGATGACGTGCTTAGACATGCAATGAATAATTCAAGGGATGCATCATCAAATTTCACCAATTCCATTTTGCCCTATGAAAACCAAGTATTAATAGTAAATTATTAACTTTCTTATAACATATAAGATTCTCAATTCCAAGAATATTTTATGATCTGTTTTGTAATAAGAATCACAAATTGCTAGGCATTTGATTTTTTTTTAAAGATCGTCTCATTTTTAAAATAAAAACTAGGGCAATATAAAATGACTTACATATTAAATATGTTCAAGTATATTTTCTTAAAAATCATTTTAAATTATCAATTCATTTAGTTTATATAAAAAAACTAAAGAAAAATAAGCTTCATTTATTTAATACAATTAAAAAATAGTTAATACCTTCTATATTAATTATATCAAACAACATTTTTAAAGAACATTTTAAATAATTATCTATTTAAAACTGTACGACATTTCAAGTTTGTATAGAGAAATATCATGTAATTACAAAGCTGTATGAAAGTTGTAAATGAACCTTTTCGATAGTACAACACATTATCCCATGGTGTCTTTTCTAGAAAACGTTTACTTATGACTTAAAATTCTTTGAAGTAAAGATGTTGTTTACTAGTTTGGTAATCTTACAAAACTTTCCCAGTGAACTTTTTTAGTTTTGCCTTTATGACATGACTGGGAAAATAAATTCTTGATTGCTAATTAGAACCAGTTGCTAAGACTATATTGGTGAGGATGGATGCCACATATCTGGACTGCAAAGTGTAAAGAAATGAGGCTGGAGCTGAGCTGGAAGCTTCCTCCATGCTGGCTAGTGATCACAGTGCTAGGCAGTACTACACTTGCTGCAGGGAGTCAGACTGTCTTATCCAGCTGTTAACCCAGGATGTTACAATGTCCATCTTCCAGGCAAGACGCACCTGCTGATACAATAATGTCCCAGATATTAAAGAGGCAACAACTCTTTCTGACCTGGTCTGAGGCCTGAGCCACAAGAAGTAATTCATCCTGCTTATTGTAACCATGTTCAAAGACTCATTGGTGGAAGAGGTCTTAGATCATAAAGTGAGCTTCATCCTTTCATTGTCCTATTCTGTCATGGTGTCAAGTTGTCTTCTAAATACTTACATTTATAGGACATGTGCAGTAATATATAGTAAGTAATATAAAGTTACATTTGTAGTGACAAATACCACTTTCAGCTTGAATCAGAAAAGCCTTTCTTTGCAATGTGAGTGGTGAAGGCAGACCTACGGCTGCTTGTGATGCTCAGAATAAGTAACTGTTGAGGGTTTGGACTTTACACCTCCTACCTCTAAGGCTCAGGGAACGTTGTAGAAGAGGGGCTGGAAATAATGTAAGAGCCAGAAGAGAATGGCCATGAAATACTATCTTCTGGGTTCTGAACAGCTAATGCAGTCATGATCTCACAGTATGGTGGTTGCCTTTAGAGGACCTACAGAAGACTGGGCTTATTAACAGCCAGTCTCCAATTGGTAAGGAACTGAAAAGACTCTTCTGTGCTAATAACAGTTCTGTGGAAGGGGCAGTCATTGTGTTTAGGTGTACCCAAGGAAGAGTTCACTCAGGCTTTAAGAGCTAATCCAAATCATAGTCACACCGATGCTCCTGGTAAAAAATCAGTGGGTCTCAACAACAACAAACCACCACAACAATATTGTTATCAACAGCAACAACATCAACCACAACAGCAAAGGTCTTAAATATGGGAAGGCACCTGTAAGAGATGAGGAGGGGATAGAGGGGAAAGATGGAGAGCAGTTAGAATCTTCAGAATGCATGTGGTGTATGTGTGGAGTTGTCAAATAACAAACAATAGAAGCTAAATTAAACAGATGTTTCTCCCAAGAAGCATTAGATACTCACAAGTTAAAATAGCCTTAAACATCACAACTTAATGCTTATGGAGTTTAATAAAAATGTCAAGGAAAACATAAAAAACATTACACAATTTTTGTTTTTTTTATGTTTTTACATGATTCTCTTTTTCACAGATGAGGCAATCAAGGCTAAAACAACTCTGAATACTGACTACTGCTAACACCATTCTGTCTCTCAATGTGGAAGGCTGAAAAATGTCTGGGGTTAGGCTCGGAAATCATACATGTTCCTGGTATCCAGCCTCCATGGCAAAGCCAATCTTTGGGCTAGGCATAGTGGAGCACACCTTTAATCCCAGCACTTGGGAGGCAGAGGCAGGAGGATCTCTGTGAGTTCAAGGCCAGCCTGATCTAAAAAGTGAGTCCAGGACAGGACTGTTACACAGAGAAACCCTGTCTCAAAAAACCAACCAACCAACCAACCAAGCACACAAACAAACAAAAAAGCAGAACACATTAACAGGTCATCTGAATTCTCTACACATCTGTGTGAAGAAGCTCTAAGGAAGTCAGGTGTGGTGGCACATGGCTTTAATCCCAGCACTCGGGAGGCAGAGGCAGGTAGACCACTGTGAGTTTGAGGCCAGCCTGGTCTCCAAAGTGAGTGTAGGGCAGCCAAGACTACACAGAGAAACCCTGTCTAGAAAAAGCAAACAAACAAACAAACAAAACCAACAAAAAAAGAAGCTCCTAGGAATTGAGCATTTTAGTCTTCTTGAGCAGCCATGCAAAATAAAAGAGACTACGTCTTTAAGAAAACAGAAATTACTTCTCTAGCTTAATAGAAGCTGGAAGTCTGAGACCAAGGACTGGCCAGGGTTGATTTCTGGTGAGGCTCTTCTTGTTCTCACTGTGTCCTCACATAAGCTTTGCAATGTGTGTGCTTCTGACTTTTACAAGGATTCCATTTCTATAGGATTAGAGTTATACACAATGACGTCATTTAACCTTAATTACTTCTTTCATGGCTGTGTCTAAATATAGTCACACTAGGTGTTAGGACCTCAACATGGAGATCAAGTGACACAATACATAATAAACTTAATGAAGAATTGCTATTGGCAATCTTCAAATTGGCAGTTTTTATTGCATCACGCTTTTTTGGGGAAATGTTGCATCTATAATTTTAAAGTCCATACAATGTACATTTAAAACATCTTTACTGTATATTCTTTCAACATTATATATAATATATTAACACTTTAAAAAGCCCTACAAAACAAAAATTTACCATAACTTTATCCATGTCAGTAACTATGATGACCACCTAGTATTTTAATACATTTTAAATGCAAAGGTGGTAATAGCAAAAATTAAAATGTAGCAGATTCTCACCACATCATGAGAATTAAATTGAAGATGTTCTCCTGAAAGGCCAAAGAACTGTCCAACAACGAAACACAGGAGCCTGTTACACCCTCCCTAACTAGACTCTCTGAAGCATTTTCTCCTTGTTCCTGGGGCTTCCACTACTCATTCATCAAGGTCAATTCAAGCAGTAGTTCTTATCAGCAACTCTCTATCTTACATCTGTGTGTGTGTGTGTGTGTGTGTGTGTGTGTATGTGTGTGTGTGTGTATGTTGGGGGAGTATTTGTGTTTACTTTTACTTTTGTTTTTGTTCTGGGGTAACATCCAGGGCCTTTTGCATGCTCAGCACAGGCACTACTATTGAAGCATTTTAATAATATTCATATTCATAACTCTTAAAATGCTAAGGTCTTGGTTTTCCCATTTTCCACTCATGGCTCAGTATAGTGTGATTATCACTGCACTTCTCTGGCAGGGAAGTACACTAACATCTCTCTAAAACAAATGTCCTCCCTCTTAAAAATGTTTATATTCCTTAGTGTATGTGTATGTGTGTCTGTGTGTGTTTGTATGTGTGTATGCATACATGCATGTATGCGTGTGTGTGTGTGTGTGTGTGTGTGTGTGTGTGTGTGTGTGTGTGTACCCACTGAGGCCAAAAGAGGCTATCATGTGGAGCTGAAGTTATAGGTCATTGCGAGGCACCCAGTATGGGTGCTAAGAACTGAAGATGGGTCAGTTGGAAAGGCTCATAATCTCTGAGCCATCTCTATTCCAGTTTTATTGCTCAGTTCCTTCATCTTTATCCTCTGGACTCTTGTCCTCTCTGCAATACCCTTCCCACTGATTGTCTCCCTTTAGACTTTCCTCACAATCAATAAACATAACAGTGTCTCTAACTTTACACCATAAAATAGCCTTTGTGGCCAGACAGCCAGTTAAAACAAAGTGTCCTATTGTCCCTCATCCTTTTATATTTTACTTTTCAACCTACTAAAGGTTAGTGTTTTATTTCATCTTTCTTTCACCCTTATTGTAACTTTCCACCAAACTGGTCATTACTACTAGCCTGGTGGGCTTTTTGCAGGCCCTTCTCTGTGAGCTGTGTGAGGCTCAGGCACAGAATGGCTGCATCACCTGGATGTAGAGGTATGTGCGTGCAGAGCTGCACTGGCTGCTGCTTTGCCCTTGTCTGTCTATTTCTTCATTTTCATCTTCTCCCTCTGTGCCACTGCTTCTGAGTATATATCACACACACACACACACACACACACACACACACACACACACACACACACCCCTCTCCCTTTGTCATCTTGTTTATACAAGTTACTGAAATATTTGTCTTTTCTAATCCACAATAGAGTTATTTTCCATATATATATATATATATATATATATATATATATATATATATATATAAGATACTTTATGCTAGCTTTATATCATGGAAACCTCGCACCTCTACAAGGTAACCACAGTTACCAGATTTACAGGGTATTTACTTTAGGATTTCTTACACTCTAATCTAACATGATATTTATGACCAGATAACTCTCCTAGCTGTAGAGAGCTGCCCAGGGCCTCATGTGATATTTAGAAGCCCCAACCTCTATCCATAAGACATGAGCAGAAAATCCACTGTAATAATGACACTGACTCTGGGCATTTTCAGTGTCCCCAGGTTAGCCACAGTATGCACCGAGACAAGGCTTGGGAGAGTTACAAAACAAACCAGAAACCATACCTTCAGGAGCAATACCAGATGTCTAATTTTTACTATGATCTAGCTCTTATGCAGTACACTGGTCAGACCTTTACTTGAGGGTTCTCAAAAGCCACATTTGTTCTTCTGTCTTCAGTTCAGGTCCCCATGCTATTGTTGAAGTCTTCAGATTCACACGTCTGCCACTTCTCAGTGTGTCACCTGTATCCCACTTACACCTCATGTTCAACTTGCCTGTAGCTGCTCATACCAGAATGGTCCTTTTTCCTGGAGCTCGTCACACCCACTTTTGAACTCTTGGCCCCTTTTGCCTCTGCTTTCTTACTTGGGCTACTTTACAAACAGCCTCGTGCACAAGAATCATATGATTCTTTGTTATAGATCTTCGACTCCTTCCATTCTAATTGTCTTTTTTTAAAAAATCCCCCTAAAGAGAATCAAATCCCCACTTATCTTCTTGGAATAAAGGCAAGAACCAAAAGAGGTTGTAGAAGGCAGAACACAATCTTAGAGTTGGATTACCCTGAAATTCTAACAGGCAGAGCATGACCTGAGAGTTGGATCACCCTGAAATTCTAACAGGCAGATGACACTGTCCAAATCATTGAGTCTCTCTAATCCTCCATTGGTTTCCCTTTCTAGGATGTCTTGTTTGGAGACATTTGTTCCCATGGGGCTATTGTGATGATTAACAGGTAAGGGTATTAAAACAGAAGCATCAGGTCAGCAAGATGCCTCAGAGGGCAAAGGTGCCTGCTGCACAGCCTGACGTCCTTCCCTGAACTCGCCCTAAAAGATCATGTTAAAAGAAGGCAACTGACTCTTTCAAGCTGGCCTTTGTCTCAAATACACAAGATGGCAGGAACACACACACACACACCATCACATGTAGCTACTTATATTTATGAATTAGCCTTTCTCAGCTGTTCCCTTTCAACCACCAATGGCACCATCTGTCATCAATGCACTGAATCTTCTCAAGTCACTTTTCTGGCTCCTAAGTGCATTAGACACTTGGACAATTCCCACTGTCTTTCTAGTCTGCCCTTCCTTCCCTAGTGCTCCGCTGACCTTTAGTATTTACTTTTGGTACTTCAGGAGGAGGTTATCAAGACTTTTTCACTTCTTTCAATTTTTCTGAAGCTCTTAAAAATGAATTTATTTTTCCCTAGGATAAAGATGCAATTGCCAAGCAATACACGAATCTTCATAGATTTAACTGTTAACAACTTAAGCTCCATGCAGCAATCACAAGAGAAGAAAAATGTCAAATCTACTCTTCCAGGGTTGTGAGAGGTTTCATACCTTGGGCTGACTCACCATGATTGTGACTTGTAGAATTATTTCAATTGAACATTTAAGCTGGCCATGGTGGTGTGCTGCGTGTGCCACCTTCTCATGATTGTCATTGAGGGGCGAACTGCGTGACAATCATAGCAAATTATTTGAAAACATCCTGACCTTCAAATACATAATTATCCTGACTGTGTGTTTCTTAAGGGAAATACTTCAGAAGGTACTAAGTAAAATTGCCTAATGCACAGACAGAACTGCTTATAAAACTAAGGGGGAAAACGACTTAAATGCATAAGCACAGCTAAGGATGGAAGAAGACAAGAGACTGAGTTATGCTTATAGTAAGTGGTCAGTACGATGTCCTCAGTAAGGACATTAGTGTGATCAAGTCTATTCACATGTTATACGTACAATTGGGGACACGGCGTTTGGGCTTTCTGAAACTTCATGCATTTTGAAGAGGAGACAAATAACATTTCTTACAGCTATGCTGTGAGAGAAATTCTGTTTAATTAGTCCTTATCTGCATATCTTCCTCTGTGTGAGCCTTGGTGAGTATTTAATATGTTAATGTTACCGCTGTGTGCAGATAAAGCAGGGGGAAATCTAGGTAGAATGACCTATTTAATTAATATTTATTTAATTTATACTATTTAATTAAATATACTAAAAGTTGGTTAAATCTAACAATAGTTACTATTAAATGAAAATACATTTATGTTTTCTTGAGTTTCTTCTTCAATGGTTATTACATATATGACTATATACTACAGTACATTATAGCTGTAGAAAACACCATCTTGTGAAACCAGTAAAAAAGGACTCATTAACTTCTCTCATTCATGTTTCCTTCTCAATGATAATGTATTATCCTTCTCCAGCTAGCAAGACGGTAACCTCCCTTATCAACCACCAAATCACGATTTGCCTTTGATAGTCTAGTATCTATTCAAAATTGATTCCAATTACATAGCTGTAGAAGGGCTTGTAGATAAGGTGACCATTGTATTGCGTCCACCGATAAGTTCTGAACGGGCTCCCATTGTAACACTTGGTCAGGGATGAGGCATCCCTAATACTGTGGCCGATGCTAATTTGATTCATGTTCTTACACCATGCGCTTCAGGTGCGTACCAACTGTGAAACATATTGAAAAGAAAAGGAAAGCCTTAGATCTTTTATGACCCAGCTGGGCCTATAATGACTGTCTCTCCAGGGAAGTGTGCCTACCAAAATAAGCAAAGCTACTTAACTCTACCAGAAATGTGCAGTGACTATCTGGAGCAGATCTCAACTTGGATGATTTTGCCATTGTTTCTAGACTTCTTGTTAGACTTCCACCTGAGCGTGCTCCCGCCCCTGCCTCACCGCACCCAGCACCCTAAGAAGCATTAGACTGGCTTCCCCAAATGAACAGCTAGAGCCACTGTTCAGACTGGTAAACGTGGGATTTTTTAAATGTTACTTTACTTTAGAATTGTTGTTTAATGCTTACATTTTAGAAAATAAATCATATTGTTTTGGCTTATTTAATCGACCTTCCATATAAGTAGCCACGAGTCTCAAAGCATTGCTGAATTTTCAAACAAATGTACAAACACTGGATAAAATGCAAGCCTCAAAAATATAGTAAACTTTCAAGTATTTTACTAGTATAGAACAAAACAGTGACCTAAGAAACCAAGGCCTCTTAAATTTCAAGGGATTTACTATGAACTCCACTTGTCTTCTGACCATCAGGGGAAAACAATGCATTTCTAACTGGCAGTGATCACCTTATTCTCAGCGCCTGAGTGGACCTAAACTTAGCATCTGCACAGCTGAAGTAATCACTGTCTCAGTTGCAACTGGCTCTCTCTCCCACTTCAGTGACCGCCAACAGACATCCAGAGTCCCTCAACAAGAAACATTTTCCTCACCTGCAACATTTAACAATCACCCAAGTCTGCTTTAGACTCATTTCAACTTGAATCTAAAATTCAACCTTAGAAGACATCCTTGGGGCGGTTGTGACTTTAATAGTCTCTCTGAGCCAGTTCTTTGTTTTGTAACTAATCTTGCTTTGCTCCTTTCCTTCAAAGATAAACACACGAAATCGGAGCAACAGCTGTCCACTAGTCCTTAAGTTTTCAAAGAAGAAGATCAGCTTCTTTAGTTTGAGATACGAGGAGATCACTTTTTAAAACATGGATTTATTGTTTTCCTGTGATGTGTGTATGACAGCTTTGTCTGTGTATATGCACTTGAGTGAATGTGTATGTATTTATGTACATATGTATGCATATAAGTGACTGGTGCTGGCAGAGACAAGAAAAGGGTATCAATCCCCTGGAATTGGAGTTACGGACAGTTGTGAGCCACCATGCGGGTGCTAGGCATAGAACCTTGGTCCTCAGCAGAAGCAGCAAGTGCTCTTAGCTGTTGAACGCTCTCTCTAGCTTCTGTTAGGAGTTCTTACTCACACTCAGCTCTCAGCCTCTATATGATTTCCTCAATTTCATCTCTAAGTCCTGTGTTCTTACCCTGTTCCACTCAGTACCAAAGCCAAGCCATTGAGACTGTGTCTGTGCATGCCCTGCCCTCGTCAGTCCCTGCCTTCACTCTCCCTTCCTTTATTTCTAAAGCTCCTACCCAGACCTGAAAGAACCTAGCTCACGTGTAACTTTGCCCTAGAAGTTTCCTGAGATGCATCAGGCAAAATACCTCCTTCTGCCTTCAGTTCTTACCACGTGTCAGTTCGTACTTGAGTGGTTACAACCACAAGTTAGTTTTAGAAAGGAGATGCTGTGGCTGCTCATCCTCATCTCCCTGGGTGTGGAATGTGTCCTGGTTCTTGATTTTTGCTTTTCTCCCTCCCATCATTTATTTTTGTCTGCGTTGCTACGGTAAGTCACACTGGCTTTGAACTCCTCATATCGGTTCTCCAGTATGAGGTACACATCCCCACACTCTGCTTTTCTTTTGTCAGCCTTTTCTCTGCCTTTTGAAAATGTGGCTTACACTTTACATAGCAGTGACACGCAGTTGGCACTGGAATAGCAGAGGGAAGCCTTTGCTTCCTCATCCTGGTGTGTGTGTGCGATTCCTCCAGCATGTGCTTTATGGTACACAGTGGCCAGTAGATTTTTTTTTTCCTGGCATACCTTTTCATTTGTCTGCAAGTAGCTTTTCCAGGAACACTTTAGTGAGATTTTCAGTCTAATTTCTACTGGCATGACATCACCACCACTTCACAGCTGTCACTTATTGGCTGTACTCTTCCTAGCAGGGGTGGCTTTTGTTGGCCAACAGATTATTTGACAGGCTCGGACACTTCGTTCATCACTTTGGGGAATAATTATTCCCCAATATTAAGTAGGTAACACTGGTCAGAGGTGTTGTTAAACAGTATACAGTGCAGAAGACGTGCCCCCACTCGCCACCCCAAATCCCAAACACCAACCCCCCAACGCAACAAGTTTCTGTTCCTCAAATGTCAACAGCAGTGAGTTTTAAACACTTTACTACCGTTATGTTATATGTTTGGGCATTTTGCTTGCACGTATGTGTGTTCCCCATGTGCACATGTGCAGTGCCCACAGAGGCCAGTAGGGGGTGTTGGGTGCCCTGGAAGCAGTGCTGCAGACCTTGGCAGATCCATCTGGGTGTTGAGAAGTGAACCTGGGCTCTTTGAAAGAGCGTTCAGTAGTGCTCTTTCCCACTGAACATCTCTCCAACTCTCAACAGCAGTGTGTTTCAGAAGCCGTACACTAAGGTCTAGATCTTAGTCTCAACTGGGCCCAGTGAAGAGAGGTGAGGATAGAAAAGAGGGCAGATAAAAGCCTGTGGGGAAATTTCTTTAGGACTGGGATTTAGTGATTACTCCTTACTGTTGCTGTTTCCATATGCTTTAGGCTTTTCAGTAAACACACCTTATTACTCTAGTTGTCTCGTACAGTTTCTAATTATTTACTGTTTGCCATCTATGTTCAAATTATTATATGCTGTCTCCATACTGAATAGACCAAGACTAATACAGGGCCAATTAAGTCCTGTCAAATTTTTTCGAACAATGATTTGTAAGTAAGAGTATGTTAAGTTTTGTCATTTTCCCATCAAGATATTAATGATGTTGGATTCTTAATAGAGTTCAGGGGATTCCTAAGAGACACTCTGCCCTTTGTGTAACAGAGTAGGGCTAGAACCATTCATATACTTGCTTTTAAATCTCCTAAATGGCAAGTGTATGGCTAGAGATGGGTAATGCATGAAAGGTTAGCATGGAGCTTTGGTTCAGTAACTGAACTGAGTCTGGGCTGCCTCAAGTACACATCCTAGCCAGAGGTGCTGTTTGTTACTGATGGAAGGACCATTATTAGTGGAAGGTCTGTGAGCACTTTAATGCACTTGGACAAGCAAGCTTCATGAAGAGGTGTTGCTCCATCTTTTTTCCATGACTCTGAGCCATGCTGACTATTCCTGGAATAGTCTTTTTTTATGGAAATGTGCTTGTTTTGTAGTTAGGTCACCCTTGCTAAGGACAGGCTGTAGTTCAGCTCACATCATTAACCTAAGCCAATACAGTGTCTTTCTTCTACATTTCTGGGTTTTATCATTCCTACTTAGTGTCTTTGAAAAGCAAACTAGTCAGTAACAGCTCCATTAAAAAAAAAGGCTGTGTTAAATGATTGCAACAGACAGCATTCTAACAAGGCACATTTGTTTTCATGTAATCACCCTGCCAATACCCCAACTTTCTTTCTGGAAAAATGAACCAAAATAAAATTCACTTAGGTTGTAGGAAAGGCTAAGACTGTGACATATTGTAAGTTTGTCACTCTCTCAGTTAAGTAGTGTGGCCACAGGCAACATGGCATATGGAGTCCCAACAGTCTTATCATGTGCACAGAGAATGGCATGCTGGACAAAGAAGAGGGCACAGGTGACCTGGGTGGACAAATTACCACTGGTACATAATCCATCATGAAACCAACGTGAAAGGACTGCAGTATCTAAATCTTTCCTCTAGCACCTCTTTCCCCTGCCCTTTCCCTGACAGTGCCTGAACACCTAAAACAGTCTTCTGGATTTCCACTTCTTTATAGACTTCAGGAAGACAGCATCGAGAATCAGATAACTCTTGCCCAGAAATACCTTAATCCTGAATTAGCCATTGCCAAAATTAATGCAAAGACTAAAGTGAAAGCCTGGGGGCGGGGGGGTGGGGGAATGGAATTAAGACCAGACAGATTTTAAAAAATCTGTGTGTGTGTGTGGTGAGAACAGCAAAGAGATTTGATGCCTTCAGAGCCAAGGGAAGAGAATGGGGGAACATCAGATATGATGTCAAAGCTGGAAAGACAGCCATTCAGATGGCATTAGGGGGACCATCACTGAGGCATTAAGATAACAAGTAGAATACAAGGGGGAAAAATCATCAGGCAATGCTGTTGGAGGACACAGGTAGCTTCCTCATCATTATTTTCTGATTTGACAATGAGCGTTTCTTGAAAGCAGAAGTCTGACATTCATTGTTGGTTACAATAGTGTTATTTCCCCCTAGGAAAGCATAAATGCTGGCTTATGTAACATGGTACCTAGTGTGTAAATTAGTGACGGGCACTCCTTTTGCTGACAGTTGTAATGTTTGTCATCTGTTTGCACAGGATGAACACCCTGGTGCTCCTCTAATTGGACATAAATTAGGTACTGACAGCAGTTTTGACAGAATCTCTCCATTGCATCTCTCTCTCTCTCTCTCTCTCTCTCTCTCTCTCTCTCTCTCTCTCT
>OU015757.1:50154982-50184116 GCA_907169655.1 Acomys percivali
CTCTCTCTCTCTCTCTCTCTCTCTCTCTCTCTCTCTCTCTCTCTCTCCTCACACAGATACACATACAACAGACACACACACGTTTTTTTCTTTCTGTCTTTCAAGCTATGGATTCAGTGTTTTCTTAGAGACTCAACATCTCCCCTAAAGGTAGACTCATAAATCTCCTGGGTTCAAATACTCAACTTGTCTTTTTTGTGTTTATGTTTAAAACTAGACACACACACACTCTCTCTCTCTATGTGTGTGTGTGTGTCTGTGTGTGTGTAGAGAGAGACAGACACACACACATACATACGCGCACATGCACGCACCTTATGCTAGTTAAAGAGGGAAAAAATCCCAAAGGGTCCCTATGCCTTATTTAAGAAGAGGAAGAACATATGTTTTTCAGATCTTATCACATATATTCTGCTATGCATGTTCCTTTATACATGTTAAATTCCTTGCTGTGGTCTCAGTTTTATAATTTAGGTAATATCATCTCATTGAAAGGGAAAATGACACCCAGAATTTGAGTAATTTTGCAAATTGTCATAAAGTGGTTTGGTCAATATTCAAGTATTGAGCCGTGTTGACAACACGTATCAGTCTCTACCTCACACTGGATAGTCCTAGGAACAGAAAGAGAAAAGGATGGTAGAGAGTGTGTATGCGTGAAAGGCTAATTAACGCTTCTTTCACTCTATCATCACCAATGGGCAGAAGGGATGCAGGAAGACTGAAGAACGACCCTCCAAGTCCTGTCTGGCTTCAGCTTCCACAGCTAAGTGAATCTGAGTTCTCTTTTCTTAAAAACCTGCCAGGTTCTTAAAGCTCAGTGCGCTTCAGCTTGCTTTCCTGTAAAACACGCTACCTTCCTCCGAGGCAGCATCATACAGACGTTAAAAACGCACACCGTAGAAAGAACTGCAGGAACACAAAGTAACTGTGGCCACCCAGGAGCTCTAGTTAGTTGTCACACCCCAACCCACTCTCACTCCTGTCACTTTCAATTTCTCTCTGTTATACTTTAAAGACAATACTGAGGTAAATCACCTTAAGTTTCTCAGCTCAAATTCAGCATTCCTTCACATATATTCTAACTATCCTCTTTTCTGTTTTTACTATTTTAAGAGACTAAACAACAACTACAACAACAACAACAAAACCCAAAAATCTCCCCCCCCCAAAACCCAAACCACACCAAAAAAAAAAAAAAAAATTCAACGAGGAAGTGAATTCAAAATAGCCTTTCTTCACTTGCCTACAATTTCTCCCTTCAGATTCAACTCTGTTAGCTCTCCCTCAGCTTTTCAATTGTTCTCTCTCTCTCTCTCTCTCTCTCTCTCTCTCTCTCTCTCTCTCTCTCTCTCTCTCTCTCTAAGTCACTATAAGCTTCACTGTCCTCTCTTTTTCTTCCTTTACTTAAGCAACTATATATTTACATTGATTTCAGTTTTGGAATCTCTCTCTCTCCCTCCCTCCCTCCCTCCCTCCCTCCTTCCTTCCCTCCCGCCCTCTCTCTGTCTCTCTCTTTCCTCCTCCTCCTCCCCCCCCCCTCTTTTTCTTCTTCTTCTTTTCTCTCTCTCTCTCTCTCTCTCTCTCTCTCTCTCTCTCTCTCTCTCTCTCTCTCTCTCTCATGACCTGGAATTCGCTATGTAGACAGGCAAGCCAAGAGTTCACAACCGTCCTTCTGCTCCACCCTCCTGAGTGGTATTATAGGGAACGGTCACCACTCCAGGTTCTACCTGCTTTTTAAATACTAGTTTATCAGTAAATGTTAATACCGTATATTTACTGTGTACAAGGAGATGTTTTGAAATATGTGTACAATTCACTCAGACTAAATCAAAACAGTAAGTGTAAATACTCTCTCACCTCCCATTTTTTTATAATACACTTGAGGCTTATTTTTATTGTTTGTTTATCTTGGGGGGGGTATAGGTTCTGTATATTTAACCCAAGTTTGTTTTGAACCCACTCTGCAGCATGCTGGACTCAAAATCAGAATTTGTCTGCCTCTGCCTTCCGTCTCATTGATATTTTTTTAAATACACAGAACATCCGCTGGCCTTGGTGGTGCACACCTTTATTCCAAGAATTCAGGAGACAGAGGCAAGCAGATTGCCATGAGTTTGAGGCCTGCCTGGTCTATACAGTTGGCTCTGGGCCAGACAGAGCTTCACAGGGCGACATGTCTCAAAAACAAAACAAAACAATAACAACAACAACAACAACAGACTATCATTATTTCTAATAGTCACTCTACAGTGCAGCTGATCCTAAGGCCCATTCCTCCTATGTGAACCTTATATTCTTTCATCTACAACTCCCTAGTCTCCTCCCTCTGTCATCCAGCTTCTGACAGCCATCAGTTTATGCTTTCCATCCGAGTCCTATAATTTAGCCCAGGTGCTGTTCATCTTTCATTGCATGACTAATTTTGTTTAACAGTCTTCTAGACTCACCCATGTGGTTACAAATGGCAGTTCTTCACCCTTAAGTGGTAATGTTTACTGTGCATGTCTACTATGTATTCTTCACTTATTCATCCACTTATCGGCACTTGGGTTGTTTCCATGCCTCGGCTTACTATAAATAATGCTGCAATGATCGCAAAGCATTCATAGCCCTTTGATATACTGCTTTTCAGTCCCTCTAGAAAAGTATCCAGAAGCAGGGTTAGTGCATCAAATGGTAGTTTATCATGGTTACGCTAATCTGCATTCCTATCAACACAATAAGAGTTCGTTTATTTGCATTCTAATACTTACCATTATTCATACTTTTCTTAAATTTACATTCACTTAAACTTATACATATAAAACATGAAAATTGTGTCTGTGTGCATGCATGCATTTGTGTGACTTAGTAGGATAACATGATGTTTTAATTCTTGCATAAATTGTGTAATACTTAAATCAGTTAAGCATAGCCATCTCCTCAAATATTTCTCTCATGGAGAGTCTTGAAAATCCTTTCTTCTAGCTTTTCAAGATGTAATTGTTTGCAACTACCATGTGGAGGGATAATTCTCAAACCTCTCGCCATGTTTAGCTGTAATTTAGTGTCCTGGACTCTGAGCAGCTAGCCTGTTCTCTCCATGTGGCACAAACCTTGTCCTACCCAGCTTTCCCAGAAAACTTTTGGTTGTGACTTGGTGTTTCACTAACTGTCTATTTCTTTAACTTAGGATTTAATTTCTCTCTTCTCTTAAGATGTTTTCTTTCTATACTGCCTGTCTCCTGTGGTCTTGTCTGCTCTTTCAGCTGCTTTTCTTTCCTTGCCAGAAATTATCTGAGTTTCACCAAATTTTGATCTTTTTATCATTATCTTTATTATTTCATGGAATTCTACCCCACCTGTTCTACATAGGCAATGTTAACATTAATTTTATGGTAGTGGTCGCAGATGCTCCTGTCCATGTCGATGACTTCCTGCAGAGCATCTGTCTTAAGCATCCTAGATTGCATGCCAATGACTTACATTCTCAGGGGAATATCACTGTGCCTCCCAAACTGATCCCTCATCTACATCTCATTTTTTTTCTGTCCTAACGTTATCTTTAATTTATTTCTTGGCCTTTAACTTAGCTATATGATTTTACATTTTTAAACCTATTCATTACTATACATTCCTCCTTTAAGTGGCTCCAGGATCACAAGCTGGAATTTGACTACCAACTTCATATTCCATCTTCAACTCCTCCCTCCCTAATTCATTTTTCATAGTACTGAAAGTCTACCATTGGGTATGACTTGTTACAGGGTCACTATTTGGCACTCAGTGTTGCTAGAATTCTTGTTATAGAAATATTTACCATTTATAGCAATACAGCCTCATCATACCTGCACACTTAGGTCTTATAAAATGTCTTCTAACAACCCTTTTGCCCTTGTCAGTTGAAACTGGCTCAGTTTTCCTATGACTGGCTCAGCTTCTTTATGAACTGCTCACTCTGGTGACCCTTTATGGTGCCTTCCCTACACTTTCAGATACTTTCCCACACTTGCTTCTTCACCTAATAACATGCCTTGCCTATGGCAGAACCGCAGTAGACGGAACCTCAGTAAAAGCAATGAGAGCAGAGCATCATTAGTTCTGGGACCTAGAACATTTCAGAGCTATCTGTGAATGCGCCTATGCCATGGCTTAGCTTCTAGTGATCTAGCATGAAGGGACCTGCAAAGTAGGTGTTATGGACCAAATCGGGACCCTTGCATGCACCCAGAGTCCCATGGGCTTGTCCAGCACTATCCTCCTAACCTTGCCCTCCAGTCCTCAGCATTAGCTTCCGGCAGCACAGTGCTTCCCGCAGCTTTGAGGAGCCCACTACCATGACTTCTGATCAGGACTCTCTGGGTCAGGCCCTCAGCCTTTCTGATAAACTTACCCACATACGCTGCATTGAGGAAATATCTGCTTTTTGCCTTCCAAGTGGTTTGTATATGTCTGAACTATATTCTTCTAGTGGCGACAACCTGTTATTTACATTTACCTATAGGCCCAGTATGAACTGTAAAGCATAAGGAACAGAAGATACGGGACACTGACAGATGTCAGGAAATAGCCTTTCTTTCCTCTAAGTAGGCGCTTGTCTGCATCTAAAGCTGATTTTTAAAACAAGCGTATCTTCCCCAAGGTGCTGCTGTAGGAGTCTCAGGAGAGAGAAACAGAAAGGAAACCTAAAACATACCGAGAGCAACACTGATAGTGATTCTAAATAAGACACCAAACGGCCAGCACTGCATAAGCACTTCCTAAGTAAAAGACACTTTACAAATGCTTTAATTACATGTTCTTATTAATCCTCCAAATATCCTTACGATACTGCCTTATCTTCACTTTTCAAGTGACACCATGGAGCGTTAGTTCATAGTGGATAGATAAATGTCTTATTAAAGATGACAAAACTAGATTGGCAGAGCTAGCCACTTCTAAGAATAACACAGGGATAAAATATAGAACTCATCTCAAAAGGAAAAGATTTTAAATAAGTATTAATAGCTCTTCAAAGTGATGTCTAATTCCAGAAACACATATATTGCTGATATAAGCGTGCGTTATGCATTGACAAAGCAATGTACTTACTCTCTGTCAATCACGAGGCAGGTGACGGCCTCTGCGGCAATTACGTTTGCTGTTCGCACATCCTCCCTGCAGAAGAAATAGGGACGTTAGAACAGAGCAAAGACAAGTGGCTATGGTGACTTTGATTCAGGAGCCGGAGCACATAGACTGTTTTTGATCTACGCACTCCCAGGTTTAGACTTCATGTGAAGAGCCATTTTACACATTTAATCACACGTTCCCCACAGTTAAAACTCAGCTGTTACAATTATCAAACGTAAAGTTCCACTTGCACAAGTGGAAGAAAATTTTATAAGATCATTTACTTTGCTCTTTAGGGGCATTTCTTAATTACATGATGATAAAGAGGGACATGAATAGGTTACAGCTTTTAAAGACTCCAAAGTCATGGTGGTGGCGCACGCCTTTAAGCCTAGCACTCAGGGAGGCAGAGGCAGGCAGATCGCTGTGAGTTCGAGGCCAGCCTGGTCTATAGAGTGAGTCCAGGACAGCCAAGGCTACATAGAGAAATTCTGTCTTGAAAACCCAAGAAAAAAAAAAGAGACTCCAAAGTCATACCCCAGAAATTGAATATCTAATTCATCTGTTATGAGTTTGACATCATATCTTTGAGAGCAAAGAACCAGTTTTAAGTGTTTTCTTAATATAGTGATGCTGCTTTTATGCAGCTAAGGTTTGGAGACTTTATGATACATAGTTGTTCATCTGTCTCAGAGCTCATGGTTCTTCAAGTATTTGAAAAATATTACTCACAGTGACCTAACTATATAAAGACTATCTCTTGAAAAAACACTTAATTTGTAACTATAGCAAGTGATGTCACTCTCTGAGACCTTTGAAACCTTTCCTGGTACATCTCCAGGAAAGAAAGACGGATTTGGTAAATTAACTTCATAAGTCATTTTCAGCTACCACACACTTAATGTTATCATTGTCACAACATTAAATTACACCTGACAGTGTACTCTCTTTTCTCGTGATAACATTTCTAAACCAATATAATTAATGGCAAATATGCTGGAAACATATCACAAAAGTAATTGCATGGAAAATATTGTGTTGACATGTTTTTCAGCCACAGAACACAATGTTCCACCCCAACCAGGGATCTGAAGTATTGAAAATAAAGATGTTCCTAATGCATCTCTTGCATTCTGACAAATATTCTAAATTCTGTATCTTTTCCTGCTGACCTGTCTTTCATTATGTTTTTCATTCTCACATCATCTTGTTTGGTTTACAGCTGCTTAACAGAAACAGTGTTTGGTGTTTGGTATTTGGTAAATCAGAACCAAATATTCTTTTTTACTAATATTACTTTTCCAGAAATTCCTTTGTGATGTTCTTCAGCATCCATTATTTGATAATGACCTTAAAAAACATTTTTCTTCTTTTAAATAAACCCACATTAAAGTGGGACTATACTGACCCAGGGTTACAGATGTAAGGGCGAGGAAACGTCAAGCCTGGATACCTCCAAACTCGAGGGTGACAGGAAAAGGCTACGTCCCTGCTACCAACCTGGTACCATAAAGCCTGCCGCCTCACCATTGCCCTAGTAAGAATCTGTTACGCTGAGAGTTATCAGGCTTCCCTCCTTGTTCGACCTTATAAGGCCGCTCCTCTCCCCGCCCTATAGCCCCTGAGTACGCAGATGAAGCATCTTCCAACATCCCTGCCCCAGAGACCCTGGCTGCCCCCTCAGGGCCGTAAACACTCTCCCTCCCCACAATAAACCTAAGCGTTCTCAGAAGCTGTTCCCTGGTGTGTTCTCTGCACTCACTTCCAGCTGAGACCCTGCCCTGCACTCACCCAGGCAGGCTAAGCTGCCCTCCCTGACCCATTAGGATTCTTGTAAAAAATGTATCATATTAATACACTGATGCCAGAAGCAACGGTTTCTGATATTAATTTTTCCACATAAGACGATGACATGCCTTCCCATTTACGTGTTACTGGTTGCACTTCAAAGAAGAAAGCTCTTCCTTGTTGTATATAGTTTTATTATTTATTTATTTTTCTACTCTCATACAATACATTCTAACCACAGCTTCTCCCTTCTCCACTCTTCCCAGTCAGTGCCCACAGGAAAAGAATTTGAATCCACTCCCGATGCAAAGCTTGCCCCTCTGACAGTAAGCGTGTCGTGTTAGTCTCGGGAGCTGTTAGTCTGAGCCTCTCATGCTGGCTTCACGTTCTCTGCCTTCCAGAGAACATGGTGTCCTCTCAAAATCGACAAACATACCTTCTTCCTCCTGCCCAGTCTGCTTCATAACATGCTGTCCTTAGGCCTAAGCAGCTTCACTCCTCCCAGGCTTGCCCTTTGGATGCCACGCCCAGCGCCCTTTCCTAAGGTATGCCGTCCTGAGTGAGCTAGTGGGCTTCCTCATGCATCGCTCCGCAGTACCTTGCCTAGCTCTATGTGGAAGTGGTTATCACGACTTAAAACCCACATATTTATTATGTGGCCACTCAGATAGGGACTCAATCGCCCTCCTGCTAAGCCATAGAAAAGCAAGGACCAGAAAATTGGCTCCCTATTTATTTCTTAATGTCCAATATATAGGCGGTGCTTAGTATGTGTGTGTGTGTTATAAGACTGCCACAGGTATTGCATTCCTCAACCTGAGGGTAGTAGAGATTAGATATATGTATTTATTAATTATTATTATTATTATTGTCTATGCATATTAATGCAGTTCCCTTAGAATCCAGAGGCATTTGGTCTTCCTGGAACTGAAGTTTCAGGCAGTTTTGAGCCACCAGTGGGTGTTAGGAATGGAATTGGGGTCTTTAGCAAGAGCAATATGTGGTCTTGATTGATGATCCATTTACCCAGCCCTAAGTTCAGACTTCAGAGTCACAGGAACTTGCTGTTAGACTAAGAGCTTCCAACCACAAGCCATGTTAACGTCTCTATATGAGCACGAGAATGAAAAGATATTCAGTGTCACGCTTACAAAGTAACAAAGCGAGAACCGCACACGATATATTTTCAACTCCATTACCATTTTCTAAAGAAGGTGATTTTTGTGTGTGAAATAAACACAGCAGGCAGAAGCGCATCATTCCCACAGGGTGTTCATAAGTTGTGAATAACATTTCTTGCCATGTGATTATGGCATCATAAAGTACCACAAATAGTTTCGAGCCTTAAAACAATAACACTACCATGGTTTTATGAAAACGTCATTTAAAACTTACTCTTCCATATCTGTGTTCATCCTTGCCCTTTATAACGTTGCCTATGTAGACTGTCTGTACTGGTGCACTCCTGTAACTACAGTATCCAAGCATTTGGAGGAAGATCCTAAGGTCAAGGCCATTCTGGGCTATACTACACATGAGACCCTGTCATCCCTGCTACTTGCTGCCAAATAGAAAATAAATAAATAAATAAATAAACATGGAAATTGCCTATCGAGAAACATTTTTCATCTTGACTATTAAGAAACTTAAAAATAATACATATGTAAAACAACATTCAATTCTGAATATGTTTTGTGCATATAAATTGTAATTCATTATTCACAAATAGCCAATATTTTAAGATTTTATTATATTATCTGTTCTTAATTAGACAGACTTTTAAAATATCAGATACAATATTTTCTTTTAGCAGAAGCATTAAATATTTTATGTAGATGGGGAAATTATCAAGGCTATTAGAAAAGTCAATAAAATATTTTATATTTTAGTTTATTAAACATAAAAATCTATAACAACCTATATAAAGAGTTCATACTAATATATACATACACATACATCAAGAGGCAGTTATTTTATCTCAGATTTATACATGAGAACACAAGATTGCCTATTCTCTAACTCAAATTCTTTCTGTAAAACTGCACCACTCATATACTTTTTCAGAGTTAAATTTGATAATAATTATACATGTATTAAAATGCAGAATAACTTTTGAGCAATGGTCATTATATCTATCATAAAATTCTATCTGTTAATAAAGCCAGCACTAATATATTTTGGTGTCTAGCCACAAAATAAATCCAAATGACATTTAACTCTTAAATTATTAGAATTGCAATCCATGGGCATGTCCTAACTTGCTATGCAGCTATAGAATGATGCCATGTAAAACTAGGCAGTTATTTAATGTCAAGTTCATTTTATCCCACATCATGCTGCCATCACCACAGTGCCATTGTTCCTACTGTTCCGGTGCTTACTGCCCCTCTATGCCAATGTTCAGACATGCTCTGAGATGTCCCTACTTCTTTGAGGGAAAAATGCTGCTTGACGTGGTTTGGCACATGTTAATCTTCCACTCTGGCAGATAAGCTTCTAATGAAAGAGTACTGTCAGGGAAAGCTGACAGTACTGTGATTACTATGTACATTTATATCTATTGTGGGTCCAAGGACCATGCTAGAAATAAATATCACCTGGATTTGTATATTAGTTTTGTATGTGCAATAATAAAGGGGGATCCCAATGACTATGCTGTCCTGAAGCATTTTAGGCATCCAGAGTTATATTTTTATAAAAAATATTGACTCAGCTAAGTAAGGTTGCATATGCTATTGGCTTAGACATGGAAGGGAAAAAACACAGAGGTAGACAACATTTTTTCTTTTTTCTTTTCTTTCTTTTTTTCTTTTTCTTTAAATTTTTTTTTTTTTTTGAGAAAAGGTTTCTTATGTAACCTTGGCTATCGTGGACTCACTTTGTAGACCAGGTTAGCTTCAAACTCACCAAGATCTGCTGGCCTCTGCCACCCCAAGTGCTGGGATTACAGGTATGTGCAATTGCACCCAGTAAGGTAACATTTAATTACGTTGATTTTTTCATAATTATTTGTTGGAATGTATTTAGTAGTTTCTAACTTTTAAAAAAATTATACATGAGAATATTATACATCTAGAACTATAAGGCAATGCCCATACTAAGTACACACGAACCTGAGAGCTCAGCAAATGAATTTTGCTACTTTGTATTACATAAAACTAGTTGTATCATAACAATCCAGACATAACATGCGCAGTGTCTTTAAAAATAAAATCTTACATCAGTACAGTCTTGTGCCTGCACGTTAGTTTATTTCAGCATTACTACTACTAATAGTGATAAAAATGAACCATTACAAAAGTAGCTTTTGTGTGGCAAGTCATCAAATATTTTCACAAGCACATTATGAATTTAAAAATTAGAGCAAAGCCTCATGGTTTAGTAGTGGTTACTTAAAACAATTTTTTTTGTGAGGAGTTAGAAACTCTTCCAGTGAAATTACAGAGCCCGGAAAAAACACCAAATATATGAAAAATACAGTTCTATGTGCACTGACTCTGATATTCTTTGAACTTCATCACTGGAATCTTCATCATCGCTGTATCCCAAAGTAGAGTCACTATCAGTGTCTGAATAATCCATAGCAAGGCTTTACAGGAACTCCTCTTCTTAAGGAGCAATTCTGTCGTGTCTTGTGGCTACTAGAAAACTCCGTGGTGCGTAGAAGTCTCCAGGGAACAAGCTTAGAGGCAGGAAGCCAATGCAGAGCAGAGTTCACGCGGGACGGCTGTCAGGGTAGGGATTTCCCTTTGCAGTCCTGGGGGCAGCGTGACTACTGCTAGCCGAGCCCCAGCAAAGCCCTCTTGCCAGCCTTCATGGAAACTGACACTCCTCCCGTTGCCTATGAGCTTTCAGCAATACATGGGGCTAAGCCCTTCATTCTCAGTCATGTGCGACAGTTTAATACCCCAGTTAAATTATATTCACACAGGATGAAGTAAATCCTTTTTATAGTAAAATCAAAAGAAAATCTTAATACAACAAGTAGGACAATCAATATGTATGAATGCAGTAAGCATCAAAGAAGCACATAAAAGGAAGTTAGAGTGTTGTAGCAGTGAATTAACCACGGACGATTGTGTGGTTTGTGACAGGGCTGACTGCTGACTGAAAACAGGATCCCTAAGCAGTTAGGGGTTTGATTTGTTTTGCTTTGCTTTCTGAATCAGATCACTCTCATTTGTACTTCTGATTAAATTCCAACACAATTTAAACACTAATTCTTTTTTCTTTTTTACATATACATTTATATTATCACAATAGATTACCTATAGCAGAAGACTCAGGACACAATCAGGAATTATATATATATAATATATATATATATATATGTATGTTACATTCTTAGTGTTTTGGCTATTTGTATTTGACAGCCTTGAAGAAGACATCTTTCCTTTCTTGGTGAATCTAAATTTCTGAATGTAAATCAATCTCCATCATATCTTCTCATTATCAATTTAAAACATCTATCTAGACCTAAAAACATCTTAACCTCTAAACAACTAAGCTTCATTGTAAAACTAAGCTACCTGGTCTTCAACTCCATCAGAGACTTGAGAAGGAATAAACTTGATTACCTGAGAATGCCGGGAATGCAGGTTGGTAGGATTCGAAATGAAAAGATGACAGAGACAGTTTTCTACCTGAATAGTCACCCAAAACTCTCTATAATGTTGGAGCATCTTCTTCAGCCTTCTTGCCCAATATATCTGACAGACATGTTTGTGAGGCAGGAACTGTTGAGGACTTGCTTACCCTGTCTTGGCAGAATTTGGCTGTCGACTCTGCCTGCATCCAAGCTTGCCCCCCCTTTCTTTTCGGCAGAATTCTGTCTATGGTAGAAATAAGGACTTTTGCCCAGTGGCTTGTTTGCCACATTTGAAGCCGTCTCCATAAGGAGATTCTTTGATGCTCATCATTCTCTTTGAGGTAGGCTGGGTGTTGCCAAGAGTTAACCAGTCTCATTGTCAATGAATCTTTAAAGTAATAAAAACATTTTAAAATGCCATATTCTAATAATACTCATTTGTTACATATAGAATTGGTCAGTGGATGAAGAAATTATACCTTCCAGTTAGTACAAAAAAAAAAAAAAAAACCCAATGAGCCTTTGTAAACATATTTTGGACAAAAGTTTTGTCATAAACCAAATGGTTGGGAAATAATAGTCTCTTCCATAAGTGATACCAAGAAACTGAGATTTCCCATGCATAAAAACTATATGTGACTCCATCCTCTCACCACATACAAAATTTCAAGTTGGTGAAAGACTTAAATATATGATTTTAAACTTTGCAAGCAAGAAGTTTTTGGGTATGAGCTAAATATCATCAACAAAACAAACAACAAAAAGCTTCAAACATAAAAGGAAAACGCCAACAGTGTGTAGAAGTAATTGGAGAAAATATTTGCATCCAGTTCATCTGACAAAAGGCTAATGTTGGAGATCTGCAAGGAACTTCAGCAAATCAATTGCCATTAAAAAAAAAAATGACAGCCAGGTAGTGGAGGCACATGCCTTAAATCCCAGCACTTGGGAGGTAGAGGCAAATTAATGTGAATGCTTCCCCACAAAATGGCATGTATTACATGGTCCCACTATTCCATCAATGGTTCCAAAGAAAAGTAAATCATTATATCAATAAGTTACCTTAAAGATACTAAACACAGATTCTATATTGATTATTTCATGTAGTGGGTATCATGTAGGTCTTAGAGGTGAACTAGGAAAAGGCTTATGTCCTTAATGAAATCATTTCTATTTATAAAATACAGAGAGATATGTATTTAAAGAAATCGAAATCTGATAAAACAAAAGGGACTATTCCCAAATAGCCGTCTGTTCTAATAGCCAATATGCTAACCTGACAGCAACACATTCTAAGTGTAGATTTAGCTAGGCATGGCCTGTACACTTGAAATCCCAGCACTCAAGATGCTGAGGGAGGAACATCAAGAACATGAAGTGTGAGGACCTGTGTTAGGCACACACACACACCATTTATATGGGTGAGGTTTTGAAAGAACATACCATACCCAGAGTCTCTCTCTTCCTGCCTGTGGATGAGATGTAAACTCTCAGCCCCATGCCTGCCTGCCACAATGCTCCCAACCATGATGATGTGGACCAACTCTATGAAACTGTAAGCAAGTCCTAAATGCTTCCTTTAATAAGATCTGCCATGGTCATGGTGACTCTTCATAGCAATAGTACAGTAATTAAGATGCTGGATGAGTAGTAGGAGATGCTAAAGAGAGATCTATCATCTGAAAAAGTGTTCCATTAAACAGGAAGAATAAGTTCTGGTGCTCCTTCACACATGAAGGTCTATAGTTAACAGTAATATATATTTAAAATAGTTGGAAAAGAAGAATTGGATAAATTTCACGACAAATACATAATAAATGTTTAAGGAAATAGAAATGCTAATTTATTGGCTTGTTAGTTACATAACGTATATGTGTGTGGAAGCACTGTATTATACCCCACAAATATCTGAAATTATGTCAATGAATAAAACATATGAATTATTAATTATTATTAAATATCAAAAAAGTTTACAGTCAGAAAAAAAAGTGTTCTTATAAGAACTCGAAAGTCTCTTCTCCCCGGCTACACATGTGGATAGATCCATTAACTATGTAGCTCACTTCATGAGGTAAGGAACACCAATTTGGAACAATATTCAGGGAAGGGTTCAGGGAATACAAGAGAGCCACAGAGTTGGAAGAATTCAATTTTCATATACATTTACATATTACTTTTGCTAGGTTGATAGCATAGTGAATTTTTTGACACAGAAATTTCCTACTATACGGTTTATGTCAATGATAATGAACACATATATTTACTGAATTGAGCCACATGAAATTACTTTTTGCAGATTAAAAATGACTGAGTACCAATAAGTTCATAGGGTTTAACTTAATACATGAAGTTAGTGAAATTGAGGAAATGAATAGAATTTATTGCTATTTCGTTTCGGTTGTGGTCCAGAAGTAACCTTAGCTGAGCTGGGAGTCAACACTGGCTCATGTTTCTTTCATATCTATAGCTGAATTATTTCATTCTCCTGAATGCTAAGGCATGATTGATGGCTTTTGCTCCTTCTCTGTCGACATTTCAGATTATTCTCTTCACATTCCATTATAGCTAGTGTTAGCATTATCACCAAATACCAAGCATAGGTAGATAATGCTGATCTGAGAAGATTGAGTTATTGTTAAGTGAAACGTCCAGGTGTGGAACATCTCTCTAGGAGTTGTTACTCAAAAAAAGCTCCAGAAGTCCCCTTCCCAATACAGATTATTGACTTTGCTGTTGGTAAGCCCCTGATTACTCGGATTAAAGGTGTCCACCACCATGCTTGGCTTATTTATGTATATATACATATAAGATAAGATAACACATGTATATGTGTGTGTGTGTGTATGTGTGTGTGTGTGTGTATGTGTGTGTGTGTGTGTATACATAAATGCAACCTACACAGTCCACATGTTTCTTGCATGTATTTGATTTCAGGGGTGACCACTTAGTATTGGAGTGACAACTGAAGGGCTTTTCCCTGGAGACTTTTCTCATACTCGCTGCATTGCTTAGTTGCTGGTAGCTCTTTTGTCTAGGGCAAGGGCTCCATTTGATTTCCCCCTTTCACATTAGCCAAGTGATTTCAGATTGGATCTGAGACCAGCTTCATAGGCTAGAATTAATGCTTGGTAATGTGCACCTGGTTACAGAGTGGCTATGGGGACTGAGAAGCATCTTCTACAGCTGTTTTGATAAATGAACATATTACCAAACTGCCTCAAATATTTATGTTTATATCCACATACTAGCATTGCTGTCACACTTGATTAAATAATCTTCTATTTGCAGTGAGTGGTGAGTAATGCAAGGATTTTCTCTTCACTCACAGATTCATATTTTTTCTGTTTTGAAGGTAAAGGTGCATGAAGCACACTGAAATCATGCCTAGATAGACGACACCTCAAATACTGCATATCTGAGGTGACTGCTACATTGGAAGTCACATATTAAGACAGTATTATCTAAATAAAACACCTTCACTGTAGGACTCATGTTTTCTTTTAGATAAGTACAAAGGTAGGCCTCCTATGTCTTGGTCCCTGCCAACATGCACTGCACTGTACTACACTGTGATTAACTAGTGTTTTACAGGAGAGCTTCCAAGGTTCTGCATGGCACAGTTTTCAATGCTCCTCAGACAATCTTCAACCCAACAGTTTTTTTTTCTTCTTCACTAAAAAGAAATTTAAAGGAGACTGTGCTGCCTATCTACTGTATCTGAGCAGAAGGTCTAGGTCTATTCCTACATAATAAAAATAAAAATTACATAAAAAAGACTGAAAGCTTGAGTTATGACCTATCATCTGAATATTAAATAGTATAATAGGACATCTATGTACTACATAAATTTGCCAAATAATGTTATAACAATGACTAAAATATGCCTTATATAGAAACTAAATATATTTGATTCAAAGGATAGATTCTCATTGTCAGATGACATGAACAACATGGAAAATGCTTATAAAACCATACTTGAAAAATTAAAAGCCCAACTTTGGAATTAAATAGGACTCTTTCAGTGGAGAGTAATACCTAACATTTTAAAATAAAGTTAAATTGAAAATAATCTCTTAAAGTAATTGTGGCCTAAATAGTTACTATTATGGCTTAATTGGGTAAAAATAAACTCTCTAAACAAAAATATTTAAGTGTTTCTCCAATTTAGTTGATCCAATACAGAAAAATTCCAGCAAAAACAGCAGTTAATTTTGAATCAGACAAACAGAAGCAACTGAATTAATAAATTTGGATGAATATCCATTTTAAATAAAAGAAGCATGTGCCAAATCACTATATAAAATAAAACTCTGAAAGGTATTTGACTTATTCAACACACCAATCAGTATCTACAAAAAATTGAATCAAAGACTCAGAAATAAAACCCACGTACCTATGGACACTTAATTTTTGACAAAGAAGCCAAATCCATACCATGGAAAAAATATAGCATCTTCAACAAATGGTGCTTGTCTAACTGGATGGCTACATGTAGTAAAATGCAAGTAGATCTACATCTATCACCCTGTACAAAGCTGAAGTTCAAATGGATTAAATATATCATCATAAAACCAAACACACTAAATCTGTTAGAAGAAAAAGCATCAAAGAGATTTAAGTTCATTGGCACAGGAGAAAACTTCATGAACAGAATACCAACAACTCTGGCTAAAAGATCAACAATTAATAAACAGGACCTTATGAAACTGAGGAATTTCTGTAAGGCAAAGGGCACTGTCAACAGAACAAAATGACAGCCTACAGACTAGGAAAAGATTTTCACCAAACCTACATCCAACAAAGGGCTAATATCCAAAATATATATAGAACTCAAAAAATTAAACACCACCAAACCAAATGATCTAATTAAAAAATGGGATACAGAACTAGAGAATTCTCAACAGAGGAATATCTAATGACTGAGAAGCACTTAAGTAATGCTCAACATCCCTAGTTATCAGGGAAACACAACTCAAAACAACTCTGAGATTCCGTCTTACACCTATCCAAATGACTAAGATAAAATACTGAAGTGACAGCACATGATGACAAGGATGTGGAGAAAGGAGAACACTCCTTCATTGCTGGTGGGAGTGCAAACTTGTAACACCATTTTGGAAATCAATCTGGCACTTTCTCAGGAGATTGGGAATAATTCTACCTCAAGACCCAGCCATACTACTCCTGGGCATATATCCTGAGGATGCTCCAACATACAACAAGGACAGTTTGCTCAATTATGTTCATAGCAGCTTTATTCATAATAGCCAGAATCTGGAAACAACCAAGGTGTCCTCAACTGAAGAATAGATAAAGAAACCATGGTACATCTGCCCAATGGAATACTATTCAGCTTTCAAAAACAAGGAAATCTTGAAAATTTCAGGCACATGGATAGAACTAGAAAAGATCATCCTGAGTGAGGTATCCCAGACCCAGAAAGATGTCTGGTATATACTCATTCATAAGTGGATATTAGCGACATAATATAGGATAACCACACTACAATACAGAGAGTGATGCAGCAACCAAGGACCATGTATGATGTGGACCTAGGACATCTGCTCAGATTTAGTAGATAGGCAGCACAGTCTCTTTGTGGGTCCCACAATATTGGAGGAAGGGCCTACTTCTGACACGGACTCTGGCACTCCAATTTTGATCACTTTCCCCTGGCAGGGCAGCCTGGCCAGGCCACAGAGGACAAGGACAGAGGTAGTACATATGAAACTTGATAGGCTGAGGCCAGATAGGCTGAGGAGGGGAGGGCTACCCTTTCTGAGGACTAGGGGAGGGAAGGAGAGGGATGAGGGAGGGAGGGGGATTTGAAGGGGAGGAGAGAGAGGGCTACCATTGGAATGTGAAGAATTCAAACTGCAGTACAAGCAGGAAATTTATATTGCTCACCCCACTGCATGGGAATAGCTCTGAGACTGGCTGAGACATCAGTGTCTATGCATAGACAATGCTTCTTGTTAGCTACAGAAGCCCTGTGATTTATTATTAGATGCCATTCTTCATATGGCATGAATGAAAATTTACAGAGGCCTTTTTTCTACTCATACAAAGAGCAGATAACCAGCCTTAATTGTTCTGTGCATCATGCACACCTTACACATTTGTAATTTTAGGAGTGTATAATGTATGTGAGATATTATATGTTTTCAGAACAAAAGAACCAGACACTGATGCTGGGTCAGACCTGACAGAACTCATTCCTTTCAGCATGCTGGATGCTGACATTTTGCATACTTCATGTTGCAGCACCAAGTGCTTCAGTTGCTGTTTTTCATGAGAACCAGACAGCTCCCAGGACAGTTTGCTAGAAAGTTTCCAGTCCCAATTGGTCCAGCATTTCAGACTGTCCAACATAGGACTCTAAGCCTGGAATTTCTCAACATTTAGAAGCTGGACCAAAAACGCTATTCCTGGCTTGTTTACCCCCAATTTTATTTGGGCCCCTACAAAAGTATTATTTGTCCCAAATCAGCCAGAAGAAACCTTAAGAGAACTATGCCCCATTTCCCTTAAGGGGGGTTGGGTAGGTTTTTGTTTGCTTTCTTGGGCAATAGATGTTTATTTTCATTGGTCGTTGGTTATAATTATTATTGGTCTTATTTAGAGAGAAAATAAGATTGGGCTCAGGGATGTCTCTCTTTTCTTTTCTCTTTCATTCTTAGGTTTGGAGTTGGGGTTGAAAAGAAAGGAGGGGGAATAAAGAAATATATAGGGATAATAGGTCAAAAAGTATATTAATGAACCTACTCCTCAACTTAATGCCTTAATTGTTACTCACAAGGTTACTTTTAATTCACTGGTATAGAGTTTTGAATATAGATGCAAAATAAGTTTAATTTTTGACATATTGGTATAGAATTAAACTTTAAGATTATTCCTTACATATATTATCTATTTCTTTTCGAAACCATATTGTACCTATACAACTCAATTATAAGACAAGGTTTACTTCTGATACTTTGAAAGTGCTATTGAAGGCTGTTTAGGATAAGTAAATTATATAAGTTAATTGTTAGTTGAAAAAATCATGGTCATATCAATTACTAGTCTATTTTTATCACAAGAATATACATCCTAAATTTAATAGATAGATATGATGCTATAGAAACATAAGATAAAATAGTTAGATAAGGTCTTCAAAAACCTCAGAGACCTACAGAATATGGCATTTAAAGATGTTTTTATTATTTTAAAGATTCACTGACAATGAGACAGGTCAACTCCTGGCAACACCCAGCCTACCTCAAAGAGGATGATGAGCACCAAAGAACCTCCTAATGGAGATGGCTTCAAATGTGGCAAACAAACCACTGGGCAAAATGTCCTCCTTTCTACCACAGACAGAATTCTGCCTAAAATGGTCAAGCTTGGATGCAGGCAGAGTCAACGGCTAAACTCTACCAAGACAGAGTTCCTGCCTCACAAATATGTCTGTCAGATATATTGGGCTAGAAGACTAAAGATGATGCTCCAACATTATAGAGAGTTTTGGGTAACTGTTCAGATAGTAAACTGTCTCTGTTATTTTTTTATTTTGGAAGCTGCTAACCTGCACTCAATCTATACTCAGGTAATTAAGTTTCTTACTTCTCAAGTCTGATGAGGTTGAGGAGCAAATAGTTTAGTTTTACAATTAAGCTTAGTTGGTTAGGGGTTAAGATGTTTTTAGGTCTAGATAGATGTTTTAAGTTGATAATGATGATATATGATAGATATTGATTTACATTCAGAATTTTAGATGCATCAAGAGAAGAAAGATGTTTTCTTCAAGGCTGCCAAATACAAGTAGTCAAAACAGTATGAATGTAACATTTATATAATTCCTGATTGTTTCATGGTTCTTCTTGCTGTAGGTAATTTTTTCTATATATGTGCAATAACATAAATGTATACGTAAAAAATTAAAAAGTAAAAAAATTTAAAGGATTTTGAAATATCAGCCTTGCAACATCTCTGCCATACTTGTTACATGGGAGCAAAATATTTAAATGATCCTAAAATATTGAATACTATCCATGTTGATATGTATATATTGAAGTGTTCCTAAACTATTTGCAGCTTAATTATCTAACTACCCTAAAGATAATTTTTTTCAACTTGTCAAGAATGTCTACAAATTGATAAAAACAATACATAATGAAGAACACCCACTAAGAAAAATTAGAAGTAAGATCTGAGTGGAAAGGCTGCTGAGATCTTTTCTAGCTGCCAAAGGCCTTTAGTTTTAGGACCATCGTTATCACCATCTGTCTACCACAGGGTGACCCCTTCACCCTTCATACCCAAATTACCCCAAAAATCAGGAAGAGAGCTAACTCATTAATGCCAATATAGCCTGATCACACAGAGGCAGCAGATTGGTGGCTAGAGCCGGTAAAAGACTGGACATAGCATTCTGCAGTGTCACTTACAGGGTTGCCCTGTGCCCTGTTTTCATTGGCAGCAATCATAGAAACTAGATGACACAGTAAGGAAGGCATTTCTCTGCAAGGGCATCTTCTTCTTATCACCTTAAGCAACTGGGACAGTGACAGTTTGAATTTCTTAAGAGGTTAGATGACATATACAGATACATGCAAACATTTGAAGGATACCCATGTATGTATGTAATAATTAAGTTATATTTAGTGTTGGTTGGGGCTTTATTGCTACTATTTCCACTAGAAATTGAGAAATAGACTTTTTATTCACAATTATTATTTATTCATTTATCATAGAGATATTGTATCATTAACTTAATCACATGTGA
Source organism: Acomys percivali (assembly GCA_907169655.1). NCBI lineage: Eukaryota > Metazoa > Chordata > Mammalia > Rodentia > Muridae > Acomys > Acomys percivali. Next base: position 50,175,220 of record OU015757.1, read on the forward strand.
TGCATTGACCACAGATAGTAGCCCTAAGTCTTTTCACTAAGAGAATAGGACACGGAAGTTAGAAGAACAGATTAAAGAGTTACCCACATAGGCTCAACTGCAGAAATACCACTGATTAGCAATTAGTCAGATATTTAAGTTCTCTAATTGTGGACGTTTTTGTTTACAAAATGGTAAGTCTTCAGTAGGGCAATTATATGAAAAACAATTAAACACATACAAAGCAGCTAGATCCATTGTCTAACACACTGGAGTACTCAATAAACATTAGGCAGTATTATATCCCATTATTATCATAGCATGTCTAAACACAATAGCTTCCATTCAATCCTATTCTTGTTACACAATGATTGCCATGTCTCATTAATCTAGATACTTCCTCAAGGATCAACACTCATTTTTTTTTCATTTTGAATCGATTCCTCTTTTGTTAATATAAAAATATGCTTTCAGACAATAAGACATTATCTGAAATCAAATGTAGGAATTGTTCATTAGGATTTAACATTAAATCCAAAATCTTTGGAAATTAACAAAAATAGTTTTTCCTGTAATACAGAAGAGATCCTTGGCATTTTCCCCATTCCTGAAATAAGGTTAGGTTCTCAGATTTAATCAACAACAATTTAATTTGAATTTTATACAAATGAGTATTTCTTAGTATGGTTGTCCTAAGTAATAATATACATACAGTACAAATAAATCATTGCTTATCTAAATCTACCAAATACCGTATATTTTACCTGTGGACCCTAAATAAAATTTATGAATGCATAGACTAAGAAAGTAGTCCTTGGTGCTGGATATATAAAGGAAAGGCATAAGATAAACTGCTTTTAAAGAGCTCACCGTCCTGCAGCTAAGAGACATTATTGACAGTTGTACTGCAGTGTCACAGGTGTGAACAGAGGGATAACAAATGGCATGCAATGTCCAAACTCTGACTAGGTGCTGGGGTGAGCCATCTGTCAACAGGGGAAAGGACCCAGGAAATATAAAATATAAAAAAAAATTGTGCTGAAGTAGAATAAAAATGTGTGTGTGTGTGTGTGTGTGTGTGTGTGTGTGTGTGTGTGTAAAACTTACTCTACAGAGAAAGTGAGGTGGTTATTTCAACACAAATAGCCTGTGAAAGGACAAGGGGAAATATTACCCACAGTGAATCAACCAACTGATTCCTAAGAGCTGAATGAGGGATGAAGCAGGGAAGCCTAAGGATGGGGCCTTTGGAGTTGGGACAGGAGAAAGCATAAATGGCTGTGGGCTGACTATATTAATGTTGAAAACTCCAGCCACTTCCTTACCTCAGAGTGAAACCTAAACCGAATCTCTGGAAGAACAAAATGAAAACACAGGACTAGAAAGAGACATGGCGTGGCCAATTCCTACTGCTTGGTCCTAAAGTGAACTACAAGGAAAAACCATCAAATCCTCCCTTGGTGACTGTACGAAGATGACTCCCTGGAGCTCCTGGTGCATTAGGAGCCCCAAACAACCTTCACTTCCCTGGCATTTCATTGCCCTCACCATTCATTTCCATTGCATCCTAGACTGCGTGGCAGACTGGATGGATGTGAGACAATTGAACCTGCTCTGGGTCTTGTGGAGTGGATGTGTATCTCCTGTTCCATTCCCAGACACTGTTCTAAGAATGTAATGGCACCAGCACACTAAGTATTTTTCTCATCATAAATGAATGGTACTCAATTGAATGCCTGCTACATTCTAAGTACTGGGAAAACCCTGAACTGTGTGGCCTTCAGTGTAGAACTGATCACCACAAAGTACACATGGTTCCCAAACCAGCTGTGGGACAGCTGAAGCTGACCCAAAGTTCAGTTTTATTGATACTTTGGAGAGACAGTGATTATGGGGCACTTCTCTTGCCATGAGCTCAAGGCCAACCTGAACCACATAGCAATTGTCAGGGAAGTCAGGACTGTATAACGAAACCCTGTCTCATAAAAAACAAATAAATTAATTAAAATTACATAGGATAAAAAATAAATTGAATTATTTGAATCCTATGATTGGGGGTGAGGTGAGTTACCCTGATGAGCCAAAGCCAGTGAACAGTCTATGTTAAAAATTTCAAGAAATGAGAGTTTTTATATTTTAAAAAGGTATTCAGATAATAAAAAATAAGCAAAAATGTAAATAAGATATAGTCTATATGTGATATGTTCAACATAGGCCACACGTCATCTGGCTCTTTGCAGAGGCTGTCCCTAGGCAGTCAACAAAAGTGAGGCCCTGAGGGATTCATGGCTTTCTATGAAGTAACATAGCTAAAAAGCAGTACGTGTAGATCTTAATTAAATGTCTCTCTCCCGGGGTTCATACCTTACATGAAGTCTGCTAAATCCCCAATTACATGGCGCTCTCTGCCTGCGGCAGTGACACAAATATGCTCTCTTACAAGCTGTCTCTGGTTGAACACGCCACTGTGTAACAGCACAGATGCAAACTCACATTTACCTAATCATAAGTCCACTGTTGTATAACAACACACTCCTCTTCCACTCCCTCCAATCTTCTGATTCCAGCCCAAACGCTTAACCAATGTTTTCTCAGCAGTCACAAAACTTAAATCTACTCTGCCTCTAATTGCTTAGAGACTCAACAATAACTTTTACAAACTACATCTTCAATGGCTCAAAGGGAAGTGCTCAATCAATTCAGTTATAGCTCAGTTAAAATACCATACTATTTTGTAGACTCTTAATGATTACACAGCAAATGATTTTCTAAGTAAAAAATGTCTTGTGGAAACTTTTCATGATTTTATTAGGTTCTAGCCATCTTAAGTCTGTGCAGACATGGCTTGAGCCTTGCGGGCATCAGTTCTCCACTTCCCTCCTCAGAGACTTGGGAGACCTTGTATTGCTACCCGACGGGCAGTGCTGTCTGGTATCTAGTGAGAAACAGCCAGTCATTTCACTCCATTTGATGTGTCGGCTAATTTCACCTGCTGGCCTTGAGATTATTGGCTGTTTTCTTTTATGAAATAAATCAGCCAAACTGGCTCTCTTAATTTAAAAAAAGTGCATTGAAGATTCAGAACTTTCCATCCCAATCTTTCTACCAACTTCTCTTCCTTCATTCTTTTAGTTTTTAGACACGCATCCAGCCATCCATTTACTATGTCTAAGTGTAAAAGAGCCATGTGGAAGCACTATGGCAGACATGATGACATATACTGCATAGCTCTACTTTCAATAAATGCACAGCTTAATAAAGAGAATGCAGAACACTACAAACCATCTTTACTTATGCTAATGATGTATTGGCAACCATGCAAATTTTAGTTAAAAATAACTGAGACAGAGCTTCATGTCCACACTCTCTGTAATAGGGAATTACATGTTACAGCATTTAGTTTTCAAAGCAACTCTATGATTTGGTTGCTATTATACTTTCTTAGTTTAATTAATAAAACAATGGGCAAATTGGAGTAAACAATTTTCCTTATGCCAGAAAGGTTGATGAGTGCAAGAACAGAGATTCAAACACTGATCGTGTGAGTCTAGGTAATATGCTTCTTGTATTACAAGTAGGTAACAGACATTACACTTCTTGTATTACAAGTCATTAAACTTTCTCTTCTCAGCGGTCACAGTAATGATGTAATTTTAGACTGTCTCTTTCCATCATCATGCTCACGATTCTCTAAGAATGTCCTCTTTTCCACATTCACACAGGTAAGCCTTTCATGACCCTTTTCTTTAACACTATACTATTATGCTCACAGATGCCAGGAGGAGAAAACACCTGAGCAGCTTAGATCAGATTCCACTCAGGCTGCCAGTGGATAGCAGACAATTTCAAACCTGAACACAAACATTAGAGTGTTCAGATCCATGTGGAAAGAGGATGGAGAAGACCAAGAAAATAGGATTCCAGAAGGAAAAATAAAAGAGGAGAGGTAGAAAAACTGAGGCAAGACAAAGGATCCTACCTGTTTGGGATAGATTTCTTGGTGTTCCTTACTTTGATTGGAGCACAGAATCCATATGATTCCATGACCCTTGAATCCATGAGATAGTTCACTGTCTCTGTGACAACACAATTCCTTTACCATTTGCCCTAGTTTGAGATGAGCTTTGATGTTTACAGTCAAATGATATGTGAAATACAGATTTTAAATAATGTATGACTTTAAAAACTAGGACATTTTTTTAATGCATGTGTTTGTGCATTGTGTTTGTGTGTGTCATGTGTATGCACACATGTAAGCATGTGTGACAGTCAGAGAAAAACTCGTGCATATTATCTCCTTCGATCATGCGTGTCATTGGGGGGGGGGGTCATAAAACATAATAAAAATACCTTTACCCTCTGAGCCAACTTGCTAGCCCATGACACAAATTTTTCTCTAGATGCTGAGAACTTAACGACAGAAGCACAAAGAGAATGTGAGACAAAGGGGGGAGGCATTATAAATGCTACAAACTAAATGAAAAGTTCCTGGGTGGAGGGGAGGAAGAAACAGATACAGGCAGAAGACCTAGGAGTGGCTATGTGAAATAAAAGACATATAGCAGACCATACAATATTGGCAAGATTTGCTTTTTATATTGATAAAGGAAAACATGCTCTAAATAGTGGGTGTGGCATATATGATGACATATATTGGGAAGAGCCTCTTTGTTGGAAGAAAACTAAATTGAGACCGTCCAAAAGACAGCCACAAGGTGTCTCAATCAGACTGTAACAAGCACAGACTATTAGATACGCAGACATTAAATTATTTACTAAAGGAATGCAGACAACAGAATCATAACCCTTAATCAAAGCACCATGATTATGTTACGCAGTACAGTATTTGGAAAGAAACCTCATAAATCTATGTAAGGGCTCAATAAGTAAAATGAAAAAAAAAATCCATTAGAAGGAACTCTCCAGATACACTGTGTTTTGATTAAGCCTGTGGTCTGCCACAGTAGGACTTCCACATGTACCTTCTCCCAAAGCAATAAGAGAACCACACACAAAGTATTAGGCAGTGTGGGCACACTGACCACCAACACTGAATGTGTTAAAATTATACGTTCTGCTGCTAAGGGATTGTCTTCACCCTGGAGTGCTTACAACCATGATTTTCTCATTCAGAGAGTATGTACCTAGGCAGAAAGCAGGAGGGAGATGCAGAAGATATAGACCATTGAAGTGTAATTTAACAAATCTAAAATGTGCAACAATGTGGCCAGAATACAAGAGAGAATATTGTGCTGGGGCTAGAGAGATGACCCAGCCATTCAGGTCACATACTGCTCTTGCAAAGCATGTAAGCTTGGTTGCCGGTACCCACATCAGGTGCCTCACAACTGTCTGTAACACTACCTTAAGAGAGTCCAGTGTCATCTTCTGGACTCTGTGGCCATGGACACTCATACACACATCCTGCCACATAGACAAATATATGTTATATACATAATTAAAATAATATAGTTTACAAATTTCCTTTTTAAAAAAGAAAATAAATAGTGAGAACTTTAGGAACAAGAGGCTGGTGTAGACAAGGTAGTGTTGAGGAAGAGACGGCCAGTCATTTTAGGCAGAAAGCTCTTGTGAGGAAAAGCAGACAGTTGAATAGTTATAGAAAACACCAACACTTCTGAACTGTGGCTGGTCTAAAGCAAAAGTCTAATAGTAATGAGACTATTAAGCAAGAGGCAGATCACAGAAGGACCTAGAGAGATGTCCAAACTACTTAGTATAAGATGCCAAGCAAAGAGCTATCAAATAACACTACACAAAATGTGTCCAGGAAACTTTTGAGCATGGAGGTACTTCACCTTGATCATCAAGAACAAACTATTTATATCTAGAGAAAGCCTAAAATTAGATAAGATTGCAACATTCCCACTGGCGTACAGAGCCATTGTCACTTGTCAGAGATTCTAATGTTTAGAATGATATTGAAATTTTGTCTTAGTGTCAAAACTATACGATTGGTTAAACTACGAATCACTGCCATATTGGCCAAGAGAGTTTAATAACAGATGTCTCACAATATAAATTAACTTTTGTTATTTGTAAATCTCTAGTCCAGAATGAGATGTGAACAAACACTATCATTACTTTGCCAAAGGATATAAATGGCTTTTTGAAAGTGTTTGTAAAACAGCTGATATTTCTGTGCATTTAGTTATGTCAGTTCCCACATCATGTGTTCTATATAAATAATTTGCACATTATATGACTAAAATCACTTCTCTAAAATAAATACTATACCATTTTCCCCTTTCCATCTGAAATTTCCTAGACATATAGTGTGTGATGGAAAAGTGAGAAGAGAATAGGAAAGAGGAGTGAACAATGTAGTTGATAGAGTGCTTACTGAACACAAGTAAAATCTTGGATTCAAACCTTAGCACCAAAACAACACTGACAGTGATAATTTAAAAAGTAGAGAAATCAAGGAAGCATAGGGAAGGAAGTAAATGGGTGGAGGAGCCCAAAGCTGCTCATTCTGGACCATTCTAGTTATAGAACACAGACCAGTGTGATGGTTTGAATGAATGGCCCTAGCAGTCCCATAGGGTATGGCCCAGATGTGTTGGCTCTGTTGGTCTTCTTGTGGAGCTCCTGTCCCCTTCAGGTCCTTCTATCCATGGGACTCTTGAGCTCTGCCCAAAGTTTGGCTGTAAGACTCAGCTTCTGTTTTGATCCCCTGCTGGGTGGAGTCTTTCTGAGGACCTCTATGGTGGGCTCCCTTCCTGTTCATTCTCTTCAACCACTTCCAATGTCTATTCTATTTGCCCTTTTAAAGGAGAATAAAACATCCTCCCTAATTTTGAAAATTCTATCTCTGTTACTGTTAGGCAAATTTCTAAAAAATTGAAATTTCATTGTGGAGCCTTGAATCAATGGAGATTCATGCACATAAAATGGACTAAGTAGAGTTCTCAAATATGAGATGTAGTTATTGTAAAATTACGTCAAATTCATGTTTCTCAATATTTTAGGTCTTAAAATGAGATTATCAAATATGTTAGATATTTGTGCACAAAGTATCAGTGTAAACTATGTTTAAGCATGTATTCAAACCACATTCTACTGCCATATTAAGATAGGAATACAAGGCTCTTGGTTATTTTAGAATACTAGCATCAAGTTGGAGATATATTGTGGTTCTGAGTGGCAAGGCATTTTCCTAGCATGCATGATGTCTTGGGCTCAAGACCAGCACTGAAAAAAAGATATTAATACCATAATCATAAGGACTAATAATAAAGTAAACAATGAACTCTGCAGTAGCCACATGCCAAACACTGTGCCACATGTATTGCAACCAATACATTGTAAAGGTCTCTATTTATGAGGGTGGTGTCCAGGGAAGAGAAATACACTCACAAAACATGATTTATGCACACGAACAGAGCCAGTTAGCAGCAAAGTAGACTTATGCATCAGCTCTATGATTTTGGGGGAAAGGGGTCTGAGACAGGGTTTCTCTGTGTAGCCTTGGCTGTCCTAGACTCACTTTGTAGGCCAGGCTGGCCTCGAACTCACAGCGACCCGCTTACCTCTGCATCCTGAGTACTGTGATGAAAGGCGTGGACCATCACAGCTGGCCCTCTATGATAAAAGCATCTCTACAAACATCCTTGGTCACTGTGAAAGGTTGTATATTAAATACTACCCATATGGCATTACATTCGTCTGGTAGAACATGACACTGACAGCTATGTTTGAATGCCATGAGGTCTACCCCTTCTATTCCCAATACACTTCTCCCTCATAACTCTTCTTTGACCGTTGATTGTCTTTTTAGTCTTCCCTAGATTGTATAAATGTTTAAGAAAAGAAAAGAAAGCAAGTTTGCAGTAACTGGCCCACATCAAATTAATATGGCACACTGTGACATAGGCGGAGATGGACACAGGAAGAAAGCTTTATCCCTAGGTTTCTTCAAAAGAAAGAAAAACATCTCTGACTTTGAAACATAAATTAATGACCACACTATTCTATTCTTATATTTTATAATAATTTGGTCAATATATAGATAATTTTATTGTGATACTCCCAGACAAGTATGTCATTATTTTTATACTCAGCCTTTCTCCTCCCTCCTCCCCCCTTCCCTCATTTTTTTGGTCCTCCTACTTTCCACAAATAGTCACCATCCTGCTTTTATGACACATATATTCAATCCATCACCACGCAGTTCTATAAGAGAATGCATTACAAGCAACGTCTATCTTTCAGGACCATTGCAGCAGCACTGCTTTATGACAACTACACACTGGCTATCATTTGACTCTACAGAGCCAGGAGGAGCCCCACTGCTATAGTTTACCACATGCTCAAGCCAACTCAGGGAATTTGCAAAGTGCAGAGTCTCTGAAAATATTCAACATAACTATGGAATTTCCTATTTTTCCATAAAGAATGTAATTTATAACAGTTCACTTATTTTATGGGAGTCTTTTTCTTCACTTGTTTTTACTAAATGAATCTCTAAAAGTACAACTTAGCAAGACTAATAGAGATGTTTATTGTAAAATTTCTCTACTGTCTCCCTACTGGCCTAAGTCATTTCCACTACCTCTTCTCATTCATCTTTAAATTTTGCTTATAACTTATCATAAAGAGACCCACTGGATAGCTAATAGGTTTATTATTTAGATGCTTAGACCATTTGAACACATGTATCGCCATTAAATCCTACTTAGTGTTGAGTGGTTGAAGATAAAATGTCACTCATTATTTCCAATACTCATTTCAGGTTCAGCCTTTCTTTTAAAATTCAACTTTCCCAACATAATCTGAATCTGCCAAAGATTTTTTTTTATAATGTTATATTCTGAAGCATATAATGTTATACACTTCAAAAACTTCCTGTTCTATATTTTACAACCATATAGATATCTTTCAGCTCTTTGTTTAAT
>OU015757.1:50187740-50236843 GCA_907169655.1 Acomys percivali
ACACACACACACACACACACACACACACACACACACACACACACACACTTTTATTCTTAGGGCTGGGGATATGACTCAGTAGATACAGTGCTTGCTGTGCAAGCCTAGTGATCTGACTTCAACCCCAGAACCTGCGTAAAGATGGAAGGACGGAACCCACTCCACAAATTGTCCTCTGACTGCTTCCTTTGTGCCGTGGCAGGTCCATAGCCCCCCATGTTAACCACCACCACCACCACAACAACAACAACAACAAGAATACTATGATATAACTTTAAAACCTATTCTTAGTCTGCCGTCTTTCAAATTGAACAATTCGCCTCAGGCTATGCTCTATAAACAAAGTATAGAAAATTCCACATAAATACAATGCAACATAAATGAGTATCTGATTTAAGCAGGATGCAGCACATCTGAAAGGGCACAGGAGATGTTCTCAACTAAAACATGTGCTCCCTCTCTCTCTCTCAAACCCTATTTGCATCTGCCTTGCTAACAGGTAAAACTGAGTGCAATAAAAAGACTAATTGACCCACATTTATAGTTGAAGAACAGCAGAGAAAACAAGCTGGATGTAATATAGGAGTAAAACCCTCAGGGCTCACGTTGTCACACGTAGGCTCGTTTGTAGTCACAAAGGAGAAGCGTTTGTCAGACAGTATTGCTATAGCTACATCAAGTCACAGTTGTGCCTTTCCCATTACACTAAAACTAAGTAAACATCTGATTGGCAGACTCAGAAACAACTGCGACTACTTGGGATTGCTGCATTACAAACCAACTTCCAAGTTTCATGGTGATATGTTGAATATTGCTTCCTTTCTATTTTCTTTTAAAAGATATTTTTTAGTAATTCTATGATCATCTGATACAAGGTATTTTGGGCATTTTCACCCTTCCATTCTTTCCAACTTCCCCTAGATTGTCTCCCATCACACTACATGCCCAACTTCCTAAAAGTGAGTTGTCTCAAATTCTACACTCTACAAAATAAAGTCAGATCCAACCTATCCTGAGGTCACGTGCCCCACGAGTAGCCATTCTTGTGATGTGATGGACCATGTTGCTTGAGTTGCACACAAGGTCATCCTGTTCAGAGGGGAAACATTTAGATTGCCACCAGGTAGAAACAAAAGTGAACCAGAGAGAGTACTAAATATTAAACACGGTGCTATGATGGCAGGTGGAATTCCTAATGTTGTCTCCAGAGACGCCCTTCCCCAAGTCCCCCAAATCCATCAATATGATGAAAGATCTCTTTGTGAGTAGATAATGTCACATAAGAGGGTTGATCTTAAGATAGGGAGATGAACTGAGCAATATCTAACCAGATGCAGAAACATGCTCTAAACAACAGGCATTCATGCCGTTTAATGCTGAAGATCATTAGCTGAGAAATGAGAACTGAATATCACAGCATCCAGCAACTGGATCCCAACAACAACAGTGATTTTGGAAGCGGATTCTTGCCTCAGATTCTAAGGGAGAGAGGGAAAAGGAGATGAGGGAGGGGATGGGATCAGGAGATGATGAAGGAAGGGGTGGGATTGGGAGGTGTTGAGGGAGGTGGCAGCAATTGGGATGTAAATAATTCAAACTGCAGAACAAGCAGGTAACTTATATTGCTAATCCCACTACATGAGAATAGCTCTGAGACTGGCAGAGGTATAAATGTGGTGCATAGAGAGGCTTCACGTTGGCCATAGATTCTCTGTGCTTATTACTAGAGGTCGTTCTTAGTATGGCATGAAGGAAGATTTGTAGATGTCTTACTTCTGCTCATACAATGACCAGAGAATCAGTCTTAATTGCTTTGTACATCCCGCACACCCCATACAATGATAATGTTAGAACTGTATAATGCTTGTGAAAAGTTATGTTTTTAGAACAAAAGACCCGGATACTGATGCTGGATTAGACCTGAGAAAATTCATTCCTCTCAGCATGCTGGACACTGACATCCTGCATCCTCCTTGCTTCAGCCCCAGATGCCTCTGTTGTTACCCATCAGAACTGGACAGCTTCCCAGACAGCATTGTAGAAAGCTTCCAATCCCAAATGGTCCAGCATTTCAATCTGTCCCATACAGGACTCTTATTAAGCCTGAAATCTCTCAACATTTAGAAACTAGACTGCAAATGCAATCTTTGGCTTGCTTAATCATTTTCCCCAATTTTTGTACCCCTTCTAAGATATTATTTGCCCCAGCTCTGCCTTAAGAAACCTTAAGAGAACAACATTCCATTTCCTCTAAGGGGGGGCTGGGTAGGTTTCTGTTTGCTCTCTTAGTCTACAAATGCTTATTTTCATTGGGAGGTGGTTATAAGTTATTACTGGTCTTTTACAAAGAGGAAACTAGGCTGAACTAAGGAAAGCCTCTCTTTTCCTTCATCTTTCATCCATAGGCAAGGAGATAAGAGCTGAAAAGAAAGAAAGGAAGGATATAGAAATATAGAGGGAGGATAGGACAAAAGGCAGATGATTAAACCTACTCCTTAATTCAAGGCCTTAATGTTACTCACAAAGAAGGTTATCTCTAAGTCATTTGCATAGAATTTTGTATATTGATGTAAATCATGGCCATGTCAAATAATAGTCTTATTTAGTACAAGAATATATAGCCTAAGTCTAACAGATAGATATGATTCTATAGATATATAAAATAAAATAGTTAAATAAGGTCTTCAAAAGCCTCAGAGACCCACAGAATATGGCATTTAAAGATGTTTTTATTATTCTGAAGATTCTTTGACAACAAGACAAGTTAACTCCTGACAACACCCAGCCATCCTCAAAGGAGATGATGAGCATCAAAGAACCTCCTTATGGAGCTGGCTTCAAATGTGCAAACCAGCCACAGGGCAAAACATCCTCGTTTCTGCTATAGACAGAATTCTGCCTAAAAACGGGCAAGCTTAGATACAAGCAGAGTTGATAGCCGAACTCTGCCAAGACAGGGTAAGCAAGTCCTCAATAGTTCCTGCCTTGTGAATAAGTCTCGCAGATGAGGCTCCAACGTTATAGAGTGTGTTGGGTGGTTGTTCAGGCAGTAAACTTCTCAGTCATTTTTTTCGTTTTGGAGCTGCTAACCTGAACTACCAGTTCACCCAGTCATTTAAGTTTTATTTCTTTCCAAGTCTCTGAGGGGGGTTGAAGACCAAATAGTTTAGTTTTACAATCAAGTTTAGTTGGTTAGGGGATAAGATCTTTTTAGATCAAGATAAAGGATTTAAGTTAATAGAGATGAGATATGATAGATATTGAATTTCATTCAGAAATTTAGACCCAACAAGATAGGAACAATGTTTATTTCAAGTTTGACAAATACAAATAGCCAAATCACTATGAATGTAACATTTACATAACTCATGATTATCTCATGGTTCTTCCCTGCTGTATGTAGTTTGTTTTACTCATGTGTAATGAAATAAATATATATGTTAAAAAGAGAAAAAGCAATATAGAAATGCTCTTTGAATTAATTTTTCTACTTACATGCTATCGAAAACATTCTTAAATAAAACTTTGAAAGAGACAAGGTAAAATTCCTGAAGACAAGTGAATATTTAAATTTGAAGTCAAATAGAATCGGATATTCTTTTTATAAAAAATTTAAAACATAATAAATGTAACAACTTTGGAACTATTCATGTTTCATTTCCTTTGCTTAGAAAGCATCTTAGATGAACATATTTTATTTCTACTGCATTTAGTAAGTGAAATTCATTTCTTCATATATTATAGCAAGTGTTATTGCTCTTATTTATTGACTGTATGCATATGTTTAAGTTTTCATGTGTGCACATAAGTATTACTCCCCAGGTATTATCTACCTCACTATCTGATTCTGTGCTCTCAGTGGCCTGGAACTTGTCAACTAGCCAAGACTGGATCAGCAGTGAACCCCGGGGACCCACCTGCCTCTGTCTACCTGATGCTGATATGAGAAATGTGAGGTACAACTCCTGGCCTTTCACATGGGTTCTGGTGACAGAACTCAGGTGTCAAGCTTATGTCACAATCAATTTACCAAGTGGCCTGTTGCCCGAGCTCCACTTCATCTGGTCCGTCATCTAAACCAACCATTTCCTTAGAGAATCTCTTTAAACCAAATCCTCTCAATATTCCTTCAGCAGTATTCTTTACAACACATCAGGGCAAATGAGATTTCACCAGTGAGTACCCGTATGAACTTAGATTCAAACAGTAAGATGGCGATTTGAAATCCAGCCCAGCCAGAAGAGAATAAACAACAAAAGGCTGTTATTTTAGTGCTTGCTTTTCGTTCACCTCTTATAGACATGTTTGCTTCTATATGCCTGCAGCAGTATTTGCTAATATCACTAGACTAGAACATACTCTTCACACTCAGGCTTAACACAAAATAAATCCACATCTAATTTCCTGGGCAATTTCACATCCATTCCAGATATCTTTAGGCAAAAATATTCTGACAAGATATGAGCAACCACTGAGAACATAGGTCTTGTTTTTTCTTTCCCCTCATAAATCTTATCCCTGAATTTGTCAGACAGATATTTTTTGTGAAATAACTCAAAGTGGCAGTGCCATATAATTAATTCCTTGATTAATCATCTTTAAGTTAAATTAGTTAAACATGAAATTGTTAAAGAAATTGTCCTCTGGCATTGTTTAAACAGAAATAATTTGTATAAAATATAATGTGAGGCTGTTTGATGTTTTCTGGGTCATCTGATTTATTGGATTTTCTTTATTCTTATTTCTTAGTTAACTCTACAGTACTTTTTCCATTAGCAAGGTGGTTGTATAAATGGTTTCCAAATAATAATATTTAGTGTCAATTACTGAAATACTATGCTAAGCTTAGTGCAAATTTCTAACAGGAAATATGCAAAGCAATTTTAATTATTTTCATAAAAGTTTAGCTTGTGAAACATTATCTAAACCTAAGAAGACTAAGATGTGTTTAGTTACAGTGTGTTATAGAAACTTAAATATGTACAGGTAGAGAAAAACAGAACAAATGACAGTATAACTGTTATTATGTTTCAATAATCATAAATTTCTGAACAATATCCTTCTATGTATCTCTACATGCTGACCACCCCGCTATATGACTCAAAAAAATAAGTACATGTTACATGCATTTTGTTGCAAATATTTGGCATATACTCTCTCTCTAATAGAGATCTGTTTTCCTTGCCATCACAACAATAACACTGTCTTTCTAGAATGATTTGACCTTTAATTTCATTAAGTATTATATTTTAGGGGGAAGCCTAAAAAAAGGACTGAAATTTATGTTCTAAAAAAATATAGGATATGTTCTCATTATTTGTCATGGAGTATGCTATACACTGACAAACAGCCAGTATGAAATTCTACATATAATTAAGTGCTTGTCTGTGGGATAGACAGGAAGACTGAACGGAATAGGCCTAAGACACAGGAAAGACTGTAGCAGCTCCTTGTCCTTGTACTCCTCCTCCTCCTCCTCCTCCTCCTCCTCCTCCTCCTCCTCCTCCTCCTTCTAGGTTAAAGATGAGTATCAGGCAAATTGCAAATAGAGAAACTGAGATGATGCAATCAAAGGCAGTGTTGTGGAGGGCTCTCATGGCAGCTGACACATTTGCACAGCAGTCCCATCTTTCCAGTCATTGCCATGCAGATGTATGTGTACAGAAAATGATGCTCATCAAATCTGTATCTATCACCCCAGAGACCATCCTTAAAAATTGGGACCACCTTACAAATGTATTACACTGAAAAATTCAACACAGTAATTCAACACTTATTTAAAGAATACTAATGTTTATGGTGTATTTTAAAATGGGACACTACTCAAGCCCTTTATGGATAAGGATCATTTTTGGTTGATAACCATAAAAATATATTGAGAATTCAATCAAACTGTACCAGGAAGGATAAACATAACTTTATAAATGAATATCAGACACAATATGAAATGGTAAAGAGGCAAAATAAGTATTGTGTCTAAGTATACAGACACTGAAAAATGCACAGTGCAAGTCTCCAGAAGGGTTAATGCACCCCTTTATTTATTTGTTTGTATGGATTTTTGCCTCTGTGTATGTCTGTGTTTCACATGCCTGCCTGGCCCTCAGAGCCCAGAGAGTGTGTTAGACATTATGGAATTAGACTTATAGATGGTTGTAAGCCAGTATGTGGGCTCTGGGAATCAAATCAGACCCAGGTCCTCTGGGAAAGCAACAGTTTTTCTCTTACCTGCAGAGTCATCTTTCCAACCCTGAAGCTAATATTTCCTAAGAATTCAGGCTTGTGATTTAGAATGATCAAGAATATATTATAATTATATAAAACATAATAAAGCTCAAAATAATGGGCTGTTTGTTTGTTTATGGAGCTACTCAGGTGAAGCCAAATAGAATAGGTGTGATATCATCCAGAGCCCTTCACACATGAACATGTGTTTTCCTAACATTTATTAACTTTATGTTCTAAGGCAAGATGCTAATGAGCCTAGCCTATTACATATCAAATGATGTAAAGCATCCTTCTACCTTGAGGATTATGCCTCTGTGATCCCCTATGAGGCATGCTTAGTTGATTCTGTGGGCCTCCAAAATGGTCAACAAGCAACTGAGCAGGCCTCAGGTGGACATATTGACCTGACTGTAAAGATTCTTTTTGTGGATGTTTGAATGAGAAATGTCCCCCAAGGGCTTTGATTTTCAAACATTTGGCTGCCAGGTAATGGTAGTGTTTAGGGAGTTTTAGGTATTATAGCATTGTTGGCAAGAAATACATCACTGGGTGAAGGCTCTGAGATTACATAGTTATGTTCACTCTGGGACAGTTTTGTCCAGCTTTCTGTTTACCAGGGCCTAGGAAAATAGTGGCTTACTACACTGGGATATAAATCACATGAAAATAAACCTAAATGGCATAAAATACATGTTAGGAAAACAATCTGAATTGCAGTGGAGAATATGATTAAAGAGAGAAGTGAATGAATGAGAAATACCATAACATTGTCAATAAAAATTGAGCATCAAAGATGGAAGAGGCAGGGCTATATCACACAGAAGAGATGTAGAGATTGTCCTTAAAAGTGATGCCTGCATGAGGAAGGACATACAGCTGTTCTTAACAGAGAGACTCGTAGAGGAGAATGTGTTTGGGAAAGCAAAACATTTTGCTATGAAGGCTGCTGTCCAGTGAAATTCTCTTAGTATATTCAACTCTTAGGAGCGACATTGACATCCACAGTTCACTCTGAATCTTGGAAGGAATAATAAAATTAAAAATGCAAGCCACCCCATCAGCTGCTTACAAATCGTCTCCCATTTTCACACTTAATCTTTCTTTAAACAAAGTCATTTGTTTGGCTGGACAGCATTAGATACGTACATCACCATTTTTGTTTCATGGTAAAATATTAAAAATTTAAAGAAAAAAATCTAGTTCTCCAGGATGGCAAAGTCATATTTCTAAGGAAAGTAAGTGCATATAGGTGTGGGTAGGAAAAAAGCCACAAAAACTTGTAATCTTCTTATATAGTTTTTATGGGAAAACGTCTTTTCAAACCAGTACGTTTTCTCACATAGAGAATAAGAGTCAGCTGACACTGAGGATGCTCAGTACAGATACACACAAATGTTCTAGAAAATGGCAAAGCACCCATGATACCTCATAGGACAAGCTTTTGACATGAAAAGTCATAGGATTGGCAAACTTAATGAGCCAATTAGGTAAGAGAAGGAAACATAGGCTATCCAAATTACAAAAAGAAATCAAGTTCTCCATATTTTCAGATGATATTATTTTTGTAAACAACATTCCATCAAGTGGCTGTTGTATCTGATAAATATGTAAAAATATATGACACATTTTTCTATAAAAGACATTAACATATTTATGCACCAATAATGAACTTGCTGGAAAAGAAATCAAAATATCGATTATATTTATAATAGCTATATAAATTTCTAGAAATAGATTTAACAAAAAGATGAAAGATCTCTACAATGAAAACAATTTTTAAATGATGAAGTAATTTAAGTCCAGAGCTGGGTAAGAGAGTACATAGTGCTAACCCTACTACTCAGGAGATAAGGTTAGAGAAAGGCCATAAGTTTAAGCCAGCCTGTAACAGGAATACACAATAAAGAAGAAAACAAAAAAATATATACGTATATGTGCACATTTATATACGATTTCTTGGAATTTTTATTTTTATTTCATAGTAAACTCTACAATATTCTCATTAGCAAAGTGATTGCATAAATGGTTTCCAAACAATTAATATTTAAGGTCAGCTACTGAAACACTATGCTAAGCTTGAGAGATGGCTTAGTAGCTAAAATGATTTGTTCTTGAAGAGAACTCAAATTCTGCTTCCAGCATCCATATGGTGGCTCACAACTATCCATAACTTTAGTTAATATTTGAAGGGGTGGAAGAACTTATTACCCTGATTTGATCACATAGGTAATTATATATGATACCTCACATATATTTTTATACATAACTGTATAAAAATAATGGTGTTTTATACATAAAGTATATATTTATATACATAATTATGTATGTGTTATCTCATATGTATTATATATCAGGGTTCATTTATCTCATAATGACATCCAAAATTATTACTCCACTCTTGATTAGAACTGTAGTTTCATAATGAGAGAATAGAGCTTCCCAAGTCTCCTGTGCATACAGCAGCATTAGTAGTACTGGCTAAGTAGCCAAGGAGGAGTTAGTTCCTTTACAGATGCTTAATTATCTCAAGGATACTATTAAGGTTTTAAGTGATTTTTTTAATAGTTTAATAATGAGGTCTGATTTATACACACTGTACATATTTGAAGAGCACAAGTGAAAACCATTGACATTTGTAGACACTCTAATTAGCACACAATCAATATAATGAACACATATACCCCACGGTTTTCCAGTATCTCTTTATAAGATGTACTTTATACCAATCCTATCCCTAGGTAATCAGTGGGGTGCTTTGTTTCTCTACACATTAATTAATTAGTACCTTTTAGAATTATAGGTAAGGGGAATAACATAATAGTTACTTTTTCTTGTCCCTTTCTATTCATTACAATTGTTTCAATAGTCATCTATGCCATTGAGTGCACTAATACTTCATTTATTTCACTGCTGAGCAGTATTTCATTACATGGTTATATCAAACTTATCTAATCTTTCATTTACTGATGAACATTGAGGTTGTTTCAAATACAAGACTATTTGCTACTGAGAACAAAATTTGCTTGTGTGAAAATGTTTGTATAGACATGAGCTTTCACTGAAATACCTAGAATTGGAAATGGGTGGATGGAGATATACTTCATAATCTCATTTTAGATTTTGAAGAAACCAAAGTCATTTAAGTTTACACTCCCATCAACAGTGCATGAAAGTTCTAATGGCACCATACACCCCCAAACACATTGCGGGGTCAACTGCTTTAATTTTAGGTATTTTAGTATTTGTATGATAGTATTTCATCAGCGTTAATTTTTATTTCTCTAACATCAGTCATTTTTAATATTTACATGTAAATTTGCTATCACTTTCTAAACTGTGAGAGCATATCTCTTGTTCATTTAAAAACACTTAGTTGTTGGTTTTCTTATTGTTGATATTTAAGAGTTTGGAAAAATTGTAAGCAAATTTCTTTCTCAGCTATGTAATTACAAATATTTTCTCCCAGTTTGAGAGCTTCTTTTCCGTAGCTAATAGTGGCATTCATACAATGATTTTGTTTTTCAGTGCTGGGGTTAGAATGTAGGGCTGTTGCCATGCTAGGCTTATTACTAAACTATTTGCCTTCCTCCTAGAAGCTTTAATGATGTCTAATTAATCATATTTCTTTCTCTAAAGAACCACACTGTAATGTAATTATCTAAGAAAACTTTTAATCTAATTAAAGTTTTAAATTTTTATTTTTAATATATTTTATTAATTTATTCATATTACATCTCAATTGTTATCCCATCTCTTGTATCCTCCCATTCCTCCCTCCCTCTCATTTCCCCCTAATTCTCCTCCCCTATGACTGTGACTGAGGGGGACCTCTTCCCCCTATATATGCTCATAGGGTATCAAGTCTCTTCTTGGTAGCCTGCTATCCTTCCTCTGAGTGCCCTCAGGCCTCCCCCGTCCAGGAGACTTGGTCAAATATGAGGCACCAGACTTTGTGTGAAAGTCAGACCCCACTCTCCACTCAGCTGTAGAGAATGCCCTGTCCATTGGCTAGATCTGGGTCGAGGTTTGGTGTTTACTGCATGTATATTCCTTGGCTGGTGCCATAGTTTGAGCAGGACCCCTGGGCCCAGATGCACCCATCATAATGTTCTTCTTGGAGGTTTCTAGGACCCTCTGGATCCTTCTATTTCCCCATTCTCCCTTGCTTCTCTCACCTAGAGTACCAGTAGGATGTCCTCCCTCTGCCCCACTTTCCTGGTAAGTGAAGACTTTCATGGGACATATCCCTTAATATATTATTTTTTATAGTTTTTTTGAGACTGAGTTTCTCTATGTAGTCTTGGCTATCCTGGACTCAGTTTGTACACCATACTAGCCTCAAACTCACAGAGATCCACCTGCCTCTGCTTCATATAGTGCCACTATGCTTGGCTTATGATAGATTTTTTTACCCTGAAACTTATTAAATTGTTGTTGATATTTAGGCATGTAATCCACTTTAATCCTTTCTATATGATGTGAAATATGCAAGTTATGGATCCAAGTTATTTATTTATTGATTAACTAACTTAATGTATATCTAACTGTGTCAGTACCATTTGTGGGGAAATGTTCTCATTTCTTAACTAAATTAGCTTTGAGTCTTTGTTGAAAATCAATCAGCAAATGCTATAAATGGAGTTGTGTCCATAAAAAAAAATCTTATGTGGAAGCTGTCACAGGCATGGTATTTTGGAAGTGGATACTTTTGGAGACACTTGGCTTTGGATGAAACGATTTGACTGGGGCCCACATCATGGGACTGGAAATCTTATAAGAAGAAATACACTGAGCTGGAACCACTCTTCCTTACTGAACATACAAGAAAGATGTCACCAGAATGTGATCAGTGTTGACCCCTGATTTCAGACTTATGGTTCTCGCAACTATGAGGAAGCTATTACTGTTGACTAAGCTACCTGTCTATGGAATTGGGTAAAGCAAAGCTGACCGGCATGTGGTTTAGCTTCTGACTCTTCACTGTGTTCCCAAATCTATTTGTGTATCTTATGTTCAGAGCATGCTGTCTTGTTTACTGTTGCTTTAAGTCATGAGAAAGGTGAGTAGGATTAGTTTTCAAACCTTTTTGCTAGGTTTTTTTTTTTTTGTATTTTCATGATATTTTTAAAATTAGCCTGTCAATCACTTTTAAATGGGTCTTTATTTTAATTTGGGTTGCAGTTTCTCTGGGGAATGTCATATATATATTTTTTTGTTGGTGTTAAGACTGACATATCTTTTCCCATGTTCATCTCTAACCCATTCATAGTTTTTGACATAGTACATGATGCTTTTTGTTTTAATTTTTAATTGATTGTTGTTTGACTGAGTCTTGGCCACCCAAATACTATCTGTTGACGTTTTATACAATGACCCCAGCGAGAGTTAGTTGTCTCGCGTCTGTTACATACTTATGGAAATGGTTCAAAACATAAACCTTGTAATTTTCCTGTTTCTAGAATGCAGAATAAGACAATTAACATGCGGTATGTTCTTTTCTAGCCTAATGTTTCACTCGTACATCAATGTGTGAAGGGTGAGGACCATGTAAAACCAAACCCACTTGCCAGTGCTGCCCCCGTGCGGACACAGGCTCACTCAGCATAAACAAATGATCTTTCAGCCATATAATTTTGACAAGAATATTCAGAGATATTTTTCAAACAGCCAAAAAAATACTTTCCCAGGCACCGTAAGTAACTGGTTGAAATAACAACGAATGTAGCCAATTAGTATCTATGTTTCCTGTCCAAAGGATGACTTATAGTGAGCCATTTTTTTCTACACCACCGAAAGAAAAATTAAAAAGCAATCACTTAGATTTGAAAGGAATAAAAATGACAAATACAAAGTGCTACCGGAACTCATTGAATGTGGATTTCTGGATTCATTTTCATTTCTGGACTCTCTATTCTGCTACATTTGGTGAATCTGTTGTCTATTTTTATGGAAGTACCTTGCCATTTTAATTACTATTAGTTTAGTATGGATAGAAATCAGATGCCTCCTGTTTGATTCATTTTGCTACTAACTGCCTTGGATTTACTCATTTATTTTAAGACAGAATCTTACTTCACATAATGGCTCAGACTGACAGGGAAAGCACTGTGTAGCCTGTGTTAGTCTTGAATTCACTATCTTCATGTCGTCAGCCTCCCAAATTCTCAACTGGGTTCCCTCTTGCCAGATGACCCTACTTTGTGCCAAGGTAACAAAAACAAACAAACAAAAAACCAACCAGCACAATGGAGTTAGAATCAAAACAATGAGTGCTGAGCAGAGGGAAGAGAACATATATGTTAGGATTATGTTTGCAAACTACGCATCTAAAGGGAAACTAATTCAGATAAGAAGCACGAGTAACCATATTAATAGATACAAAGAAAACTCATTAAGAAATGGGCAAAGGACCTATAGATACGGTGTTGTTGGGGGGGTGCTCATCATCTCTAATCACTGGGAAAAAGCAAATTAAAATCTGAATAAAATACAATCTCATACCTGTTAGAATAGCAATTATTAAAAAGGCAAAGGATAGCATGTATGGACAAAGGCATGGAGAAAAGGAGTTAATTTAAACTGTCAGTTTGGATGCAAATTAATATCACCCTTATGGAATATAATATGTAACTAGGAGGCACAACATTATGGTGAGATAGACAGGAGGAGTAAATTTGACTTAATTCTAAATATACCTTTGTTTCCAATAATCTACACATTTCAATTTTGCTAAGAGAGTTCATTTCAAATGTTATCATTACAAAAAATTTAAATATTTGAGGTGTTACAGTTAACTGGCTTGATTTATTTATTCCACACAGTATTAAAAATCAGAACATCACTTTGTAATCTACAAACATACATAGCTATAGCTGTCAAAACATGAATTTTCAAAATTAGCATACACACACAGCTTAAATGGGTTTGTTGGATATGATGTTATGTATGAAACTGTTTACCAAAACAAAGACCTACTGTTATATGAAGAAAATCATATAGAGATACACTTTTTAATAATTTATTACCCACTAAAGAAACCAAAGTAAATATTTATCTACTGACAAGTTATGCTTAAGGTAAGCTAAGTCTACAATGCCAGCTAAAGCACTAACTAGTTTACCAAATGAGTTTAAGTAGTGCTGAATAAACTTTGTGTTTCGGATTCTCATCTTTTGGGGCTGGGGACATGGCTCAACGGTTAAGAGCCCTGACTGTTCTTCTAGAGGATATGGGTTCAAAATCCCAACACCCACAAAGAAAGGAAACTTACATAAGTAAGAAAAATATTTCGTCCTTTTCCTGGCATTCAGAAGCCATTATCACAGGACGAAAAGATGAGTTAGTCAAAGAAGAGTACACTGTTTGCTTTATGAAAAGCAATCAATGTGAATATATAAGTGACTCCAACTTCCCCAGCACCAATATGCTTTAGGAATGGATGTTAATAATACAGCTTAAACAAGCTCTATAGGTCCCAAAACTCTAATGCTGCCACTAAAATGTTACCTCTAAAGGTAGACTTTTTTAGTGGTCAGGGTCTGAGGTCTAGAATCAAGTTATAGAGTTGATAACAAATACCAAAATTTCTTCTCTGTGCTTAGTCAGTGCTTGTATTAGGCAGTCTTGATTTTAAAGAGAACACTCAAGAGCATATTAATTTTATCTAACTCCCAACATATCGATGTTTTCATGATCTGTCTAACATACTCAGGAGACTAAAACAAAAATTCCTAGCACAAAAAAGTTTTATCTGTGAGTAAGCTACACATATGAAGTGGTGGCAGAAGTATGTTCTAATTGTAAAACTGTATAAGGCTAAAGGTATCATGTGGTTTGCAAATATTATCCAAAGGATAGATACTACATAGTGGCTCATAAGGCATGGGCCCAATATTTTAGACATGTTATTTCTGATTGACAGAAATCACCTAATTGCAAACCACAAGCCAATTTGCAGAAGCTGTTTATTAGCTTGCAGATTTGTGTTTTCTAATCAAGATTGGGAACTGAATTTCATACCATACTCATGTTTTCTGTTTAATAAGCTAAGGTCACATCCTTGTTGAGGAGAATCACATGGGAGTTCCAAAGTTGCTCTCTTTGTTACAGAAGGCTTTCCAAACTGCCTTCTACTTTTACTCACTGTCTTAGTTTCATTTCCTGCTGCTTGCTGTTTCAGTAGTTCTTTCTTATTGACTAGAATTATATGGATAGAGGGGACTCCATGAGACCCCATCATTCCTAAGGAGATGGAGTCATACATATCATATACTGGTTAAAGGACACAGAGTAGTCAAATTAGAACTGAGTAGAAAAACGTCTTTCCTGCTAGCTAGCATCCATAGTAGTGCAGGGTACTATAAAAGCTGCTAACGGGGAAAAATCTATCAGTATTTTTATCCAGATACAGCCATGCTTGTTACAATATCAACTTGCCATGTAATACAGACCCACTAGTGCAATAGTGGCATGACTATATTGCTGGTAACCAACTGCTTTGTAGTTGGATTGGAACCCAACTCCATCAGAGTAATAGACACTGTAGGCCTAGTCAAAGCCTCAGGCTGGGAAGGTCATGGACCCAAGAAGGGAACACAGCAGTTCATTCCTTTAAATGGTTATGTTGCCAATTTTCCTTCTAAACTTTTATATTTAAGTATGCAGAGCAGTGATACTTTCAGCCTGGACCAGAGAAGTTCCTTTTTACACAGGGTAGCAATTCCCCCATTTAAGGCCCAGAGAATATTGTGGAAGAGAAGGCAGAAAGAATATAAGATCTAGAGGATAGGAAGGAGTTGCCGTGAATCACTACCACCCAGAGACTATTCAGCGAACGAAATCAGGAACACACGAACAGCACAGATGCCTGTACAAGGCAGTGCCTTAAACATATCATCATGGATTGAGGGGAGTCCAAAGGCCCCACTCTTCCTAAGGAGCTACTGACTGTTAACTATTACTAAAGGAAGGGGGGGGATAGCTTTATTCTACGGAGTAGCCACTTGAGGGAGACTAATAAGGAAGAAGGGATTTAGAGGAAATGAAGGTTCATCAAAGAGGGCAATGAG
The DNA here is from genome assembly GCA_907169655.1 of Acomys percivali. Taxonomy (NCBI): domain Eukaryota; kingdom Metazoa; phylum Chordata; class Mammalia; order Rodentia; family Muridae; genus Acomys; species Acomys percivali. The sequence continues at coordinate 50,203,037 of OU015757.1, forward strand.
GTATGAATATAATCACAATATATTATATATGTGTATACATATAGGAAACTGTCAAAAAATAAATATTTTTCTTCAAAGAAGATACCAAAAAGAATTTAACTTAGAGTGCATTAATATACATTCTGATATCAGAACAAAACTTACTAAAATTTTCATAATTTTGTACCTTTTAGAAAGGCACTTTTTTAAAAATTAATTTATTCATATTACATCTCAATTGTTAGCCCATCTCTTGTATCCTCCTTTTCTTTCCTCCCTCCCGCTTCCCCCCTACTCCCTTCCACTATGTCTGTGACTGAGGGGGACCTCCTCCCCCTGTATATGCTCCTAGGGTATCAAGTCTCTTCTTGGTGACTTATTATCTTTCCTCTGAGTGCCACCAGGCCTCCCCATCCAAGGGACATGGTCCGATATGGGGCACCAGAGTTTGTGTGAAAGTCAGATCCCCTTCTCCACTTAAAGGTGGAGAATGTCCTGTCCATCGGCTAGACTGGGTAGGGGTTCGAAGTTTACTGCCTGTATTTTCCTTGGCTGGTGCCATAGTTTGAGGAGGACTCCAGGGCCCAGACCCGCCTGTATTTTTCCAGGACCCTCTGGATCCTTCTATTTCCTCATTCTCCCAGGCTTCTCACCCCTAAAGTCTCAATAGGATTTAGAAAGGCATTTTTAACTATGAAAATCATCTTTATTTGGCATCTGAATCCAGTGACAATAAACTACAAGAGACCATCTTTTGATTCCTAATCATGATTTACTGTCCAACATCCGACTTGTGATTTCAGTAGCAAATGATTATAAAAGTTATCTGGCCTTGTTTTTGCTTTACTTTGATTTTCTCTTTGGAGATAACACTGTTTTCCACAGAATGATCTTTGGACCACTGAAATTAAGCAGTATCATTCTATAGAGCCCTAAATGCATTAAATAATTAAGGAAAAGACAGTTCAAGCCATGATTTTGTGGGCTTCATTGTGGGAAGATAATGCTTACTGCATCCTTTCAGGAACCTGCTTAACGTGTTTTCTTGTAGTTTTGATATTGTGAGAAAAAACTGAATGGTAAATGTATGTTCACCAGATAAGGAGCAAATGAGCCCAGTAAAACGTAAGTACAAAGTTGAGTGTAGTTCATTCTCCTTTTCCTAGGGTGATATAGCCCGAGTGAGAGGACCATATAGATACCTTGGTTTCATTATTGTAGCTGTGAAATGAGAAGCAAAATGAATCTTGCCATCTGACCATGGCACTCAAATAAAAATTGCTTAGGCAGTACTTTTAGATGGATGCTTATAATTTTAAAATGAAGGTACAATTTGAAGTGGAAACAAAACTGACTGCCCTAATATCTAATATGTACTGTTTATTCTAACCAGAGTAAATTCTATCCTACTGCTATAGAAACTAAACAAATGTTTAGTTGGATCTTATTCAATTTCTCTATATACATATGGCACTAAAATCTGAAAAAGCTTATATTTATTTGCTGACATGGAAATATGTAGCTTATTGGAAGATAAGGGCCCCCAAATGTATTTTCATGCATTCTGCAAAACTCATGGCACAGAAACAACTTGACTTCTCTCCCACAAGATGTGAGAAGAACACTTAAGTTTTTCCAAGTTCCTGGATGTGAATTTGAGAAACAAAGCTGCAACCATCTTGAAGTATACCTTCAAGGTGAATTCAGATGTGTGTGTCTAGTCTCCAAACAGTGACAGCAGTGACAACAGTCTCCAGATGTGACCATCCCTCTCAGATGTCTTCCCTGCTGATGCACTGCTGGTACCATCAGGTTTAAAGATTTCAAGTTCCTTTATTTTTTTAATTTTTTTTAAAAAATTTAATTTGTTCACATTACATCCCAATTGCAGGCCCCTCACTTGTCTTCTCCTGGTGCCACCCTCCCTCCCTCGTCACCCCTCCCCCCTTCCCCTAGTCCTCAGAAAGGGGAAGCCCTCTTCCCCTATCAAGTCTCATGTGGACTCCCTGGTCCTCTTCCTCTATGGCCTGGTAAATTCCCTAGTCAGCCACCTTCCTCTGATTCCATGGAAAGCTTTCCCAGCCTCCTCATTTGAGTTACGCGGAGAGACTTCACATAAGGAACACAAAGCTGAAAAAAATGTTCCCACTTAGACCGTAAGTATATATTAGACGTTTACTCCATGCCACAGCTTTTAGAAACAGATCACAAAGCCAGCTGGAACTTAGTAGATACAACAGCCAAAGGGTCTATGTCACCAAAAGCTCAACTTTTCAGTGAACTGTACAGTATTCAAACAAAAAATGTGCACATGGCTCTACTTACCCCTGCAAGGCTTTCTCTCCAAACCAGTCTCCCTTCCCTAAAGTTCTAAGAAAGACTGGGTCTTCACTAGGTGAGTCTTCTCGAGTCACGTTGACCTACAAAGAGAAATGAGCGTCTCCATCAGTGGTTCTCAACCCATAGGTTGTGATCCTTGGGGATCACATATTGGATACGCTATATATCAGATATTTATATTATCATTCATAACAGGAGCAAAATTATAGTTATGCAATGAAATAGTTTTATGGTTGGGGCATTAGGAAGGTTGAGAGTCACTGATCTAAATCAACTGAATGCTTGCAAATTTTATGCTTTTCCAAGAATTAATCCCAAATATTTCATTTACTTTAAAAAATAAAGAATCTCACTTAATCTTTAATGCTACTCCCACTTTTATTACCTTCAATGAGGCAACCAGTTTGATTAATTTAATGATGTATTTTGTCCATGGCTTTCCCTTGGTTTTCAATGGTGTTTACTTGCTGTTTGAGGAAATATAATTGCACTAAGTAGTACCTTTTAATTCATTCACTTCTTCTTTTTGGGATATAGTAGCAGCAACAACAACAACAACAACAACAACAACAACAACAACAACAACAATAATAATAATAATAAATGCCTGTCAACCAGAAAGTTTAAATAGTTAAAATTCACTACTTGTAAAATTCAGTGAAGCAGAAAACTAATTTACTGAGACAATGCCAAGCACTCCAACACATTAAAAACAGCATGCTTTAGGCTTCTCAACCTAGACATAGGACATCAATGACCAGAACTTTTATTACTAGTAGGGAGGTTTGTGCAAAGCAGAGGGAATTCAATTATTATTCTCCACTGATCCATTTGATTACTCTCCTGCACAGTGTTTCAAACCATGAAAATTCAGTTTTAACTCTGTCAGTTAGCACTAAGCTATATCACAGGGTTACTAATTTGCATGTCGATGAGTCTTTTATAGATGAAGAAGCTTCTGTGGGAGTCTCATTTAGAGTAGAAGCTCCTGGTCCCATACTCTCGGCGGTTCTGATTCATTCACGTTAATAGAAGCAGCTCAAACTCATTTCCTTTATTTGTGTAGCATCCTATCACACAAATAGCATATAGCTTAGCAATTCTCTAGACGCAAATGTAGCTCCTAGTTTGTGTCGTTATATGCTGTTACTATGATCTCATTAACAAAGTTTCTACAAATATTCCTGTAAGGGTTCAGTAGAGTCAGTGCCCGCACAAATAAAGAACAAGCTTATAAACTAAACACATTGAGTTTCTTAGGCATTGACTCTGAGCACAAAAATCTACCTTCCCCATCGTGAGTGAAAGTGTGTGCAGATTGTGCTGTCAGTCGTGCTTAGCACTGCAAGGCTGATTGCTTTCTGGGAAGGTGGGTGTGGATTAGAGAGCATCACCCTCATGCTAATGGAGGAGGACAATTTTCTTTCAGATTATATTTTGTTTACATGATACACTATTACCTTTTTTAAACTATGTTTCTATTGGATTGCCTTGCTGCAAACATTGATGGACATACTTTTGTGAGAACTACATTTTCATTACTCTAGACTAAATAAAGTATGAGGTGGCTGGATCATATGGTAAATATTTATTAACTGTTTAAGAAGCAGTCAAATTGCTTTTCAGAATACTTAAACTTTGCAATATTAGCTAATAATGTCCAGGAATTCTATTTATTTCACTCTTCACTAGCCATAACTTGGTATAATCAGCATCTCTCTCCCTCATAGACACTCTATTACGCATGTTCCTCTTTTGGCGTTCATTGCTAAGCTTTATTTTTATTAATTTTTAATTATGTGTCGGGGAAGTGGGTATGTATGTGTGTAAGTAGTGGGGGGGCGGGGATTTGGGGTGGGTGGTGGTGCACCTGAGAGCAGGTAACCTTGGAAGACAGAGGTACAGAGCTAAAATTACAGAAAGCCACCTGATGTGCTTACTGGGACATCATTCAGGCACTCTCCAGGAGCCCTATGCTCTGGTGACAACTGAGCCATCTCTCCAACCCCATATGTCAGGGCTTTAATTTGAAATTTAATAATACTGTTCATTTTATATATATTTCATTTACGGGGAGGAAGTGTTGATACAGCACTGCTGGGGATATTTGCAGGATTCCTTGCTATGTCCTCTCTCAGTTGAAAATGTCATGTTCAGGGGCTGGAGAGATGGTTCAGTGGTTAAGAGTGCTGCCTGCTCTTCCAAAGGTCCTGAGTTCAATTCCCAGAAACCACATTACAACCATCTGTAATGTGATCTGATGCCCTCTTCTGGCCTGCAGGTGTACATGCAGGCAGAGCACTGTATACATAATAATAAACAAGTAAATCTTTATAAGAAAATGCCATGTTCCCAGAAAACAGGAATGTACCAACTTAAAAAAAAAAAAAAAAAAACAGAGAATGAATTTATGTTCTGGGTTAGACATTGCTGCTGCAAGCATTGAGCTCCAATTTTAGACAAATAACTGTAAATTTCCACTAAGGGGAAAACACAACTTTAAAAGTTTATATTTTGTTTCTCTTTTGTGTGTGTGTGTATACATTTAATGGAAGAATAAAATATGGATTGAAGTTAGATAAATAAAACCAAACAAGTAGAAATCCATCTGTTGCTCTGCAGTCACTGTTGTGTGCCTATTCTTATCTGAGAGTGTCCTTTTTAAAACGGAAAACTTCTGTTCAAGCACTGTGGTGGTTTGAGTATGAATGGCCCCTATAGGCTCCTGTGTTTGGATACCTGGTCCCTAACTGGTGGAACTGTTTAGGATTAGAAGGTATACCATTGTTGAAGATGTGTCACTGGGGTCTAGCTTAGAGGTTTCAAAAGACTTGGGTCATTTCCAGTGTCTTGGGTTTCTCTGTTTCCAACTCACAGTTCAATCTGTGAGCTCTCAGCTATTCATACCACCATGCATTTGCTCTGGAGTCCTGGCCTCTAACCCTCTGAAACCACAAGTCTCAAATTAAACATTCTTTTAACTAGTTGCCTTGGTCACTGGGCTTTATCATAGCAATACATAAGTAATTAAGGCAAGTGGTAACAAAGTATCATTACCTGCACTGGTATGAGGGCTCAGCAAGAGGAGCCTGAGGGCCTGACCTCAGTCCCTGGAACCCACATCATGGAGGAAGAGAACCAAACCCTGCAAGTTGTCCTCTGAGCCTCCCCCCCCCACCCGACAAACACACAGTGACAGATACATTCCACACACATGCATTCACACAAAATAGCTTAAAACTGTAGTGATTTTTTTTGGTGAAAAAATCTTTACCGAGGTTACTCTTTATAAGTTTTATACAATCATGGGGAAAGAAGTAGTTTACCTATAATAAATACATTTTATAAAATTCTAATTTCGTAAAGAATTTCCTTTCCTATTCTATACAGTGGAGACAAGTGTGTGCACCTTCTGCTTCTTACACTGACTTTAAGGTATCGTTATCAGAATTAGTATAATAACTGTAACAAATTGTTATGGTTGTGAATCGTAACAAATATCTTGCCTGACTTGAGAAACTAAGAAAAATTCTACAGCTGGCTTATAGAAATACTTGACCGTGACAAAGGAATATAATGCATTATGACTGTTTTTCTCTCAAAATTCTAGCATTGTACCAAAGTACTGCCAAAATAATTGGCTCCCGTGGCATAATCTCCAAGTGCTTCTATTTATACATGTTACAGAACTCATAAAACAGTACCACTAACGCACCTGTTTTCAGCTAAAATGGGCTACAAACCTCCACTGCCTTCAGGCAACACTGGCAATTTGCAGTAAATGGGACAGTCATAAATGGCTATAAGGTGTTCTTCCTAATGGTTAAGCAAAGCCACTCCTTGGCAGCAAAGAATTAGTAATTTGGAAAGATAAAGCAAAGCCAGATTCCAGGATGCAACATCCTCCTGTGAACAACAAATGGTTTTTAAGCAGGAGGATTTTTCTTGCCCTGATTTTTTCATCCATATTAGTTAACAAAGAAGACAGTAAGTAACAAAACCTTCCATTGTGTTACATAAACCACAGCATATTAGCATTTTCTTATCCCCTAACATTGGAAAATGCAAAATATGATTTTAACCATAACTGTGTTTGGACATCTAAAAATTACATATTTATTTATTTAGTTGTGTAGATCCTGAGTACTGAATTCAGGTCATTAGACCTGGTTATAGGACCTCTTCCTGATAAACCCTCTTCACTGGTCCCTTATAAAACCAGCCCATGACTTATATTTCTATCTCAGGCTTCCAGATAACTACTTAATGAATTGATACAATAAAAACATATAAGATTGTTATAATTTAGTGTGTCATGCCATTGCTATAAACATTGACATATCTCTAATCTTGATTCAAATTAGCACAAAGAATGCCTTAAAATCTAAGTCACTAAGATTTAGAGTCTTCCACACTTCCTGTGCATACCATCTCTGAAGACCTCTGCTGTAAGTTCTACAGTACCAGTGTTAGGCTTTTTTTTTTTTTGCAATATTTAAGAAATAAGTTCACTTATTTTAAAAACAATTATAATAATGAAACAGGCATGTAAGCCTTCTCTACCTGTCTTTTACTCTCTCTCTTCATCAAAAACAAAGAAAAAGAGACTCTCTTTAAGGATAACTTACAAAGAAACAGTAAGTTCAAGTGTTTGGGTAATGAGGATAGAGGATTGGTCTTGCTAAGTTTACTTAATTTCATAATTCAAAAATAAATATTATAATAGATTCATACTGGCTAGCCTAAAATTTATAAGAATACATAACCATTTATAACCATGGTCATACCCCCTCCTCCTATACTTTACCACTTTTAATAGCTTCTTAGCATCCAATTAACACTCTCCATGAAGCTACAATACAACATATTTTCTTATCAGCATTGCCCTTAGAACATCAAGTCATTGGCCTAAGAGAAGTCAAATAAGTTAATGTTACTAAAGATTCAAATCGGGGCTATCTGATTCTAAAACCCAGATATTTCATTATAGGAAGGCCGTGCTTCTTAAAGACTTAATTTTAATGATTTAAGCATTATGTCGTTTAGCTCTGCTGATAGACGTCTTTCTGTTTACGCAGACTTATCAGTAGCATCTAGTGCCGTGGTTATTAACGCCTAGACACAAGGTTGCACGCCTTCTTTTCTTACATCCTACTTTGGAAGATCCGTTCTCAGAAAAAGAAGGGGCAGCTCACAGCACAAGATTCAGCACACGCATCCCGACCGTGAGGGCTCAAGCTTACCTTTCCTTTACTGATGATAAAGAAGGTATCTCCTCTTGCACCCTGCCTGATGATGTATTCTCCATTTTCATAGTGGGTCTGAAAAAGAGCAACAGTAACATAAAACAAAGATATTAAGAAAGGAATGATGAACCAAACAGAACATGTTTTCAAACACCAGGCCCTAAGGATGCATTTGTGCTGACAAATTTTACCTGAGTTCAGAATATATCATGGTTAAGAATGAAAAACAGTCCATCAACACAGCAATAACAAAGATTGCTTATAATTCTCATTTAAAAACCTGTAGTGAGTTTCATTTTCCTCAGTGATTATATTCATATCTTTAAGCTCATTATTCCAATTGCTTGACAAAAAACTTATGTCTCTTGTCAACTAAGCATGAAGTAACATAGTACTACTAATTAAGCTCATAGATATTATTTGGTCATTTTCATTTGTTTTTAGTAGTTTCATAATAACAAACATTTTTTAAAAAAGAAATTACTGTAATATTCAAAGATCTTTACTTAAATCTAGAGTGGCCTTTAGTGGGGGTTAGATGGCTTTAATATGTTTTAAGGTGCCATTGCATCCCTTAATATCCTTACTTGAGTAATTTGCATTTGGCCTCATTAAGCCAAATTATATGGTCCAAGATCTGTCTAGCATAAACTCAAAGATGGGGAGGGAAGTAAGGCTGGAAGAGAATTATCATAGTGGTGGGTCAGCATCTTGAGGAGGACCTCACCACTAGGTCTATTCCCAGAGTGAAGATTACTCATGCAATGAACCAAACCAATTCCACAAGGAGAGTTGGGAGACAATTTATTGCTTGGTCAAGAGGCAAAATGAGTCCATGCCATCTGGCCCTGTGCTCCTCTGCAGTGTCAGAAGGGAGCCATATCTTGGAAAGGAAGACATCACCTCACCCCTTGCTTCATAGTATGCACACACCATCCATTAAGCTGGTGGCTGTAATCTCTCCTTACACGTAAACAATATTTGTCTTAACACTTTATTCTGTTCTTCTTAAAGGTGCCTTCCATTAATACCTGCCATTGAAAGATACCTTCCTATCTCTAAGCACCAAGAATGTTAACATATTACCTAAGCTGATGGCACTTGCTAATTTTCAATCATATATAATTTCTCTTCCAAGTAAAAAGATTCTTCCTTATTCTTTCTCCCAATTTCAACTAACAAATGGCACAGACAACATGGTGGATGCTTATAAAGACTGTTTTCCTATGTTTGCATACATAAATATATGCATGTAAGTATGTATACATATATATTTATACAAATAATTGTTTCTGGGGTTGAGGAGACAGAAAGTACATATTTTTCCTGCAGGGGAACCTAGTTTGATCTGCAGCACACAGGTCAGGAAGCTCACAACCAAGCCTATGATTAGCCACTCCCTGTCCTCTATAGACACTTGAAATCACAGACACACACACACACACACACACACACACACACACACACACACTGGCAGACACACATGTAAAAACAAATTATTTCTTAAAGTTTCTAGATAAAATTATGAATGAATGTGTGTGTGCATACATGCATGCTGTTTTTCTCCATTTAATAAGATCATCTATTTAACCTTCATCCCTTGGTGCTCCCTGTTGCTTCTCTAGCCAGGTGGCTTTGGTGACATGATAAGAAATTTTGGCCCATTAGATGGCTCGGTTTGGGAAGTTTGTTTAGCTCTCACACATAACAAATATTCTGTAACTCAAACTTTTTTAGTAATAATGGTAAAATGTCTTCCCACAGCTTATTGCAAAGTTTAACATATTTCTCACTTGTTTCTAGCCAAAGATATATCAAACCCCACAAAATAACAGTATATATAATGCTATGTCAGACATAAGTACAAGGTCTGTACAAAACTTGTGTTAAAGAAACAGAAGGCTTCTCTAAGAAGGAAAGTCCAGCTCCCATGAGAGGATTGGAACAAGGCCCTTGGATGCTTAAGTAGGAAAATACCAGAGTTAACATCTTAAAATAGTTATGTAAGACTAGTCAAAGTGTATTTGGGGCGAAGGGCAAATGACAGGCACAAACTCCAAAGAATTCTTCACCTACCTAAAATATTCTTCATATTTCTCCTTTTAATACACATAGTTGTTTAGTTTCTGTCTCGATGATCTGTCTATTGCTGAGAGTGAGATGTTGAAGCCTCTTAGTATTAATGTGCGGAGGGTGGGGGCGGGTAGGGGTTGATGTGTGGCTTAAGTTTCAGTAGTGTTTCTTTTACAAATATTGGTGCCCTTGCATCTGGGGCAATGTGTTTAGAATTGAGATGTCTTCATGGTGGATCTTTTATTTGAGGAGTATGAAGTACCCTTCTGCATCTCTTTTGATTAATTTTCATTGAAAGTCTATTTTATTAGATATTAGAATGGCTACTCCAGCTTGCTTCTTGGGTCCCTTTGATTGGAAAATCTTACTCTTGCCCTTCAGTCTGAGATAATGTCTACCTTTATTGCTATTCCCATCAAAATACCAACACCATTCTTTACAGACCATGAAAAACCAAGTCTTAACTTCATATGGAAACACAAAAAGCCAGAATAGCAAAAACAATCTCATACAATAAAAGAACATCTGGCAGTATCTCCATCCCTGACCTCAAGCTATACTACAGGGTGATAGTAATAAAAGCTGCATGCTACTGATAAAGAAACAGACTAGCAGATCAAGGGAATCAAATTGAACAGCCAGACATAAACCCACATACTTATGGATACTTGATTTTTGATAAGGAAGTCAGAATCATGGACAAATGAAAGTGTCTTCAACAAATGGTGCTGATCCAACTGGATGTCCACATGTAGAAAAATGCAAATAGATCCATATTTGTCACCCTGCACAAAACTCAAGGCCAAGTGTATCAAAGACCTCAACATAAAACCAGACACACTAAATATATTAGAAGAGAAAGTGGGGAAGATCTTTGAACGCATTGGCACAGGAGACAACTTCCTGAACAGAACACCAACAGCTCAGGCACTAAGGTCAACAATTAATAAATGGGACCTCATGAAACTAGAAAGCTTCTGTAAGGCAAAGGACACTGTCAACAGAACAAAATGGCAGCCAACAGACTGGGAAAATATCTTCACTAACCCAACATCTGATAAAAGGCTAATATCCAAAATATATGGGGATCTCAAGAAATTCAATACCAACAAATTTTTAAAATTTGTGTACAGACCTAAACAGAGAATTCTCAACAGAGGAATCTTGAATGGCTGAGAAATACTTAAAGAAATACTCAATGTCCTTAGTCATCAGGGACATGCAAATCAAAACAACTCTGAGATTCCATCTTACACCCATCAGATTGGCTATGATCAAAAACTCAAGTGAGAGCATAAGCTGGTGAAGATACAGATAAAGAGGACCACTCCTCCATTGCTAGTGGGAGTGCAAACTTATACAACCACTTTTCAAATCAATTTGATGATTTCTCGGAAAACTGGGTATAGCTCTACCTCAAGACCAGCTTTACCACTCCTTGGCATATGCCCAAGAGATGCCCTACCATACAACAAGGATATTTGCTCAATTATATTCACAGAAGTTCTATTAATAATAGCCAGAAACTGGAAACAACCCCAAAGAATGGATGAAGAAAGTGTGGCACATTTACACAATGGAATACTACTCAACTATTAAAAACAAGGAAATCATGAAATTGCAGGCGAATGGATGGAACTAGAAAAGATCATCCTGAGTGAGGTAACCCAGACCCAGAAAGACACACATGGTATGCACTCACTTATAAACAGATATTAGCCATATAGTACAGGATAATCACACTATAATTCCCATCCCCAAAGAAGCTAAGAAACAAGGAGGGCCCAAGGCAGAATGCTTGACTCTTATTCTGAAAGGGAAATAGGATGGTCAGCAGAAGTGGTTGACGGGAGGGAGCAGGATAGGAGAGGGGACACTGAGGGAATTGAGGGTAGGGATCAGATATATGGTGAGCAGGGGCCAGAGGAGCAACCATGGGTGGTGGTATCTCTTGGACAAGCTGCAGACCTGCAACAGGGTGAGCAACTGGGAGGACATGGGGGTGACTCTAGCTGAAACCACTGGTGGTGGGGGTCATGGAGACTAGAGAGGCCACCCTCTAACCAGACAGGATATGTAGGGACTAAGATAAAACAGAGATGAAGGGAATATGCAACTGATGCCTGGCCCAACCTGAGATCCACTCCAATGAAGAGAGCCAGCCCCTGACACCATTGATGATGCTCTGTGTTTGCAGACAGGAGCCTAGCATGGCTATCCTCTGAGATGCTCTGCCCATCAAGGGATCGAAATGGAAACTGAGACTCATAGCCAAACATTGGGCAGAGTGTGGGGAGCCTGGTAGAAGTGTGTGCGCGCGCGCGTGTGTGTGTGTGTGTGTGTGTGTGTGTGTGTGTGTGTGTGCGCACACACACACACACAGGTGGTGGGTATAGAATAGCCCAGAAGGGACAGGAGCTCCACAAGAAGATCAACAGTCCCAATTAACCTGGGCCCAAAGGGGACTAGACCTAGACCCTCAGCATATATATACCCAGGGGGCAGCTTAGCCTCCATGTGGGTCCTCCAGAAAGGGGGTGGGGGTTGTCTCTGACACGGTCTCAGTTGTATGCCTTTCAATCATTTCACCCTGGTGTGACTGCCTTGCCAGGGCACTGTGAAGGAGGAAGTACATAGTCCTGATGAGACTCAAAGTGCTAAAGCAGGGTCTCCCCCTTTCTGAGGGGCAAGGGAAGAGGGGACAGGGAATGAGAAAGGAACAGAAGGGAGGGACTGGGAGGAGAGGAGGGAACAGGGTATGATCGAGATGTAAAGTGAATAACTAAATAAAAATTATTTAATAAAAAAGGCACAGACTTGCCAATGGGGTGGATACATTTCATATTTAAGTAATTTGTATCTCACATTATTTTAATAGATTTTTTTCAATTAAGCAAAACATGTATTCACAGGACAATTGATTGGTTTTTTTTTTTCTCAGCAAGTAAGCATTATTTGTAACATATCAAAAGATAAGCCAAACATACCAAAAGATAACACAGCACTACTGAAATTTCTAGACAGGTTTTTTTGCTACAGGTCTTGTCCCAAGTACCCAGTGCAAATATGGGACATTTGACTGCATCTCTGGAATCTATTGGCTGAATACCAACAGCATCTTAGTACCAGCAAAGAACCTCGACAGGCGCAATACTGAGTTGGAAGAACAATGCCCCTCAGTTGAAGATAGGCACTGTTAGTCTTTTATGTTTAGAATCTCCTCATATGAGTGATCTGAGAGTTTGTCAGGAGCATCCAGACACAGTCCAGTTATTTTAGTTGTATGAATTAGCTGAATGCCTTACTCGTATTTTATCTGGATTTCTGCTAAAGTGGACGTCACAATTGCCATATCTATTATTTGAGTTCATTTATGCAGCCTTTCACTGAACGTGCTTGCCCCCCACAGAAGCTCATAAAACATAGGAGTCCAGAGGAGCCCATGGAGTAGAGACCAAAAGTGTACTAGGTTTGGAGTCATAACATGAGGATATAATGACTAAGTTATCCTGAAGTGTTCAGTTGTACTTGGGGGGGGGGGGGGGGGGGATGAATAGGCATTCTAGTCCTTGAGAGTCTCTGTAATTATGTGACTCAAATTTCAGAACATTGAGTGTTTTATAAAGATCATTTTGTAGTTCTACCTATTGCAAATTTCAAATTAAATCTCAGAAATACACAGAACCAAGGAAAAAACAGAAAATAGCAATTAGACAGTTTCCTTTTGAAAAGTTTCCATATTTAATAGAGTAAAACCCACCCTCCCTATCATGGCCTAAATGGTCTGCTACGTGCCTCAGTTTCCAACTCCTTCTCACCTTTTCCCAATTTGGCCCTTAACTTGCTGGTTCCTCTATGTCAGTTCCTCAAGTTTTATCACCAGACCTATAAACTCTCAGCCCTGCATCCCATCCGGTCTTCATTCTGATGTTCTTCCCTGACCTCTCATGTGATTTTGCACATATCATCACCACCACTAACTACCACAGCCATGCAGCCTAGGTAAATTGGGTCTCTACAATATATATGCTCCCATAGTACTTCATAATTCATCCCCATTTTTAATCTTATAATTTACTCTTACGACATTTCTCTCCAGCTTATATCATATGGAGGCAAAGGTTATTTCTAGTTTTATTTAATGTGTTAATTTATCCCTCATGCCTAACCCCTTGCTGGTAACAGAATAGTGGTTTAAAGGTTCTAACTGGCTGAACTGAATAGATTTCCTTAATGCTCATGTTTGGCATTGCTCGTCCGGCCCAGTCATTGCTTCCTATCCTACCCACTCTATCATTGCAACCAAATGATAACAAAACAAAACAAATAACAAAACAATTGAAATGACTGCTGCCTGAGATATTCCAATGATACATAAGCACTTTACTGTGTCCTGTGACATGGTCTGAATTATGACTCCTCTCGGCACTCCACTCCAGCTTATTACTGCAAGCTCAATTTTCTTAACAAATATATTATGAACTTATTAACCGAGAGTACATCACTTATAACCTGACTAACCTAAAAAATAGAAAAAGAAGATTAAAGAATATGATAATGAAACCGTAAGGATGTCAGTTCCAAGGAATGCTTCTCCTGGCGTAATCAGCAGGATTTCTTCCACTGGAATCTGGAGTAACCAGAACCCGGAACCTCAGCCGGAGCCAAAGCCGGAAGCCCTGAAGCCTTCCTTCAAGCGGTTCTCTCTAGGAGTGTCTCGAAGTGGAGCAACGAACAGCCAATACTATCTCAAGTCTCCAAAGGCCCCGCCTCTTGTTTTTGGCTCACATTTATACCTCTTCTTAGCGTTTGGTGAAGGATGTTTTTCAGCTGGTTAACAACCAATCTCCCCCACATGTTGGTTCAACTTCTAAGGAGATAAACATCACCTGCTCTCTCACAAGTCTTTTTCACATCCCCCACTTGTGATCTAAACAAAAAAACATGTTTATCTCCTTCATATTACTTTCTCACCATTGGTCATTCTGTTTCAGACACAATGGCTTTGCTATTGAACCTTGTGTGGTCAGACTAGGTCCTCCAGTTACAACAACCTTCCTCAAGATTTTTGTTCTTATGTCGTTCCCACTATTCAGGTGTTAACACATTCTTGCTTACTATCAGAGACATTACATTCTACTTCTGCCATCAAGGGCTCCTGGTATTGCTGCCTAAGGACAGGCATTAACGGGACAGCCCATCAGGCAGGTCTAGATCATAGCCTCACGATCTATGCGCTGAGTGACCCTGAGGACAAACAGTTCATCTTTGGCTCAACGCAGTACTGAGCTGATTGTGGCAAGCCCCTATACTACTGCAAGGGCCAAGTAGGAATGTCTCCATCATCAGAACTGCTGGGAATGTGGAGATTCAGCCTTGAAAACCTGTACTGCTGGAATGTTGGGCTGAAGGAGAGGCAGAACTGTCAGATGGTGCCTCTCTGGCTTGAGGTTGATACAAAGGAAAGGGGGGAGGAGAGGGCTTAGGGCTTGAAAACAGGCACAGATGTATCTTATTAAAGGAATTAGTAGCGTTGTTACCATAACCAACAGTGGTTCTGTGCAGCCTTGCATTCCAGAAGAGTCTAATGTTCCCGTAACAACTATAACTCCATCGGGGAATAGATTTCACCATCCTTACTCAGTTCAGCTCTCTAAAGTGGTTATGAAATCTGTTCAGGGAGCTTCAAAGAGTATCTTTTATTAATGGATAGAAAACATTGAATGACTTACACACAGTAAGGTTAATCATAAACTGTAGAAGTTTTGTGTGTGTGTGAACAGACGCTAAACCCTAATATGAACAACGAATGCTTTTAATTTTTAAATATTTTTCCTTCTTTACAAAAGAATAGAAAAGTGGAGTGGCTTGGCTTTTATATCATCTTAAGAAAATTTTATTGGTAGCAAAAATGATTACAGTGGATTTTCTTCCTCTTTAAAAATTATTTCACTTTGAAAAGGTGCTCATGAGAGGTGGAAGGGTCAGTCCTCCTTTAACAAGGTATATAATGAGCATTTAACTAACCAACACTGCCTGGGCTCACTTCCTCCCCCACCACAATCCCCCCAGTTCTCTTGTTTAATCTCTTAGCCTCTGCCACATCTTTTTGAATTCTGATATTATACAATCACATTTACTACATTTTTTTTTTTTGCATTATACACTGTCCATACTGACACTTAGTGCTTCTCACGGGGAAAGAAAAACTCCACAAGCCAGTTTCCCAATGTCAACCACTCACGAGTTCTTCAGAGGTGAGATCACACCCTCTTCCATTAAGTCTTTTAAACACATTCAGAATTTATGATTCAAAGACAACAGTTGGCCCAGCAGTAGCCTTCTGGACAGACTGAACCCTTGCCCCAAATACCAGACAGAGGAGGAGAAAGTCTAAGCTAAAAATTCCACAAATGCCTGGGTTTTCTTTGATGTTTAACTGAGCTCCTCTTTGGTGACTCCATCCTCCAAATGGATTTTCAATCTCTTGTTTTTCATTTCAGGGATTTTTGATGCGAACATGCAATGGTTCAGAGAGGCATCAAGGCAGACCCACAAAACGCTGTAAGTCTCTAAGAGAAATAGGTACTTTAATCCCCACCCACTCATTCCACAACAGGATGAAATCATTTAGAGAGTAGACAGGCATGCATTCTCCTTCTGCATAATTAAACTATAACTCAAGTTTAACAACTGATCTATAAAGGCAGTTAGCGTCGGTAGAACCCAGAGTCGATCCTGACAGCGTATGAGACATAACACGGGGAAGCAAACAACATAGTGCCTGGGGGTCACTATCTGCAGAATAAATACTATTTAAAGTTTCTACAAAAATAAATGCGAAGAGGAAGAAAACAATTATTCTCAGAAACTCTATCCCCATCACAATGGGTAAAATTCAGTCAATATTTTACTTATTTGGAAAATAAACATTTTCATTTCTATTTGACAAAGCACAATTTAGCTTAAAGGGTATTTTGATTTACTGAGGACAATACTGGGGGAAAGGCAGAAAGAACTTAGATTCTGGAGGTGGGGAAATGAGCTGCTTCCTACAGTGCAGATGGAGTGATTCTCTCTAGAATGGACTGAGAGAAACAGTGCTCTGAGTTAAAGTCAGGGAATCAGGTGTGATCCTGCTTCCTATTTTTCCCACAATGTGACAAGAATTAAGAGTCACAAGCCAAGACTTATGGAGTGTACCATTAATCCCATAATTCAAGAGGCCAAGGCAAGTGTATTAGCCAGCCTCAACTACATGGTGGGTTTGGGCCATACTGAGTCTTTTTCTCAAGAAAAGAAAATATAAAAATAGGAGCTGGATATAGAAGCTGTAACCCCAGCACTCTGGAAGCTTAGGCAGGAGGATACTTTGGGCTACATGGTAAGATCCAGGCCACTCAGTACTACACAGCAAGGCCTAGTATAAAAACAAAAAAACAAAAAGTCAAACAAGAGAGACAGGATGCAAAATCACTGTATTTATGGCAACAGTGCCAATATGTATTATTAAGTATCTATCACTTTAAGAGCACTTACTAATCAGGAAGGGCATGGGCTGAGACAGGGTGCTCTAGAATACTTCCTGAGATCTAGGGAATGTTTAATCCTTTATGAATGAGCTTACACAGTGGTTGGGTCTCTGGGAAGATTATTCTTTAGTTGGCATCGAGATATTCCATTATGTTAACAACTGTGTACAAAACTGAACAAATAATGTTCTTCTGCACCCCTTTCTACCTTCATACCACCAGCCCCCAGAACAGGGCCTGCCGAACACATAAGTTAAGTTCAGAGAGAATATCACATAGTAATAGCAGTTGCTGATGAAATGGGAGATATGTAAAATGAGTAGTGACTCTGGACAGAACTCAGGGGATAAACTGCATTCAACACCAGAAGTCCTAACTAGGGACTACTAGAAAGAAACAGAAGGAGGGAAAGGGGAAGAGGGGGAAGACGAAGAGAAATAGGAGGAGGAGGAGGAAGAAGAAGAGAGAGAAATAGGAGGAGGAGGAGGAAGAGGAAGAGGAGGAAGAAGAAGAAGAAGAAGAAGAAGAAGAAGAAGAAGAAGAAGAAGAAGAGAAAATTAACATTGCAAGTGGTGTGTCTGACAATAAAACACATAGAGAAAAAGTTAATGAAGAAACACACAATGTATGTGGGGAAGTCAGATGGGTAAGGGTTATGGACTTTCTGGTTATCTGAGACAGCCAGTGGGTCCATTCTTAGAGGATCCTCTCATGTGCTTATAACAGTTACACTTTTCGATGAGACCCACACACAGCAGCCAATAGGCTGACATTCCAGTTCATGAGTGAGTTCGAGGGAGCTTGTATATTACACTAAAGGTTGAGTGACTGAACATATGCTGAGCATATGCATAAGACTGTTTCTTCTCCTACCAAGATGGAAGTCAGATCCTAAGTATGTTAATATTCAACATGGCAGTGCTACCTTGGCAACCATCCTTACTGATGAGGACCTGCCTTCTATACAGGCTTTTTCAGCCTTCTGAGCCCACAGGCTATGTCATGGTGCCTCTGAATATATCCACTGCTACAAAGAAAAGCCGGGATCTTTGTCATCTGTCATCACTATTCATCTAGTGCTGCAAGCACAGATTTTCAGAGTACGGTTATTATGGAATCCCTGGTGGCTAACTTATGTGAAGTTAAGTGGTATTTGCATTCCTGTGGGCTTATATTCCTATTTCTAGCAAAGGAGAAAAAAATGGATTCATTTTTAAGAAATGATCAACTGAAATGTTACTAATTCTCATGAACACAATAGAACTAAATATAATGTCAATAAAAATTCACTTTATACCCCAATGACAACTTACATCGTGAAAGACAGTAGCTATTATTAATGTAATGTTTACCACATACTTGACAATGTATTAAGGATATACCCATCAGGGAAATGACTCTGAATTAGTTATTCATTTCTTGTAGAACAAAAGAAGCTTAGATAGCCTTAAAAATTTCTCAAGAACATGGAACATGCAGACTCAAGAGACAGAACCTGAATCCATGCTTGCTTTAGAAATCAAAGCTTACCCTTTGATTCTCACTGATCTCATAGAAAAGCAACCTTCCTTAGCCTAAAAGAAAGCGCTTTCTCTCTCTCTCTCTCTCTCTCTCTCTCTCTCTCTCTCTCTCTCTCTCTCTCTCTGAATATGAAGCTGTGTAGACACTTATTTTATATTTAGAGCCAGCTGTAAACAGGTATCTAATCCCACTGTACTCTGTTCAAAGCCTTGTTAGCTCAACCTTGAGAACAATGCGTTTAAACTCTTTGTTGGGACGTTTTAGACCCTCTGAGATAGGGCCCTGGTTTGACTACTCCAGCTCTGCACCCGAGTCCTTCCAGGGCGGATGTGTTCCATGACAGGCTTCCCACCTGCTATTCCCTCCCCCCTAAGATGCTCTTTAGTGTGTATCCACTTACAACAGCTGCTTCTTTCCTAAGACTTTCCCTGGCCTCCAAATCACCATTACCAAAGCACATTTTTGTATCAGAATCACAGCTTTTAACATTCCATCTTATTCTTAGTTATTATTTGTGTATTTGCTTTATACCTAAATAAAATTACAATCCATATTGTTTCATCTTCAAACTCCAGCAGCAGTAGCCACAGAGAGCCTGTATATAAAAGGGTTCAACAGTATTTTTAAAACAGAATTAACTAAATTTTGCATTAAAGTACTTGGTTTATGATACTTTTCAAAACCCAAATATTCTTTCCAGGATTGTTGGGTTTTGAGCCTGGGTTTCACTCTGTAGCCCAGGTTGGCCTGGAAGCTACGTTGTAAACTAGCTGACCTCAAACACTTAGAAATCCTCCTCCTTAAGGTTTCAAAGGGCTGGGATTATACAAGTCACTGTGGCTGGATGTTAATCATGAAGATTCCTGACAAAGTCATACATTCTGTATTCATCAACAAGTTAGCACTGTAACAAATATGTTATGAAGTATGGAGAATATATGAACATATTATGTGTGGATACAACACACATAAATGTATTTCATTCCATCAATTGAGATAATTAGTAAAAGATGTATTGTCTTTATTATTGAGATGAGAAATAGAACTAAAAGTAGTTAACTCTTTGTAACATCTGCCTAATACTGTTTGTGTGACTGCCCAATGCGAAGCCCACACTTGCTTTTCACCCCCCTGGGAGCTCCACATGTAGTGCGGAAGTGTCTCACATCAGTGTGAAATAGTAACGATTCATGTGCGTCCTGAAACAGGAATTAATTTAGTTATCTTCAAGCCTATATATTTGGAGGAGAAATTCACACACACAGTCTTTAAAATAAATCTCACAAGTTAATTTAATTTACCTTTGTTTTTGACCTAGGATTTTTGTTTGAGACTAATTAATGAGTCTGACAGCAATATCACATTATATGGCAATGATAAAATATTTTGTCTGGCTATGAACACATGTAAAAAATTAAATGAAGACTGCAAGATCATAATATAGAATATAAAATATACCTCGCATCATTATAAATGATGGGTATTTCCCCCATAAGGAATCACATAATTCCTTTCCCCAGCTTAGCTAATTTCATTAAAATGCATTTATACTGTTATGCTCATTTTATTTTTAAATAACATATATATAATCTTTTTTAGTTGACCAGGATTAATTATTATTCACATCCTTTTTTTTTCCTGAGTCATAGTGTGGTCATGTGGCATAGAGCAACTAAGGAACACAGACCAGACAGCCTCACTTGGTCCCTTCTCCTCACTGACCTTTCCTTAGTTCCTTTGTTTCTTTCTTTGCTGCCAAACCATTAGCTCTGACTTGCTCTGACCTGGAGTATTACTTTATTAGCAGGATCCCAATATGCCATTATCCTGAATCAGTTCATCTCAATAAGCAATCAGGTGAACAGGCACACATACAAAGGCATGCTTTTCTGAGTTATAGCACAGAGAGGTGCATTAGTGAAATCAGTCAACTTAAAAACACCGTAAAAAGTATTTTGCTCGATGTATTATACAACATAAAAGCTTGATGGCAGGAAGGTTCAATAAATGATGCCCAGAAAAATTGAATGATTAATATGAGCCTTGCTGGGTGGATAAGAGCTAGTCAGATGCAATGGTAGCTGTGGGGAGAGGTGAGAGGAAGAGCAGGTGCTTGGGAGCATAACCGAGCACAGTGGCCACAGAGAATGATGGCATTCTCGGGATTACCAGGTCCTCAGTTAGGCAGCAGTTAGCTAGGTGACAGGATCTAAGGCTTAAGTCATTAAGGTAGCTTTGGGTTCTGTGTCATTGAGCAAAATGAACTGCAGATGTGATTGGAAATGGGAGCAATGTACAGTAAGGTACAGTTCGTACAGATGTGGGCCAGGCATAGCAACTTCCCAGATATTTGTTGAAATAATGCTCACGCTCCTCACAAACAGTGAGCAGGCTCTGTAGACAGTGACAAATGTAGCTCAGAGAGCAGGTTTCATCTCGTATCATATTTCACAGGGCAGATACTGTCTTCATCACAGTTCTAATGCTGTGAACAGACCATGACCAAGGCGACTCTTCTAAGAAAAAGCATTTAAATGGGAACTGGCTTACAGTTTAAGGTTAGTTCATTATCATGGCAGAGAGCAAAGAGACAGGCTTGGTGCTGGAGAAGTAGCTGACAGCTACATCCTGATCCACAAAGGTTGGGGAGAGAGAGGGAGAGGGGGAGGGGGAGGGGGATGTGGAGGGGGAGGGGGAAGGGAGAGGAGGAGAGGGGGAGGGGGAGAGGGAGGGAGGGAAAGAGAGAGAGAGAGAGAGAGAGAGAGAGAGAGAGAGAGAGAGAGAGGGAGAGAGAGCAGAGCGAGAGAGAGATGTAACCAGGCTGGCATGGGCTTTTGAAACCTCAAAGCCCACCACCAGGAACACATTTCCTCTGTCAAGGCCACACCTCCTAATCCTTCTCAAATACTGCCGCTCCTGGGTGACTAAGATTTCAAATAGAAGAGCCTCTGGGGGGGGGCATTCCCATTCAAACCACCACAGATACCTAAGAGGTACTTGTCTGTGTGTTCCTCAGCCACATGCCTGCTTCTAATCATTGATGGAGGAATGCTACAAGAGCAATATAGTTACTGCCTTTTGTGTTTCATCAATGTCATGCCCAAGGGTTTCAGAGTCTCACTGTCTTAAGTTAGATATGTGAAGCTGCTCTCAGTGTGGACTGGGATTCCTCAGGCCATTTCAGTCTCCACTCACATCAAAGAACCTATCTCAAAGTCGAAGACCGTAATCAGAGTGAGGGGTTCACAAATAGCTGTTTCTTGAACAGAGCTGGCATGGCGAGATGCTGGTAATCCACTCTTCAGCCTGCTGACTCGGGGCAAGCATGTTTCAAATATGCACCTTTCCTGTCTTAGCCTCTGCCAAGGCCTCTGTGCCTTATGCAGGAGCTACTGATTTCTCTCAAGAGGCCTTCTATGTTTACCTGAGATTACTCTGTAGGAGATTTCTGATGTCAAACAAGAAGCCAAGTGAGACTAAATCAGTCTGTACAAGACTCGTTAGCAGATTCATAAATCCTGGTGAGAAGGGATGGTGTGGGTGGCAGAAAATGGAATGCCTCTTTTCTAATTTGGAACAATGTGGTGCTGGTCTTCATGTTCCACTGGGCAGGGAGGACACAACTCAAGGATACATACCTCTTCCCAGAACGCGAGAAGCCCAGGAGCAAACCAGAAACAGCGCCTGGGTCACAGAACACCTTTTTTTTTTTTTTTTTTTTTTTTTTTGACAGCTTCCAAAATGATGTGCTCTTGATGGCATTTTGAATTCATATAATTCATGATTTCGAATCACTGCCTTTGTGAACAATAGAGCCTGTAGCACAATATTATTTTTTAGCCTGATATTTCATTGTAGAGGACCCAGAATAAGTCTGGGTAGTTTTCCCCTTGTTTAAGCGATGTTTTAACACTGTTGCTAATTTCTAACAAGGCCTTACCAAGGACTGGGCAGCTGGATTCTGTCAACATTCCTGAACCATGGACACTGTGTCAGTTCAATACAGCTGAAGGTAACAGCCTATAGGGTTTAATATATCAAGACAAATTCTAGGCAGACATTTAGAATTTGTTGAAGCAAACACATCCTAGGGCAAAAATAAACTAAAAGTTTCAGAAGAGCACACCTGGGACCAATTTCACACAGGTACACATTTACAAATAGCCCAAGGTAAACATCAGGTACAAATCACACAGCACGAGGAGATAAAACTTTTCATTCCCTCCCAGAAGTTATTCCTAGCAGGATGGATGCTCACTGAAAAGGAGCTGGCAATGAAATCATATTTTCCAGAAATGGTATAACTCCAGAGGAGGGAGGCCAAGGAAAAAGACAAGCAGAAATGTAGCTAACCACCTAATTTCTCCTGTAGTGTACAGAGGCACAGAACCCTGGAGGGTAAAGGCAAGCCGACTTAAAGGGCTCTGTTTCAAAACGTATCGGGTGAAGTAATAGAATATGCAGACAAGAACCGCACATGAAGATCAGAAAAGAAGAAAAGTGTACATAACTTTCCTAATGAGAAGTTTAACTCTAGTTTGTCTGCTCTGGGTACCCTAGTTACAAATCCCCATTGCTAACTTCTAAATTGTTCCCCAGGAGACAAGGAACTGAACCCAGGGAAGCCAGTGATGTACCACCAAGTCAAAATGCTAGCTCAGCTTGGTTTCTATATATTTTTTTCCTTCCTTATTCCATTAAAGACAACATTTCCTTTTGTTTACAGGGTTTCAGGATCTGAGATCAAAAGCATTTCATGTCTGCCCATATTTTCGTGGGGCTCCTTCAGTCACCTTGGTACATTTGTGAATAAAGACGCTGAATACTCACTCACTCCAGCTGCTGAATACTCACTCCAGATGCTGAATACTCACTCCAGATGCTGAATACTCACTCCAGATGCTGAATACTCACTCCAGATGCTGAATTCTCACTCCTCCTTCACTCTAGCTGACTAAACCCATCCCATGTGACATGAGCTTGACTCTAAGACTGTCTGAATTGTGTATGAAATAGAGAATATATTTCATAAACAAAACCTAATGGGAACATCATAAGGGAGATTAGCTATAAATTCCAACAGCCCAGATCTCTTCCATTCTTTGTATTATTAAAATTGATTTAATGGCTGCTTCCTGCTCCTGAGTAATATGTGCCAACTCTGCCCATCTCTCCTGTTCTTCTCACCCACCTCTGGAATCTAACTGATAACACTCTAACATGACAATCGAGGTTCTTCCAGTCCTAAGACCATATAACTGAGCCAGCAATGGTTCCTTCCTTAAGTCACCTTCAACCAGGTACCAAATGCTGACAATTTAAAATTTTGAATACCTATTTCATTTGCCTTTTCTTTTGTTTCATTGTCATTAACACAGGACATCCTTTTATGTACCTTTTGGCCTTCTAGTCTTCCCCACTTTAACTTGTCACTTCTTAAGAAAATTCAGTAGTACCATATGTAAGAGCAAATGAAAAGTCTCCAATAGTTTTCCATTGTCTACAAGGAAAATATAATTGCAGAAAATGTACACATGATCGTCAAAAAAAAATTGGCCAATGGGTTTATCAAGTTTTGTGTCCTTTCACTACCATACACTTGAAGTCAACAATATCAAATTTTTGTGGACTGCCATCATGTCAGGACCTTTTAGACCTCTGAGTTTGTATATAACATTTCATCTCTGGGGCTAGTCCTCAATTGTGCATGTTTTATAAAACCCTGTACTTAGTGATGTTTCTGTTAAATACCTCTTGGCCTGTGCTTTCTTCTTATTTTGCTCCTCCTTAATCTATAGTCTGGTTTGATGGAG
Source organism: Acomys percivali (assembly GCA_907169655.1). Lineage (NCBI taxonomy): Eukaryota > Metazoa > Chordata > Mammalia > Rodentia > Muridae > Acomys > Acomys percivali. The sequence goes on from OU015757.1 coordinate 50,227,541, forward strand.
ATTCTAAGTTCCTATGGGAAAACCATGCCTTTGTCTTTGCTGTACCTGTTGGTAGCAAAGAGATGACCAGAGAGCAGTAGCATATCAGTAGAGAGAATGGTTCCTAGACTCTTGCACTCTCATTGTTTCTCTATATATTTGTTGATATTATTACAACTTTTCTTCTCTGTAAAAGGGAACACAAACTGAATAGTTAAAATATTCAGAATAGTTAAAAGCAGTGGTAGTGATTATTTAACAGTATAAAACCATGACACAGAGCTTACATTTGGCATATAACATTTGCCTAATATCACACTTAAATATTTGGAATATTTTTATTAACCAATAATGAAATTAATAGTATAAATATTTGGAATATTGTATTAATCAACAGTGGAATTTTGTTGAATCAAATTCAAACTGGAATCTAGCAAGTCATATGAATCTGTATCTAGTCAAGAGTTAACTATAAATAAAGCAACGTTGATAAGAAATGGCATGAATATCAACAATAAGAACCAGTATATACATGAGTTCAGAAGAGAGGCTATCTGCAAAGAGGGAGGAAACTGTCGGGGCATGGGCAATTGAAGGCAACAGGAGAGTGAATATGAATGAAGGACAGTGTAATGTATATATAAAAATGTCATGATTTAGCCATTCTTACAGAAAAAAAATTTAGTCAAAGGAAAAAGAACATGAACTCTGAAACTAGAAAAAGAAATGTAATACTACATTTTTACTCTTATTATTAGCTCTTTTCCTGTCATAATAAAAGAGAAGGGATGGGAACGCAAAGCTGGGTGAGTAAGGAATGAGGACGAATACCTGGGAGGATTGGGGGGAAGAGAACGTGATCAAAATACATATACAAAATTCCCAAAGAACTAATAACAGTGTTTTTCTAAATAATCAGAATGGAAAGTTAAGTCATAACCAAGTAGCCTACATCTTAGGAAGTCTGAAATGTCACTTCACACTGTATTCACAGAGAACTTCTCTCTTCAGTTATACTCATCACAAAAATAATTAGTGTAATTTGATACGTGATTCTAATGCAAATTATATGAAACAGCAAGTGCTGAGTATCCCAAATCACTGATTCCATTCCCCTTTTGGAGACTATCAAAGAGGTCTTGTAAGCAGGTGTGGTGGTGCACACCTGTAATCCAGCTCCTTAGCTGACTTATGCAGATAGTGAGCTCAGTAGTAGCATTGGCTACATGGTGAGTTCGAAGCCAGCCCAAGCAACTTAGTGAGCACTTCTCTCAGACTTAACATCAGGTCTAGATGCAGCTCAGTAAGTAAAGTGCTTGCTGTCCAAGGGTCCTCATGTAAAGAACCAGCACAACAGTGGTGCATGTCTATAATCCTAAGGCCAGGAGAACAAAGGAAGTGGATGCCTAGAGCTTGCTGGACAGACACTTCAGCCAAATCGGCAAGCTCCAGGTTTCTGTGCGAGACCTTGCCTCAAAAAAAAAGGGGGGGGGTGAGAATGACTGAGGAAGATCCCTGATATTGACTTCTGACCATCCAAAGCATATATATGTCACACACACACACACACACACACACAACACACCTGCTTACACACATAGATACAAACACACATATATCACACATATAATATATAGCATACATACATATACCTGCATGCACATGCACACATACACATGCACACATATATATCACAAATATAAATATATATATGATATACACACCTTCATGTACATGCACACATGTTACAACCACAAATATACATGCATATATATATCATATATACAGTCCCCCGAAAGCTAATGTTTTAAAAGATCTTGAATAGTTCAGGAGTATGTCAGTCATCAAGCATGCACAAAGTCCTGGGGCTCAGTCCCTAATACCACAGAAAAGAACTTCTTTGAAGTCTTCTAGGTAGTTTTATGCATAGCTACACACACCCCTGCACCTACACATATACATGCACAGTTATGCAACTTTTTCACATGCGCAATGTGCAGTGTCTATTAGTCAGTAACACTTTGGTTCACTTTAAGTTGTTCTTGAACATCGTGTCATTATTAGCATGGAATTCTATCTTCTTTCTTATTCTTTTCAATGATTGAAACATGATTCCACTCATCAAAACAATCTCCCAACCTGGTCTGCCACTAAACCAGTCAACCATGTATGATACTAGCCTTGTGTAGCACACCACACAAGACCACCTTATAATTCCCAAGGCTAAGACCTTACACCTCCCTGTCTTAAACCCCCGCTTCACCAACACTAGAGTACTTGCTCCCTCGTTGCATACCCAGAGCGTAGCCAGCTATAACTCTTATATGATCTTGACTGCTAATGTTTTTAGTCAGTAAAAACTATTGCTCACGCATGCTGCGGAGCACTTGAAATCAGCACTGAAGAGACTCAGTTCTTGTTTCAAGGAGAAATTAATTTCAGATGAGACATAAGAAAAGTACCAATAAATAATAATAGAAAATACTTTTAGAGCTCTTACCATAAGCTAAGCAGTATAATTTTTATATGTATGATCTCATTTAACCTCACAATAACTTTGATGAGCGTATTTTATTATTAAGCCAATTTACAAAAGGCAAAACCACAAATAACTCAGAAGGTCTGAAACAAAGAAGGTCGAACAACACACAGATAAAACTGGACATATTATATTGTATTTTAGCTGGTAAATACAGCATATTACAGTAACACTAAAAAAGAGTTCTGATTTACATCCCATCTCCACTTTTGCCTTTGTAGAAACTCTGAACTCCAGAGGCTCTGAAATGCAAATAGCAAGTCTACACAACAGAACCACCACTTGAGGTTACTTGATTTCCCAGATTCAAAAGTGTCAGTCATAAGCAAGAAGATGTCAGGTCACGAGATACTGCGCTGGGCAATCTAAGGAGAATAAACTTACTTTGGTAAATCACACCGCTGAGAAGGAAAGCAGCCCTTCTTGTTATTTCACCTAAATCAAACATTTCTGTGGGTCTCGTATTATCTTACTTATAGATCATGGAAAATATTTAAATGTCAGGCATGCAGAGTATAAGATATGCTAGCAAAGATGACCCTCACATTCCTCAATGCCTAGATTATAAACATTTCCCCCTGACTGTGTTGCCTACTCTCTCTTGTAAATATACGAAACTAGCATCATTTAAATATTTCTCTATCTTTTTTGAGAAATAAACCTTCTGCTAGCCTCTTGCCAATGTTAGAACTCGGGAACAATTCCCAAGAACTGGGGAGCCATCCCCAAGAAAAGCAATATGAAGGAAGAGAAGTTGCCCATCTCTGAGGCTCTGTAAGAAGGTAGGATTCTATTTTCCCTAAGTGCCAATAGCAAACACAGAGGGCCTAATCTAGTTCACCAACTACTATTGCACAGTTATCCAGTACTTTTCCATTATTAACTTGTGGCTTGATTCAAAACACAAACACTTTTTTCATTCTAATGGAGCTGACTTCATTTTTTTTTTCTACCCTCTTGGGATAATGTTGAAAATGTCCTTATTGCCTGGGTAACCCTTCATAATGCAATTTTTGACAGTGTGAAAAATAAACTCATTAATAAGGATATATGCCACCAGTATTTGTGTTTTTTCTGTTACTGTGGACAAATATCTGACAAAGGAGAATGGATCGAATTTGGCTTGTGCTTTGCGATAGAGTCCATCATGAGAGAAGCTATGGCTATAAGGCTGAGTGCTCCCACCTTCATGGAGAAGGAACCAGAAACGGAACAGGAATTAAGCTTAGACTATGACCCCACTACAACCCAAGGTCTTCCGGTAGGTGGCTACTTCTTCCAAATAGACCCAAGTTTCCAAAGTTGGCAGTATTGCCCCTGAGTACATGCACCACCAAGTGGGTGCCAAGTGCTCACACTCATGAGCCTTCAGAGGAGAGTTTCTGTATAAAATATAATATCACCCCCTCACATGTAGGGGAGTGTAAAGAAACCTAGATTTTATTTCACAAGCGTCAAAGATCCAGAAGTTTGGCCTTGTTGCTGATATGGAGGTAATTTGGAACAAGGATCATATAACGATCAGAAAATGTGTTCTGTTTGTTTAAATATATTTAAAGTGTTCTATGTTGAAGATGTAGAACAAGAATGTGCTTTGTTGGTGTGAGAGAGACAGATGTGTCATCACTACAGTAAAACTGCTATTAGCCAACTGAATTTATCTTACCATCGTGTTCATCGTGCTCAGTGGACCACACCTATAATCCCAGTGCTTGGAAGGTGGAGTCAGGAGAACTGAGCGCTTAGGGCTTGCCTCAGCTATCTATAGGGAATATATGACTAGCTTGGGCTACATGCAACCTTGGCTAAAAAAAAAAAAAAGTGTTTAAAAGTTATGGCATGCACTGGCATGCAGACTTAGAAGACGTGACTTTATCTTTAAGATGTTTTCAAAAATACACCATGAATGAGAGCAGCTGCCTGATCAAACACTGAGTTATTCACAACAACATAAATAGCAGAATTTGGCCACACACTGTATTCCATGGGCTATTGATGGATCTCGAAGTTCAAGATTTAATAATTTTACCCTAGAAAACACTATGCTTTCACACTTTAGGTCACATTCCATTTAAGCTCCACTCAACTTGAAATGACAAATTTAACTCATAACAACAACAACAACAACAACAACAACAAAAAAGGCGTTGAACTAAGCAAACCGCTTTTCATGAGGAGCAAGTGGAAAGTAGATCAGTTATAGGCCACAGGCTTGCTGAAAAATATTTCCCTAAGCTTCATGAAGCCAAAACCAAAGGTACACAACTGAGACGTTGTGCTTTCTTCTAACGCTAGAAATAAAATAAGCACAGCTGGATTATTATAAAGATTCTTAAAAATGCCTATTTCCTTCGTTCGGCATCCCAAGAGACGTCTGCGGTGTTGTACCATTACCTCCACATATCTCTCCACCTCTTTAATATAGCACCACTTCCCTGCAGCCCTGCCTTTCAGGAACACACTCAATGACCTCATTCAGCAGTAGGACCTAGGACCTAAGTGATTGCTCAGCATTTCTTATCCGGCACATTAACTTTGTTATTTACCACCCTGCCTACCATTCTTCATGCTCATATCTTTTCTCTTTGTTTTACTTAATATTTACTCCTAACCCTCAGATCTTACGGCGATCCCCGGCTTCCTTATCACTGTATTTCCTTATCAACTACCCTAACTACCTCCACAATACAAAGAGAATGCTGGACCTGTGTGTCCCTACTCAAATCTTCCCGTTATCTACCCTGAGGCTGCTACAAATAAAGAGCAAGGGGCTCACCAGGCTCATATATATATATATATATATATATATATATATATATATATATATATATATTTTTAACAAACCACTGGACCTTCCACTCTCTCTTCTCCAGTCACAATAACCTCTTATTAGTTCCTCAGTCAAACCAAGTTTCCTATTCCTTAGGACATTTATACTTCAGTTTGACTGAAATATCCCTTCTTTCTCCATCCCTCAAACTTTCTACCTGGCTACTCTTAGAAATGAATTTGTCTTAATCAAATAGCACCTGACAGGAAGAACTGGCCATCACCTTCTGCTATGCCCTCCTCTCTTTCCTTCTCCTTTTCTTCCCTGTTTCCACTGACTCACTAGGGTTCTAATTACTTTGTTCTTCAGTGCTTTGAATTTTTTTCTTTTACTTTCTAGCACTCATGTTCAGCTGTGCTTCACATTCTCCCCCTGCCCTCTGGACAGCATAAAAATGGGGACTTCCTCTCACCCTCGGGTCCTGGGTAGGTAAAAGTAAAAGATTAAAAACATTGGTTGAATAACTGTAATTTCCACACTCCATGGAACTTAAGAGACATCACATTTTCTAAAAAACCAATCGTTTTCTCCAGTAACCACATTATCTCCATTTCTTTGCCAGCTTGCTGAATGGATGACTTCGGAGTCATCTGTGAAGCATCTCTTTTTGACCACACACTACACCCCACCTAATTCCCCGTGTTTTGCTTTCTCCTGGTTCCATCTCAGTGCTGCCACCAAGCAGAGTAAAGCACCATTGCTGAATATTCTACCTGGATACGCACAGAGAGTGGAAAAGAAGAAAAAGACAAAGCAGAGATGGGAGGAACAGACTTAAGGAAACAGTGTGCTTTTTCCACTGTTGCCAGAGAAAAAGCAAGAATACGCAGGTTCATGGCTCACGCTCTTCCCTTAAACTCTACAAGGGCTTCATCTCAAATATGCTTTTACTTTTCACCTTACCCTCTTTGATTTGGAGCCCCCAAAATGGAGCCCCCACTCTACCCTCCGGCATGCTTTATGGTCCAAAGAAATCAAGTTCCTGCCTCTACCTCACTTTACAGTGTGTCTTTAGGACTGTCCTTGATGCCAACGTGAAGGAGTCTGACCAACTGTCTGCTAGACAGTGAAAACAACTTCTTCCTTGAATCGGAGCAGGGGTGGAGATCCAAAGTGGTAGCAGCTCGAATAGGGAGCCAATTTTACCCCTTTAACAGACTCATTTCCAGAAGGAGCAAAGGATGTTTGAAGAGGATGATGCGGGCGCCACACTGAAGGAAATATGCATGGCCTAGAGGCTCCAAACGGGACCAGAAAGAAAATTACTTCTGCTGGTGGAAGGAGAAACTGTGAAGTCATCTGCCCGCATTTCTAGTCGTCTTTCTGACCAACGGCATGCATATTTTTCACAAAATAGAATAAATAGTTGGCAAGAATAGCAAACGCACACTTACAATCTGGCAAAACACACACCAGCTCATTAACACCAGTTGATCTGTCCAGCCAGAACCATGCACTCTAAAATGAGTTCTAAAAATAAGGCCTGGATATTTCTCTGATGGCAGGGAAATGCTCAACAGGAAATTTTACTTCAGGCTGTTGGACATACCTACAAAGTCCCAGACCTCCCCACTAATGCTTAATGAACCAAACGAATCGTGTCACATTTTTCCAGGAACAGATGACATTCTAAAATTAACTTCTGGCTCCTACTTGCTACTCACAATACAGCTGAAAGAACTGCCCAACACTGAAGCAACACATTTTCCAGCTTGATATTTAGGGAAATGTGTGACATTTGGGTTATTAAATACCCCTAAGAGGGGCCGAGCAGAAGGATGAGGCTTCAGCAACAGCGTCATTGGCTTTCTCTTTCTAGAGAGTCACTACTGCTGTTTCTCTGTGAGTGCTCTGGAGTTTTCTCATCAAAACAGGCTAATGACGGTGGCTGAAAGTCTTACTGGATCACCGGAGGCAGACACAAGCAACTAGCATGCGCTTCTTCCTTTTGTGCTTTCGTTGAGCCTTATTTTTTACTTGCTTGTTGTTGTAGTTGCTCTACTTTGTTTTTTGAAGGTGGGGTCTCACTGTGTAGCTGATGCTGGCTTGAATTGGTGGTTCTCCTACCTCAACTTCCTGAGTGCTGGGGTTACAGCATATTGGAATTTACAGAGATAATTTACACCCAGTAGCAGAGCTGGGAACCAGAAGGATCTTAGATTTTTCTACATTATTTGAAAGTCTCTCATTCTCCACCTCTTTGTGTGACTGTGTGGACACACTCATGCATACATACACATACAGAGAGAGAGAGAGAGAGAGAGAGAGAGGCAGACAGACAGACAGACAGACAGACAGATAGACAGAGACAGACAGACAGACAGAGACAGAGAGACAGAGAGAGACAGAGACAGAGAGAGAGACAGAGACAGAGACAGACAGCGACAAACAGAGACAGAGACAAAGAGAGACAGAGACAGAGAGAAAGACACACACCACACCTACAGAGAGAGATAGAGAGACACACAAAGAAAGAGACAGAGAAAGTCAAAGAGACACACATACAAAGAGAGAGAATGTGTGTGTTTCTGTGTGTGTGCGTGCGTGTGTGTGTGTGTGTGTATGTGTGTGTGTTCTGAGTTAAATATGGGACAGGCATGTTGCTTTTAGAAGGAAAAATTGCTGAAAGTATGATATAATCCTGGGATGATATCTACTTAGTTTATTTGATTGCAACAAACTTAATTTATACCATTCCTGGGTGCCCAAAAAATATATTGTATATTTCATTGGTGCAGAGCCATGGCCATTCATTTATGTCTTGCCTACAGCTGTCCTGAAACTACGATGGCAGTGCTGGGTCTTGACAACAGGACGCGTGCCTTGCCAAGCTCAGAGGGTTCGTTCTCAGACCTCTGAAGGAAAAGTTTGTTGCTCCCATTTTAAATGATCAGATAGCAAAGACTACCCTTGCCAGCGTACTTCTGTCGTTAACATTTGTGCATTGGTCACAGGGTCCTGAGAACTGGGTTTACGACACTTTCTCTTCAGTCCATCCTATGGTTAACTTTTGCCCCGAATCATACTATTTCATTTAATGGATATAACGAGAGTGGGGAATATCTCTACCAAAAGTCAAACTCACACTCAGAGACCATTAATGTATCATAGCAGAAAACTGTCTAACGTATCACACTTAGTGACCCCTCTATGGAGACTGTCCAGTTGGAATAAAAAGTGGAGAAAGTGCCAGATGGTGGTGGACTCAGGTCACTAAAATGGGGGCCTATAAAGGATTGTGGGTGTTGGTTACTGGGAACACTTGTCTCTCTACCTCTCAAAGCTCATTCTGAACACACGGTGTTTTAGGGGCCTTGGTGTGGACAGGAACACTTTCAGAGGGGCCTTACTAAAGCATCTCTAAACCACAGGCAGTAGCCCCCCCACCTGCCCATAGCCACACTGCCATGCTGGGCAAGTCACAGATTCCACAGCACACGGACAGAAGAGCTAAAGGGAACAAGCACGGGTGAAACATTTCTAGAGATGGGAAAAATGCAAAACCCACTAGAGGAGTTGTCTGCAGGAATGCTTCGGTTAAATAATGAAGAAAAGTCACTTTGTTAGGCCTTAAAACTATAATTTAAAAGGGGGAGAGAGAGAACTTAAGGAAATCAGAGTCTGTGTTGATTGCAGTTCTCTGGAACCATAACACTGGCTTAATAGTGTGTGTGTGTAGAAACAGTAAATTAAGTCATATATGAAAATCACCCCCCATCCCTACCCCACCCCCACTGACTTCTACTACTCTATGGCTAATCTTATTTCATTAGCAAGATGTCATAGGAAAGGCCAGAATACATTTCTAGGGATGTTCTTTTCAGTACAGAGTATCAGGTTTGTTAAATGCTGCCCAAATTCTCCAGAATTTGCAGCTCTTTTTTTTTTTTTTTTTTGGTCTGGATAGGCATTGAAGGAATGGAAGGATTCCATAGCAAGAGACACTGAAGGAGAG
>OU015757.1:50236853-50335805 GCA_907169655.1 Acomys percivali
CTCATTCTAAGCTAATATGAGTGGTTCAGATGGCAGTTGTCTCTTTATATTTAGTCATGATAGAACTGGTCTCTAGTTCTTTTTTCATTCAATATGTTCTTGAGTATTTTTGTTACTTACAATTTTAAAGATCTTCTAGTAAGGTAGAGAGTATTGTATGCAAAAACACTTTTACATATTTATTTATTTTTACTTAAATAATTTATTCAGATTACATCTAGATTGTTATCTCCTCACTTGTATCTTCCCATTCTTCCCTCCTTCCCTCTTTCATCCTATTTCCCTCCCCTAAGCCTGTACCATATGATCATAAGCCCCTACCATATGATCATAGCCTATCAGGTCTCATTCTGTTAGCCTGCTTACCCTTCCTCTGAGTGCCACCAGACCTCCCCACCAAGGGGAAGTGGTCAAATAGGGGGCACCAGAGTTCATGTCAGCATCAGTTCCACAGCTGTGGAAACTGTTGTGTCCATTGCCTAGATCTGAATAGGGGAGTTTAGGTTTACTGTATGCATTGTCCTTGGTTGGTACAGTAGTTTGTGCAGGACCCCTGGGTCCAGATCTGCCAGCCTTGATGGTCTTCTTATAGAGTTCTAGGACACTCTGGGTCCTTCTATCTCTCCATTCTCCCACATCTCTCAAACCTGGAGTCCCAATAGCGAGTCCCAGCATCTATCCCAATCCCCCACTGAGTGAAGACTCTTAGAGGACATCTATGTTGGGCTAGTAACCAATTATAAGTGAGTATATTCCATGTGTATCTTTCTAGGTCTGGGTTAACTCAGGATGATCATTTCTAGTTCCATCCATTTGCCTACAAATTTCAAGATTTCCTTGGTTTTAATAGCTGAGTTGTATGCCATAGTGTAAATGTACCACAGTTTCTTTATCCATTCTTCAACTGAGGGACATCCAGATTCTAGCTATTACAAATAAGGCTGCTATGAACATAGTTGAACAAATGTCCTTGTTGTATGGTGGCGCATCTTTCCCCTTTTATGTATTTAAAAGAAGCCTGCTACAAAAACAAACAAACAAACAAACAAACAAAAACTTTGATCTATAAGTTCCCACAAAAGAGGCACAAGTCTTAATAAGGTATTAACTTCATTTCCCCCCAAGCTTTTCAGGTTTCTACTGATGTGAAGAGAAACTATGGCCATAGAAACTCTTATAAATAAAAACAAAATAAATCTTATATAAGTAGATTAGACAGTACTTAGTAAATGTATGACCCTGAAGAACACTATGCTAATGGAAATGAAGTAGATACATAAAGACAAATCTGCATTTCTTTCTATGCAGAATCAAGAGAAAAACCCTGTAAGAGAAAAGAATGGTGCTTATGGGGGTGGGGGAGGGGGAGAACTTGTTAAATGGTGCCAATCCTTTAGTTAACAAAATGATCTAATTGTTCAAATTTCATATTCTTACATTGATTCACAGGTGTTTCATTACTTGGGTTTTATTTTATTTATTTTATTTTTTATTTTATATCTAATCTATTCATTTAACCATGTCTCTAGCATATTTTATGATTTAGCATTTTTGTAGAGTCATTTTCATCTTTGTTTTCAAGGGATTTCTAGTGCATCTTAATGTGCTTGTTAGACATTCAGATATTAGAGTATGGGTGTATACAGAGAGAGGAGGGGCAAGGAAAGAGAAAGAGAGACAGACACTGTGGTGTGGCCAAATAAAACAAGGAGGCAAAAGAAGAAAAGTAGGTAGAAGTTGTCAAGCCTTCAGAAGCCCAGCCCTTCCAAGACCCCAGAGGTACATCCAGGAGGAGAACTTTAAAATCAAAGTATATACTGTAATTTTTAAATAAAGCTCAGGCATGATCATATCATGACAAACTTCTACATTTCCATTCTATTTTAGCAGTTTGTGAAACCCTGCTTCTACACCTGGAGCTATGCAACAAAGTAAATAGACACTTAACTAAAAGACTCACTAATTGAAAACATTTTAGTACAAATTGATAAATAATAAATTCAGTTCTCTTACAGTTTCACACATATGGCTTTCTGGTTCACTTTTGATGCCTCTGATGCCTATACACACTCCACACGAGTAATGATGCATTTTCTTTTTAAATGGCACTTTCCTCTCCCCCCTTCCCATTCATCATAAAACAATGCTGTTGCACACATCATGTGTGCATCCTGATTTACACTATCCCATAAATGTGAGCTGCACTTCGTCTGGGTCTTGATGGGAAAAAGAGGGAATAGCACCGCAGTGAATTAATTTTATGAACTAATAATAAAAGACCAAAGGATGAAAGTGAATTAAAGCTGTTGCACCCCAGCACATCAATAGGCCACAGTAAAATCGTTTTTCAGACTAATTCCCTGCTGCCAAGCATGTGACTCCACTTTTTGCCCAAGCTCACTGCTCTTAATAGTCACTATTCACTTGCTGTTATTGTTTACTTTAATTTTTCTAGTATTTTATATGAAGTTGAAACAGAAAAAAATTCATCTTCTGCTATTTAAAGGTAAGAAGGCACTCACACTGTATTGGAGACCAAAATCTAACCTATACTCGAATTCTTATGAATCTTAGTCTTTAATCAAAGATCCTCCCAGAAAGAGGTGGAGTCAAAGTACATTACCAGAGCCTGAGAGATGGCTCAATGTGTAAGGGCGATTGTAACCAAGCTTGAGGACCAAGCTCAGTTCAATGCCTGGCACCCACAAGGAAGGAGAAAACTGACTCCTGAAGGTTATTCTGTGTTCACACAGACCACCCCATGCTGCTGTCCCCACGTGGACACACACACACACACACACATACACACACACACAGTCACCCACTCAAATATAATTTCAAATTTTAAAGTGTGTCTATGTAATAGACGGAGAGAATTCTGAAGAAGAAACTCACAGTCTTAGAAGCAACCAAAAACAACAAAAGCAAAACCATTTTCAGTTCTGTGTCTGGAGTTGGAGACAGATCATCCATTCACCCACTTCCCATTAGATCAAGAGAAAGATATGGGAATGGGTGGTTTTGAAAAGCGATAACAATAAAAGTCTATTTAAAATGTATCCGGGCACGGGCTTGTTCTTGTCTGGTTACAATTCTAATGCTAAAACGCACCCTGGGCGCGCACAGGCAGGGCTCCTCTTTGGAGTGCTCAGTTTTACAAGGTTCAGCCCCGTAACAGCCTGTCACGTGGTGCACTTCTCTTCCAGCGAGTCCTTTAACAGATGGCATCCTTTGCAGGCATATTCTGATGACAGTTGACAGAAGCCTTTAACCTGTATTTGGATGTAAAGGCTGCAAAGCTGAACTCAGAGTTTAGGTCTAGCTTCGGGGAGAGCGCAAATAGCGGCCCCAAATAAAGCTTTACATCTGCTGCCTTTGCTCACAGCTAAGACTGATGGTTTTGGAAGAAAGCATGCCTATACCCCGGACAATAAGGCTGAGAGCACACAGCCTCCCAAAGGAACAACCACCGTGCCATGAGTGTGAAGATGTAATAGGTCGAACATCAGAAATGCCCTTAGGCTTCGGGTGAGCCTGGATTTCCCACCTCCAAAGAGGCGATGGAAACAGTAAAATGCAGTCTCAGAAATACCATCATGGGCTGACTGACATGAAAGGAATGGAATGACTTAATGGGGAGGGAAAGGCAGGGTTGATAAACATGCTAAAGGCTCTCTCTGATAAGCACTGTGACAATATCATCCAAAAGTGCAAAGAATTGATTTTCCTGAAAAATACACAAAAGTTACAGAAAATGGCATGAACAACCATGCGTGCTTAACTGGACTGAGTACAATCTGACAGCTTTCATGTTGACTTAAGACAGTTTTAAAACACATATCATCTTCAACTTTTGCTGACAGCATATGGGTAACAGAGGCATTGAAGAACCAGTCTGCTGGGAACAACAAAAGATGGCGAATAAAAAAGATTTACTTTCTGCTGTGAAGAGGTTCTTGTCAGTCTTGTCTAGATGAGGTTCCAGGTGTCTTTTGTGTCTGTGTGTCTACTTCTCCAGGCTTGGGGCATGTTAATGCTACGATTTCATTGAATGGGTTATCTGTGCCCTTAGATCTAACTCAGCACCTGGTTCTATCAAGTGAACTTCCGTGTGGTCTCTAGCTTGTATCCTGGAACTCTTGGACATTGTGGTCACTCACGTTCATTTTTCTTTGTTTCGTTGTTGATATTTTAATGCACTCTTCTATCAGTCTTGTCCCCCATCCCGGGGTCTTATTCTTCTGCTTTGTCAAGTCTACTGATGATGCTTTTCCAGCTTGCTTGTATGATCCATTTACTTTTTTTTTTCTATTTCCAAAATTTGTCTGATTTTGTTTCAAAATCACATTTTCCTTTCTGGAGGTTTTTTTTCCAGGTTGCTGACTTTTTTATCCGTTCTGCTGACTTTTGGCTCCATGCTGCTGACTTTCCCCAGGTCCTGGACTGATTCCATTTGCTCGTTCCCATCCTTTTTCAGGTCATGGGTCACTTTTGCCAGAAAGCTTTTGAAATCTTCTCTGGCATTTTCCCTTGAGTTCAGCAGTTTGTAGAGCTGTTTTGGAGGAGGAGTGCTGCCTTGGTTTTTCATTTGTGTCTCATTGGTTCGGATTCTCTTCTGGTTTGTTAGCAAGCACAGCACTCTGGGAGGCTTAATCCCCAGAACTTCAGGAGAAAACAAAGGATTGTTAACTCTGGACTCTGGAGATCTCCACGGCTCCTGTGTTTAGTGAATGTCACACAACAATGGTGTCTGAACCACCAGGGACAATTATCAGTAGAAGAGTGGACAGGGGTGATATCAGAAAGATACACAGAGTATCTTTCCTCCTGCCATGAGCACTCCTGCTTGGGCAATGCTCCAAAATAGTGGACAAAGTACTTTTAAAATATTTCTAAATACAGGATGATCTGGCCAAAAAGTGGAAATGGTCCAAAGTCAAAATATAAGTAGTAATCCCAAAGTACAGAACCAAGTATTAATGGTATTCAAGCCAAGGAGCATATGTTGAATTCAAGTGTCTGTAAATTTCCACTTGGTTGGCTGAGCAGTGCTCCCAGAAAAAAATTGGGACCCAAGGGTGCTGTAATTTCACTGTTCTATAACACTGATACACTACTGTTAAAATGAGTCTCCTAGTCCATTGTAGTAATGCACACCTTTAATCCTAGCACTCAGGGAGGCAGAGGCAGGTGAATCACTGTGAGTTTGAGGCCAACCCGGTCTACAAAGTGAGTCCAGGACAGCCAAAGCTATAAGAAACTCTGTCTTGGGAAAAAACACAAAGAAAATGAGTATCTTATCACTCATCTATGACATATAAACTTTCTCTTTGTTTATTATGGAATCATTTTTTTCCAGTTCCAGGAATTGAAGTTAAGTCACTGGACTTGGGTGGAAGTGCCTCTACCCACTGAGCCATCTCTCTTGCTTCTCAAGATTTTGTTCAGAATATCCTCAGTAGCTAACAAAGTTACTAAAAATGACTCACCATCAACACTAGGTAGTTACTCCTGATACCAAGAAAATTGGGTGTAGTAGATATAAACATGTTTTTGTTTTCATCCTAAGTGTAGGATGGGGAACAGCCTTGTGAGAGAGCAGGTGTTTATCTACTTAGAAGTCAAACCACTTTGTGTGTGGTTTATGCCAGCTGAAAAATGTCCTAGTACAGACTCTGAGAGGATATATATATATATATATCCAAAACAGGAGGCTGGGCTTTTTGGGTCTTGGTACTGTTTGGCTGTTCTTCGCTCCACTTCAAAACGCTCCTAAAGAGACCTGCTTCAGTAAAGGCTTCGAGGCTTTGGGCTCTGGCTGAGGCTCCATGTTCCTGTTGTTCCAGGTTCCAGCAGCAACTTTGGTGGAATTGCTTGTCAGCTGAAATCCTGCCGACTATACCAGGAAAATCATTCCCAGGAACTGAATCCAACAAGGTCTACTTCCCCTATTCCCATAAACCTCCTTTCTCTCCTATCTAGGGTAGATGGGTTGGAAGAGAGGTATAAGCATTTTAAAAAAACCCCAAATAAAATAGGGAAATTGGAAAAGTTGGAACCTACAATTGGGTTTGAATCAAAACCCAGCAGAGATTACTTAACCTTTCTGCTTCTAATTTCTATGAACAGTAAGCAGAGAAACTTACAACTAATTTTCATAGGCCCCATGGAAATTCGAGAAGTTGATATATGCATTAAACACTAAATATTTCAAAAATCTCAATGAGACTGACTATGTCCCAATGGAAGTTCTAGGTTCCCTTTAGCTCCATGGTCAATTCATTATCTTTCTTTGTCGAGGTGATGGAAACCTTTCTCAAGCTCAAAGAACAGATACCAGTATTAGTCATGTGAAATAAAAACGCCTTCCCTTCCCTTCCCTCTCTAGTAAAAGAACTCACCAGGCAGTTGTATAGTCTCTTCTGGAGGGTGTGATAGAGCCCACAGATCTAGGTAGAAAAACAACTATGACACTGAAAGCCTGTGGCCTTCAGGGTTAAGGCTCCTTGGGGACATAGCAATCTTTTACAGTCACACAAGTTTATGTTTTCAAACTAGAGCACACAGCAGGGGTGGGGAATTGAGCAGCCCTGAAGCTAAGACACAGCCAAAGAAAAGTGCTATTCCTTGTGACAAATGCCCAAAGGGACCCTCCAATAGGCAGAGAACTGACGATAACGTTACTACTTTGGAGGTCTTCTGGGGGTACATATGGCCTTTTAGAGACGATAAGGACACATCTCGTTTAGCTTACAGGAGTTCATCTGTCTGTGACAAGGGCCTGCAAGGAAACATCAATCGGTGTAGCTTTCTCGGAGGTGTTGTGAGCAGGAGAGAGGGGGATGCTGAAAGATCCACTCACTAACACAGCAAGGTAAGTGCACTCTACACTGTTCCTGAGGCTTGTGAATTAAACTCCAGGTAAGAAAGAAGAACAAAGATTCAGTACCTCATCTCTGAATCTGGGAAGAGAGACAGTGTAGCAAGCAACAGTTGGGCATCAACAGGAAGCCTAGAATTTTGTGGCCCTCGGGGGTGGGGGTGGGGGGGCCGGGGTGGGGGGAGCATGGGTGAGAAATGCTGAAGGCAGGCCAGAGTCTCCTGGATTTAAAATCGGTCTTTGAACCTTAGCCAACATTTTGTCATTTCTTCACAGAAGGCATGTTTAACTAGGGCCACCGGATATCAGGGGGGAGAACTTTGGAAACAGGAAGTTAACATCTCAAGAAAATCTCTGTGAGACTTGTGCCTCTCACAGCCAGAGTTGTGGATGTATTTTTTTTTTTAAATGTGTTTTCAAGAAAAAGAGGGAACTAGAAATGCAAAGTGGACCTTGAAGTCAGCCCCACAAACACCGTGGCAATAACCACCAAGAGGTATTGGATGAGGACAAATTCCTGTGAATGAGTAAGTCCAAGTCTTCCCACTACAGCCTTCTTTTTTGTTGTTGGTTTTTTTTTGTTGTTGTTGTTTGTTTTTTGTTTTTCAAGACAGGGTTTCTTTGTTTAACAGCCCTGGCTGTTCTGGACTCACTTTGTAGACCAGGCTGGCCTCAAACCCAGAGATCTGCCTGCCTCTGCCTCCCGAGTGCTGGGATTAAAGGTGTACACCACCACGCCCGGCTGGTCCAGCCTTCTTGAATCTACCATAGAGTTTACAAATTTGGACCCTTGGCACTGTCTCTGCAATGTCCTCTGCACATGCAAACTGGAGGAAGTTATTCAAGGTCCGCTTTGGTCTCCTCTTGACAATATCACTACTCCCCGGGTTTAATAAGCATCACATGAAGCAAGCACAAAAGCTCAAACAAGGAAAAGCGTTTGTTAATTGTCTCACTAGGTTTACTACTAAGTTTCTTGTTCAGAATTCCTGTTCTTTTTGTCACTCCGTGGAGTGGAACAAGAAGACTTTTCCTCTTTCTTAATGAGAGGATTTATCAAGGCACAGTAGAGATTTATGACCTCTTGCATTATGGAGCAGGACGTCGTCCTTAAGCTGAAATGATGGACTTGAAATAATGAGAGAGAAAAGAAACCTTCAGACCATGTTAGAAATTTGGTCTTGAAGGCTGTGCAAGAACTAGGTGCACAGTGAGGTTTTACAAACTGCTCACTAAGTTTATTCTCCTAAAAGATGAGGAAAGCCCAGTTTGTGAACCATGCAACACACTTTGTTCAGATGGAACCTTGAAAGGATGCCTTCAATTTGATAACTGCTTCAGTGGGACACAGAAAAACACAGGGCCTGATTTAAAAAAAAAAAAATTAGT
Organism: Acomys percivali; assembly: GCA_907169655.1. Lineage (NCBI taxonomy): Eukaryota > Metazoa > Chordata > Mammalia > Rodentia > Muridae > Acomys > Acomys percivali. Next base: position 50,245,123 of record OU015757.1, read on the forward strand.
TTGGAAAGATTCATTTAAAATGGACTCTTCAGTGTAGAAATACACTTAAAAAAATAAAATAGATTCAAAGTGTCACAAGAAATGAAAATAATTATTTGAGTTTTTCCCAAAGTAAGCAAAAAACTCCAACTTCAGTTGAGCTATTTAAGAATAAATAACATATGTCTGCATTCACACACACATAAACACATATACACTCAGACACACGTTGGCTAGTTTTAGAAGTAGATGTCTGACTAATCCAGAAGATAAGAATTCATAGTTCTGGGATGCTACAGCTTAGAGAAAAGATAAGGGTATTGAGGGGTAGTAGGCAAGATAACAATGGGTAGGAATCAATACCAGGTAAGTAGGTGATCTAGACATTCCCCTCCACATAAGGAAAGGAGAGCAGGCATAGAAAACAGCATGATTCTCCCAGAGGCTCCACCCTGAGAAATCATCCCTCTCTTTTATACTCACAATGCATACTGGGTATTTCCAAAGAAGAATAAAACTTAGAGATCTCCCCAGGAAGGAGAAATAGAAACTTCCTGGAATACATAGGGTGATCCTCGGGATCTCCTAGTCATGGAGAGTATGGAGTCTCAACTGACCACCTCTTGTGGCCTGGCAAGTCTGCTATGCTCATAGATTTGTGCCTTGCCCTGTTTCCATTAGACATACTTCCTCTGGCAGCAGATGGGAGCAAATGCAGAGACCCATAGCCAGACATTATATGGAGAGAGAGACTAAATTGGAGGTTTTTCATTAGGTCCCTCCCCTCAGAGATCAGGGAACCCCACAGAAGAGGTGGAAAGAGTGTAGGAATCAGGGGTCGGAGGACACCAGAGAACATGGCCCATTGAATCAACTAAGCAGGGGGCTCACACAGACTGAAATGGCAAGCACAGGTTCTACCTGGGTCTGCACTAGGTCCTTTGCATATGTCATTTTTCTTAGCTTGGTGTTTTTGTGGGACTCCTAACAGTGGGAGCAGCTATGTCTCTCACTCTTTGGCCTGCTCCCAGGACTTTTTTCTTCCTGTTGGGTTCCCTTGTCCAGCTCCAGTATGAGGGCCTTTGCCTCATCTTAAGGTATTTTGTTTTGTTATTTTTGATTGTTGTCTCTTGGAGGCCTGCTCTTTTTTGAATCTCCAGAGGAGGAGTGGATCCATGAGAGAGAGAGGGGGGTGATAATGGGGATGGGTGTAGACAGCTTTAGTCTAGCCACATGGCCTAGTTCTGTGTGATCCAGCTGGAATACAGACACGGCCTTAGTACACATCTTTAATCCCTCTGGCTGGAATGCAGTACACACCTTTAATCCCAAACAATAATGTCTAATTGAGGGGCAGACAAAGTGACAAATTAGAGAAAGATTTGACAGAATGAGGCAGAAATTGAATACTCCCAACTCACTCTCTCTCTCAGAGACATACAGAATATGACATTTAAATAAAAAATTTTATTTTAAAGATTCATTGACAATCAGACAGGTTAACTCCTGGCAAAACCCAGACTACCTCAAAGAGGATGAGGAACATCAAAGAACCTCCTTATAGAGATGGCTCCAAATGTGACAGACAAGCCATGGGGGAAAATGTTTTCATTTCTATCACAGACAGAATTCTGCCTAAAATGAGGAAAGCTTGGATGCAGGCAAAGAAGATGACCAAACTCTTCCAAGACAGGGTAAGCAAGTTCTCAATAGTTCCTGCTTCACAAATATGTCTGTCAGGTATAAGGGACCAGAAGGCTGAAGATGATGCTCCAATGGTATAGAGAGTTTTGGGTAACTATTCAGGTAGCAAACTATCTCTATCATCTTCTCATTTGGAAAGCTATCAACCTGCACTTCTGGTATGCTCAAGTAATCAAGTTTATTCCTTCTCAAGTCTCTGATGGGGTTGAAGACCAGATAGTTTAGTTTTACAATTAAGCTTAATTGTTTAGGGCTTAGGATGTTTTTAGGTCTGGATAGATGTTTTAAGTTGATAATGACAAGATATGATAGATATTGACTATTTACATTCAGAATTTTAGACACACCAAGATAGGAAAGATGTTTTCTTCAAAGCTGCCAAATACAAATAGCCAAAACACTCAGAATGTAACATTTATATAATTCCTGGTTCTTCTTGCTATAGGTAGGTTATTGTGTATGTGTGTGTGTGTGTGTGTGTGTGTGTGTGTGTATACACATACATATATATGTAATACTATAAATGTATATGTAAAAAATAAAGATATGGGTGGCACCTTCAAGTAGCAGTCCAGAAAAAGAGGGAATCCAAGGAAGAACAGTATGAGTTTTGCCTGCTTACATCATTACATCATGGAGACAAGTTCATCTACCCTGTAGATATCTTGTTAACGTTGCTGCTACTTTTCTTTGCCATCAGCTCCATTTAGCCTTTTGTAAGGGAATAAAGATCAGTGCCTCTCAGGGATCCTCCAAACCTTCATCTCCACCTTGGGACTGCTGAGGCCTCTGGCCTTATTGGATGAGTAAACTACCATCTTTGGTAGGCTCTCAGCCTTTCTCTTGTGAAGACAGCCAGTTAGAGTACCTAGACTGTGTGTGAACAATCTAATAAATCTCTTATCTATTCATTCTATCTGTTCTCTTTCTCTAGAGAACATTGACTGACCCAGTGAGTCTTCTCCAGATAAAAGCATTTTTATCTGGTCCTTCAATGGAAAAATGCCCACAGTGAAAGATGTTTTTAAAACAGAATGCTATGCCATTCCTCCAACATACCATGAGCTGTGGATGGAGAGTGCTGTACCAAGGCCTCATTTTTAACCCTAGACATCAGCCCATATGGTGGGTGCTACTGTGATGAAATCAAATCTCACAAACTGAAGGACCAGTGTTCCCAACAAGATAGGTGGTTTCAGGGGTCCTGCTCACTGACCACTGCTCACCAAGGCAATGCAACACCAGCCCTAGTTGGTGTAAACCCTACAGAGCTCAACATCCCTGGCTGGCATCAGATGCTCTCTCATCATTCTCCTTGTGGTTTTGTTTATTTGACATCGTTCTTCATTTCCACTTGGGAAATAGCTCTTTTGAAATGATTTCTACTGTTTTGCATAAATAACAGTTTTGAGCACTAGCAATTTGGAGCTTATATTTCTTTTTTAAAAAAACCATATGTGTCACTCAAATAAAAGTATTAGTCATAAGATTAATCTTTAGTTTCAGGTAGCTATTGTTTAAGGTAGAATGATTTTTTTAAAATTTATATTACTAATGCCTTTTACATTTCAAGGACGATACAATCAACTCTTTGAAATGAAAGCATATAGCTAACGGAGAACATGTGGCTACAAATATAGTATTGCTTACACAAATGTCTTTTGTGCTCAGAGAGCTTGCAATCAAGACTGATGTGCAAAGAATTGAAATAATGTTATAAAAAACAAAAACAAAACAAACAAACAAAAAATAAATAAAACAAAGGACCTTGCCAGAAGTCCCAGTAGGTAAAGGTACTTGCTACCAGCCTTGGGATCTGAGTTCAATCTTTGGGACCCACAGAGTGGAGACAACTGACTCCAATGAGTTGTCATTTGACCTCTCTGAGTACCACAGCATGAGTATGATCCCTATAACACACATAGGCAAAGAGAGAAAACTAAAGAATAAATAAATGTAACTGAAAACAGATTTTTAGAAAGAAAAAGTGGTACCATGCAAACATTTTGGGTTATTTTGTTGTTGTTTGTTTGTTTTGTTTTGTTTTGCTTGTTTGCTTGTTTTACATGGGGTTACATTTCTAGTACTAAAGAGTATTTCAACAATAATCTGTAGACCATTGTATGGACACCCTGCTTCTACTCTGAGATGCCGTGAATCCCATTCAGTTATTAAAATTTTACTATAGTTTACCTGAATTAATCATGTGAAACAAAATTGAACTATTTTCTCCAATTAATCTGTAAGTACTTCTTGCTCATGAGCCAATCTCATTTCTCATAACCTCCTAATAATGATTTTAGAGGAAACCAAAGGAAAACATGTTTAATAAAAGGCATGGACTTGAAAACCAAGGCACGTCCCATGAGTAACAAGTTATTAGGTGCTTTTGCAATTAAAAATGCATCATTCCATGTGTGCTGTGGAATTAGAACTGTTAGCAAAATGTAGGAAGCTGATGTAGTTGTCATGCGTTCCAGTATGGGACTTGCATTTTTGCTGAAGTATACTCTCCAACAAAGCAGGAGCCATAATACACAAAGGAAACAGAACGTCACTCAGGAACAGACCTGCTCAACTAACACTGATCCTCTTACAATGTACCAGGTCTTGTATGTGCGTGTATATTTGTGTGTGCTTTGTTTTTTTTTTAATTTTATTAATTTATTCAGATTACAACCCAATTGTTGTTCCATCACTTGTATTCTCCCATTTCTCCCTCCATCCTGCTTTCATCCTATTCTCTTCCTCTAGGTCTAACCCTGAGGGGAACCTCCTCCCCCACTATATGGTCATAGGTTATCAAGTCTCATATTGGTAGTCTGCCTATTCTTTCCTTAAGTGCCATCAGGCCTCCCCACCAAGGGGAGGTGGTCAATTATGGGGAGCTCCAGAGCTCATGTCAGAATCAGTCCTTGCTCTCCACATAACTGTGGAGAATGTCATGTCCATTGGGTAGATCAGAGTAGGCTTTCGATGTTTACTACTTGAATTGTCCTTGGTTAGTGCAATAGTTTGAGCAGATCCCCCTAGGCCCCGATCCACCCATCATGATGTTCTTGTAGGTTTCTAGGCCCCTCTGGGTCCTTCTATTTCCCCATCTCCTATATTTCTCTTACCTAGAGTCTCAGTAGGATGTCCTCACATCTATCCCAATCTCCTGGCAAGTGAAGACTTTCGTAGGACATGCCTTTTGGGCTAGTGCCCAATTATAAGTGAGTCTTTCTGCTTCTGGGTTAACTCACTCATTATGATCATTTCTAGACCCATCCATTTGTTCACAAATTTCAGGATTTCTTTGTTTTTAATAGCTGAGTAGTATTCCATAGTGTAAATGTACCACAGTTTCTTTATCCATTCTTCAACTGAGGGACATTTAGGCAGTTTCCAGGTTCTGGCTATTATGAATAAGGCTGCTATGAACATGGTTGAGCATATGTCATTGTATATGCAGGTGCACGCCCGTGTGTACAAAAACCAGAGGAGGATGTCTGGTATCTTGCTCTTTCGCTCTCAGCTTTGTTCCTTTGAGACAGGATCTCTCATGGAGCATGGAGCTATGCTGGAAGCCAGTAAGCCTAAGCAGTTCTGTATCCACTCCCCACAGCACTGGGCTACTGCCATGTTCCCAGCCACATGCAGCTTCCTATATGGGTACTGGGGTCTGAACTCAGATACTTGTGCTTGCACCATAAACACCATGCCCATCACAAGCACTGGGGGACCATCTCTCCAGTCCCTGCACCGGGTTTCTTGGTAGGGTTTTTCTTCTATCAAATGTTTTTAATCTAATTTTGAAGGAGAAAGACCATCGTTAATGACTAGGGCTTAGCATTACGTAAGAAACGTAAGCAGTGTTGTCCTTTAATTTCCACCTGACTATAACAATTTTCTTTTGGCAACATGATTGCTCCCACACTCCTACATGGCATATAAAGATTATAAACTTTATAAAGATTGTTAATGATGTTTGCTAATATTTAATTTGAGTTACACATAGCAATGTTACATCCAAGGGTGTTATAAAGGGATTTTGAGGGAGTTGTGTTTATTTGTTTATTTGGTTGGTTTTTTTGGTTGTTTGTTTGTTTATTTAGTTGGTTGGTTGGTTGGTTTATTGGTTTATGGCTTTTAGAGACATGGTTTCTCTGCATAGCCTTTGTAGACTAGGCTTGCCTTGAACTCACAGTGATCCATCTGCCTCTGCCTCCCTCAGTGCTAGGATTAAATGCATGCACCACCATGCCCAGTTGCTATGAAAGTTTTAGCTTCCACGTTCTTCCTGGTAAAATCCTATCAAGCAGGCACACTGGAGTCCATTGTGATCATGTGCACTTGAGAAAGGACAGCCAAAATGATTATCTCAAATATCAGCTTATGCCAAAAATGTGAAATAAGAGAATATCTAATTTAAACCCGCTATGAGAGAATAATAAATTCCAGTTACACAATTGGACTTGCTGATGCTCCTTTACCTCAGTAACCTTTACAAATTAGTCTTGAATTATGCAATTAAAAATTACATAATGCCACTGTGAGTCATCCCTTTTATAAAAAAGATGACCATATGCTTGTCTAAAGTCATGTCTCACATGAGCCACTGTAACATGCCTCACAGAGAAATGCTTTCCTTCTTCAGGCCTTCCATGCAGGTCAGATCCCAAGCCCTCAAGATGGCAATCCAGCCTCAGCTAAGGCTGAACTCTGACTTAGTAAACATTTACCATTCCCCAGAATCCTACCACCCACACCTTCTTCTCTTCTTCTCTTCTCATCCCGTCTCTTCTCTTCTTGTCTCTTTTCTTCTCTTCCCTCTCATCCCGCCCCCCAAGAGGTAGCCACAGCAGACTCTCTGAAATTTCTCTCTTATCTACAATAAAATCCTTCCTCTTAACCATGGAGCTTTCATGTCGGTGTCATGTGTCGGTGTTTCTTCAGTTCACCCCTGCATTCAACATATATTCTTTCTCGATGCAATTGGCAGTTCATTTTTCTCTTAATTGTTCTTTTCTATTTTCAAATTAACATAAAGTAATTGGTTCCTCTAAGGCATTTTAATGCATACTATTTTATTGTGTCTCCTCTCAAACTTTTCTCCCAGATTCTTGTGCCACCCACCACATGTATTTTTCCACATTGGTGGTGTTGCCCTGTCCATGTCACATGTATTGCCACATGTATCTACTACCCTTTCCCTAACCTTCTCCTGTCACCCTCTTTTCCACTTCCCACAGTGCTCTTTATAGTTTCATGCCTCAGCTTTCATGTGCATATATATGAAAACTCAAAATATGACCAACATACAAGAAAGAACAAGTAGTGTTTTCTGAATTTGGGTTACTTCTTTTACTATATTAATTTACAAATCTGGCCAGATTCTTACACATTTAATTATTTTACTTTCTGGGTGACTAACATGCTATTGCATACATGTCCCTCATTTTCATTATCTATTCATCTGCTGATGGATATCTAGGTTGATTCTATTTCCTTTTTGTTGTAAAGTAGTTCACCAACACTGTATGGGTTTATTTCTAGGTCCTCTATTTTATTCCATATCTGTTTGTGTGCTGGCACCATGCTGTATCTGTCACTATGGATCTGAAGTATAATTTAAGTCTGGTACTAAAGCAGTTCCCGTAATGTTCTATCTACATATCATTGCTTTGTATATCCAGAGATTTTTGTGCTTCCATGTCATTTTTAGTTCTGTGAAGAACACCATTGGCATTTTTATGGGGATTACACTGAATCTGTGGATTACTTTAGGTAATATTGCCATTTCTGGACTATCAGTTCGGCCACTGCAGAACCAGGTAAGGTTTCTCCATCTATAGTAATAAATTCTTTGTGTCTCTACTGCCCCCCCATCCCCATCCCTCTCCCCCCCCCCCCCCCCCCATCCCACCCCCTATCCCCCCCCCCCCCCTTCTGCCAACACACACACTGGCTCAAAGTTTTCTTATAGTGGTCTTTCATATCCTTGATTAGATTTACTACTAAATTTTTATAAGCTATTGTGAACGGGATGTGGCTACTAAGTTCATGGTAGTATGTGGAAAGGCTGCTGTTTTCTGTATGTTGACTTCGTGCCCTGCAACTTCACTGAATGTGTTCATCAGATCTAAACGTTTTCAGGTGTGGTCCACAGGATTCTTTGAGTCCTGTCCTCTACAGAGACAATTTGACTTATTTGCACTGGTAACCATTTTCATTCTTTCTCTTCATGTTCTAGTGAAGACTCCAAGTATTATATTGAGTAACAGTGGAGAGTGAGCACTCCCATCTGACTTCCTTATCATCCTGTGCATCTTGCTCCAGGCAATGGCAGGGGAAGGGGTGTGCTTTTTCTCTTGTGAGCTATCTCAGGTTCTTATTCCCTAGCCTCCTTCCACTTCCCTTCCTCCTGTCTGCTCTCTATGATTGCCTAAAAGAGCTAGGATCCCCTGTCTCTCTCTCTCTCTGAATCTGTAAGTGATGCTCCTGTAAATAGTTCCCGCGAGGGAACAGCTAATACTTGTGGGTGAATCACAAGTCTGGGTTTTGGCATGAAGAAAACTAAGTTCTTTTTCTACTTGAAGACATACTCCATGCATGCCTGACAGCTCTCACTTAACCATTAGTAGCTGGCTGGAGGGTAAAAGGAGCAATGGCTAACCACTCAATGAGTCACCAAAGCAGCGTGGCACTGCAGTGCACATACTTCCTGTTTCTCTCAACTACATCCATCCATTCCTTCAGATGTAGCTCTGCCTGCCTTCTTACTGATACACAGGGCTTGTTGAACTGGGTGCTTTACCCCTATATTCCTTAATCTTCAAATAACGGTACAAGGGAGTGAAGAGAGTATGCTCAAGCCTTAGTTACAACGAAGAAGCTGAAGTCCAAAGAACTGTGGATAATTGGCTTGTAAGGTGAACTGTGTACTTCTAAGTGTTAAAAACTAGATTCCTCATTGTCCTGGAGCTGTGTTTATGGCCAGTCACACTACAATTTTCAGAGGCCCACATCTTTATGGTAATGTTGTTGATCTTTGACATGAATTTTCTTTATTAAGGGTTGTTTCTTAGACAACCAATATGTGTAGAAAATAGTTGATTAAACATGGCTACTCTGACTAAACCACAAACAAATGGCTACCTACTTATCACAGCTTCATTTAAATTTTAAGTAAGTGGAAACCCCCAGTTTGATGCTGTCATCATCTTCCTCCGAGTCCTAGTATCTTTCTGCCTCTCTCCTACGATAATCCCTGAGCTTTGGAAGGAAGCATCGTGATATAGATGCCCCACGTGCAACCGAGTGCTCTGAAGTCTTTATTCTTTGTGCACTGCTCAGTGTGTGTCCTCTTATAGTAAACAGCCACTACAAAGAGCAGCTTCTCTGATGGCAGTCAGGAGAAGGAAGCACTTCCCTCTGAGAGTGAGGGTAAATACTTACAAGGAAGTTTAATTCTATGCCCATTTAGCAGAATAATAATAGTAACTTCCCAGTTAAGGCCTATCACCCAGCCAGCCTCAAGTTCTTGGCCCAGTTAATGGTAAAGCACACATGAATTCCAGAGGAAAAAGTATGGGAGGCAGGTAACTAGAGGAGAGAAAATGGAAGGTAGATTTGGTAAAACATTATATGCATATATGAAATTCTTAAATAATAAATTAATAAATTAATAAAATATAAGTCAAAAACTCCCTACTGGGTTGTGCATCAAATCACTAACTTTAAAAAAAAACGACTTATTTTTCACATACACAGTGTTCTGACTGCATATACATCTTCTGGCCAGAAGAGGGCATCAAATCACATTATAGATGGTTGTTAGCCGCCTTGTGGTTGCTGGGAATTAAACTCAGGACCTTTGGAAGAGCAGTCAGTGATCTTAACCTCTGAGCCATCTCCCCCTCCCCTACTAACTGACTTTTAAAATTACCCTTGCTAAATTGTAATTTTAGGTACCTTGAAATTTAAAGATACTGTGTCTGTAGTTATTCCCATCTTCTAATACACTATCATTTATTTAGTATCTTCTAAGTATAAACTATTATAATCGTTTTAAGATAATAGCTCTCAATCCCAAAAGGCTAAACCAACCTCTAGAAAAAGCTCAGAGAGAGTACTGGAAAGGTAGAATGCATCCTAGGAGTTACCTCAGTGGTAGGCTGCTTGCCTGCCACCATGCCTAGGCCCTAGGCTCGGTCTCTGAAGTAACAGGACAGATTATTAGTGTCAAGCACAGGGTTTGTGGGGTGGGGGTGGGGGTGGGGTGGGGTTGGGGCGCATAGCAACACATGTTTACAATGCCTCCTTCAAGAGGCTGAGGCAGGAACACTGTGCCCTTTTAAGGCTAGCCTAGGCTACGTAGTAAATGCCAAACCAGCCAGGGATACATAGCTCCCAAGAAGGGAGCACGATGGAGAGAGGAAGAGACAGGGGAAAGGCTAAAGGAAGAAGGAGGAGAAGGAGAGATTGCTCTGCATTTTCAAAGATAGTATACCCAATGTGAATGGATGTCAAAGAGAAATTTCTCAAGAAATAATTAGGGTGAAGATGGAAGATGCTTAGGATGTTGGGATTAAGGATTCTGTGTATGAAAGTGCATGTCTCTGCATCTCTATGTATCTCTTGTGCTTTTTCCTTGACTCTTTTTTTTTTTTTTTTTTTTGGCTTGTTTTAGTCCTACCCTGGTTTGTTTGTTTTTATTTTATATATATTAGATGCCCTTGTTTTCTGAGGGGGGAAAAAGGTGTGGATTTGGGTGGGTGGAGAGGAACTGGGAGGAGTTGAATGAAAATTTTATTTCCATTTTAAAAGGGGGTGGCTCACACAATGGTTAAGGTTCTCTAGGCAGAAAAGAACGAGCGTGAACTTGTGCAGGTCTACAGATGCGTACTTACAGAAAGTAAGGCAATGCCAGGTTTCTGAAATGTTTAAAATATAGGTCAGGGAGTGGGAATCCGAAGGAACCGGAGCCCAGGTGGCACTGAACAGCGCTTAGAGTTTAGCCTTCAGGCACAGGAAGTGAGAAGACAAGCAGAAAACGTGATGCCGTGCCAGCAGCAGGCAAGGTGAGTGTGGTACAGAGCAGGTGAGGAGCAGAGGGGAAGCAGATGGGCAACCGTAGCCTTCCACAGGAGGCCGATGTTACTGTGGGCCTTTGCTTAGTCATCACACACCCAGGGTTCTGCCAACAGTGACGTGATTTTGTTATACAGTCTTGGCCACACAGCATGCTCAGAGAAAGTAGACCCTCCCAACAGATAAGAGTTGCATTTAATTATAAATCTACATAATTACAGCAGCATATAAATGACAGCTCATGAGCCTCCCTGTGATCTACTGAGATGTTATAAACTTATACTGGAACTTGAATTCTGTTGTAATCATTAGGTACCATAAAATAGTCCCTTCTTTGGAATTTTTCCCCAATATTTTAATATTTTAAGAGACATCCTTAGAAGCCACTCTGAGCTCCTGACCTATCAGATGAGGCATTGTATTGCATCTGTGGGCTAGAATTTTTCCAGTGCCTGATCTAAACTAACTTTGGATGCTCTGAACCCTCTGCCAATTGTTTAGAGAACAGTTGGGTATGTTATACGGTTCTGATCAATGTAATCAAAAGATAAGCCTTATGGAGAATCTCTAAAAGAAAAAAGAAAACATGGTCATGTCTAATTAAAACAGGTGTGTCATGAAAAAAAATCAAAGTCACTGAAAATGAAACAGGCAGCTGGCCCAGCTAGTTTTGTATCCATGAGAATGAGGAACCCTGTGGAATGCATCTTAGCTGATATACCGAATGAAAGGTATAAATGCTACTGAGGCAGAATGGTGACAATGAGAAGGAAGCAGTTGTTTCAAGATAAAGTACATTATATACACACATAAAAATCTCATAATGAAGCCTATTATTTTGTGTAACATACATATGCGTCCTTAAAAAAGAAAGAAAGACTATAGGGATGAAAGTGTTGTGCCAGCAATTTCAGAGAGAGAGAGAGGCAGAGAGAGAGAGAGAGAGAGAGAGAGAGAGAGAGAGAATATGCAAAGGACTATCACAGCCTAAAGCTGTGCGTCACTCACATAAGTCTCAATGTATAGGGGAAGAAAGGTCAATTTTTTAAAAGAAGTGACTATCTGAGTAGAAAATAAGTGTGGTCTCAAACATCTAGGAGGCAGCATGAGATTAATAAGAACTGTGGAAGAGTAGCAAGGTCCCTGCTGAGTGTGGCTCACTGGAACAAAAGCAGATCACTTCACAATGGTTTACAGCAAGGATGCTCTCAAGCTCCCCCAGGTCCTAACCAAGTAGTGGCCACACATTCTCTGTGAGGGGCTCGGCCTTCACCCTCCCTTCAAGCGCAGTCTTATGCCCAGAGGCTGGTAAAGCCATGCATTTGGGTTGATTCTGTTGCTCTGTGTGGGTTTCACTCCTGGGAACCCTTAGAAGGAAGCAGCCTCTGTCCCTGTGCTCATATGTTTTCATCTACAGGGTGATGGCTCTCTGTGCTCCTTGGAGGGTGAGCATTCACGGGCACAGTTGAAAAGACTGTGAGCAGCATCCTTACCTCCGGTGGAGTGGTAAAAATCTATAAAATGTTGTTGAGACATAAACTAACCCAAACTTCAGAGAACAACAGCACAAATAACAATATAAAGCATTTTAAAAGAGATCTATAAAAGAGTTGTAAGGCATCTTACAACTATACATAATTCTAACTCCAGGTGGGTCTAATGCCTCTGTGGTATTACCCTCTCCCACAGATATACAAAATTAAAAATAAAATGTTGAACCTCAATCAGAGGGAGGTGCTGGGGTCTGTGTGTGTGTGTTTTGTTTTGTTTTTTAAAACAGGCTTCCTCTTTGTAGCCTCAGCTGTGCTGGAAATTACTTACTCTGCAGACTAGGCTGCCTAGAACTCAGAGAGCTACCTGCCTCAGCCTCCCTTTACAAAGGAAAAAATGTTGATCCATTCATTCTGTATTTCCTAAAAAGTGATTTTTAAAATGCACACTAAATTCTGAAGAATTTTATTAGGGAAGGAATGAAAAACAAAGAGGGTGCTTATGTTAACAAGACAGAAAAGAAGGAGTGTGAAAGATTCTTCAGTTAAAAGTTCACTTAATGTACCAAAGCTTTATAGCAATGTGCTAAGTGTTCAAATATGTCATGTGTAGATGGTAGATTCATTAATGCCTTCAAAACTGTGTTATTGCATGCGTGAAATATTATATAATTTTAAAAGAGGGCTTTTTCATGGTCCAATTTAGTGGTGATTTTGTTCAAGGCAGAGCACTCAATCAGTGACTCTATGACAAAACTGGACATTTTGATTGCACAGTAATAAGGCAAATATAATGAGAAATGAAGTATAAATTAGGATGGAGTCTGCCTGTAAGACTGTAGAAGAGATGCATTCAGGTACCTGCCCTGACTTCCCTTCATTATGGACTATAGACATAATCTGAAATAAACCCTTTCCTCCCTTCCTGCCCACCCCCTGCAAAAGAAAAAAGGCTCCTGGTTTTAGAATTTCCAGTCCAAGGATTCTCCATCTTAGTACCTATTGCCCTGTCATGAGACGGTAGATTATTGTAGAAGGGCATGGTAGAGGAGAGTGTTTTCCTTCTGGCATCTGTAAATCAAAGAAGCAGGGAGGGGCTGGGTCCCAATAGCACCTTTCAGGACATGTCCTGATAATCTAGGTGCATTCACCACACTTGACAGAACCAAACTGAGGCTCACACCTTTAACACATGAACCACATTCCTGATTCTACATAGTAGCACTAAACTGGAAAGTGCCCTGCCTTTTTTCTTTCTTTCTGTTTTTTTTTTTTTTTTTGCTTGATCACATGTTATGAAATAGCTATGTCAAACCAAATAAATATGAATCAAAGAGAGAGAGAGAGAGAGAGAGAGAGAGAGAGAGAGAGAGAGAGAGAGAGAGAGAGAGACTCAGGTCAGTCTGTGACATTTGCAACTTGACACATTAGCAAAAGATAGATGCTCTAATCCCCCAGCACCCTGAAGTAATTGCTTCTACAGATAAAAAGGAGGGAAAATAAATCCTCACTATTTATGTTCACAATATTTATTTTTCAAAAGGCAAAAATGAAAAGCTGCCTGAAAGCAAGGTCTTACCCCTTCAAATCAATTTTCTCTATTTATAAATTTCAACAACCCTGATTTCTAGCATTACATATCCTGTGCCATGCTTTTTAACCAAACCTACCCCCTTTATGCACAGTACCATGCTTGTGAGATCCATCAACATTCCATTTATGTGTGCCACGTGTTTGGCCCTGTGGCTTTTAAAAATATCAGGAAGCACAAGTATAAATGAGACAAGGATGGTAGACTATTGACAGCTGTTAAAGCTGAGTAAAAACAAGAAAAGCAATATGATATAAATATATGTTTCTATAAAGATAAGTAAACAAATGAGAAACAATGTTAAAAGTCAGTTATCTTGATTAGAAATACATAGCTACAATTTACACTACCCTAAATTACTTTTGAATGTTTTCAACACTGCTTAAATTTAAAATTATTTCCAGATGAAATATTTGTTCTTTTATTAATGGTGCTGGGATTTGAACACGGGACTTTGTGAGCATTAGGAGGGCACTAAAGGGCTGAGATATAATCCTCAACCCTGTGTGTTCAAGTGTCCACTTTAACTTCCATCCCACCTGCAGGGCCAGTGTTCCAGCTGTCCACTTCTAGTCCCCATGGCCTTGCTGTGATGCTCAGGGTTTTTGTCACCCTGAAGGGATAGCTCTAATTCACTGTGGTTTCCATTTCCCTGAAAAGTAATGGTTGTAGCCAACTTTTTACATGTTATTTAATTTTGGTGATTCTCCTGAATGATGCATCACTTTTAGTCCTTCCCCTATTTTCTTAATTTCTTTGATAGGATTGTCTGCCATTCTCTTGTTGATCTGCAAAAATTCTTCCACATGATCTTCTTTATCAATTTAAAAAGAAAAACAGAAGAAAAACTGAGTTATATCTTGAGTGTCTGATGATTTGTACGTATAAAAGACCTAGACACTATGCTTTAGAGCAAGGGGACCTATTTACCTATACCACAGTAAGTTCTGTGCATTCTTCCTGCTGAGTTACCACAACGACAATAAAGATTTCATACAGGAGCAAGGGTGAGGCTGATACAAGATGCCGGGGACTCAGCCAGCCTGGTTTGGTAAGCAGTCCAGCAAGGCTTGCCTCGTGGTGCTTCATAACTTGTCATGTGCCATGAACACCTAGCACACCCAGGTGCCCTCTCCCGACCCCCATCTGCTACCCTTTGCCATGCCCACCTCATCTGCAGTCAGTCACCCACTCCTGGTTTCTCTAGGTCTCCCAAAGAGGAGGCACAGAAGACCGAGCAGATGGCCCTTGGCACTCAGGATTGAGTTTCTCCAACAATAATATAAGTGAATGTTAAAATGCATTTCCACAGATGATCTGGGGGTAATTACGAAGATTCTGCATTTCTAACATGCTCCCGGATGAAGTCAAAGTTGTTGGAATTGTGAATGACAAAACCGTAGAAGACAAAGCAGATAGGTGTGCCCTTTGGATTCAGGCGTAAATGTCCCTTAATTTACAATGTGGTCACAACCCAATAAACCCTTCATAAAGTGAAATTATGTTAAATAAAATACACATTTAATACACTTGATCTATGGAACATCATAGTTCAGCCTACTCTCCTTTAAAGGTGCCTGGAACTAATTCACTAGTTTAAAGTCCAGCAAAATCATATGAATCATATCATTTTTGATAAAAAAAATGTTTCTTATCCTGTTGTGGCACTGACTGAACATCCACATATAAAAATATACAGCACAGAATCTGACTGGGAGTTGCAAGCTGTTGCTTCTCCCAACAGAGTGTTGTCAAATAGGTCATTAGCACAAGAAAAGATAAAAATCCAAAACGGCATTCCACTTTGTTCACTGTAAAGTAAAAAACTCATTAACTCAATGGGTTTGAAGAGATGACTCAGCAATTAAGAGCTCTGGCTGCTCTTCCATAGGACCTGGGTTGGATTCCCAGCACACACATGATGCCTCATAACCATCTGTCACTCATGTTCAAGGGAATCTGACGCCCTCGCTAGTTTTGAAAAACAACAGACAAATGCATAGTATATAGAAAAGCATACAAGTAAAACATTCAAATAATTTTAAAATTAAAAAATACAAAACTCATTAATTCAAGCCTTCACTAAGTCAGGGACTGTCTATATTTGTAAGAATGAAGTGACCAAACACACCCTTAAACTACAAGGTATACTGAGGTTTAGCAGACAAAGATATCTACAGATATGATACACAGAATCAGCAAAACTGGCTAATGGAGTTGCTAATGATTAATCTGGGTGGTCAAATTGACTAGATATAGACTCAATTAAGAGGCAAGCCTCTGGGTCACTTGTGAGGAAGTGTGCTTAATTGGGCTAACTGAACTGGGAAGACTCAAGGTAAACATTAGCGGTGCGTTCTCATAGAAGCCCAGATATGAGGAAGTTCAGGGAACACACTTTGCTTTTTGTCTGCATTTGTTTGTTGCAAGAGAGTTTATCTACCCTATTGCCGCTGTGATCCAAAGCAGCTTCCTTAGCCTGTCAACGTGAACTGAAGCCCAGCAGTTCTTCAGGAACCCTCCAGGCCTTCCGGGCTAGATCTGGTCTCACAGCCTGAGCAGCTCCTGAGTTCTCAGTATCTCTAGTGTGCAGATAGACACTGTCGGAACCCAGACCACGTGGTATAAGTGAGTCTCACAAATCCCTATTTAATATTTACTCATTCTACTCAACATCTTCGGATATCATAGGAGGAAACTGATCACCCAGCTTTCTCAAGGTGAAACATCGACAGTCAGGGTAGCCGGGGACTGGGCAAGCCCAAATCGAGAAAGAAGTTATAAGAGAGGTATATGAAAGCATGGCTAACCACCTGTTCCCAGACTCTGCTCTGCTGTTTCAGCCAAGGTGTTCTACGAGGTGAAGACTGAGAGTACATGAACTTAGCTTAACTATTGGAGAATAATAACAATTCAGTTCCAGCTCTGTGACTGCCCAGAGCCATGTAAGAGAAAAACCCAACCACTGTGTGAAAATGACATGTGACATTAGCCTTTCTGTTACTGAAGTGTTTAAATCCATATTGATATTGGTTACACATGAACTTCTATAAGCGACTACAGCCTTAGATCTTTTTATCAGAACCATAAACTAACTAGAAAAAAACAAAAAGAGAAAAAAATAGCTCTCAAATTGCTCATTGTGACTGGGTGAACCTATCATGTCTATTTAAACACTCACAAAAGAGTAAGGCTGAGAAGGCTGTCATCTTCCTTTGTCAAAAATAAATATTTTTTTGTTTAAAAAAAAAAATTTACTCATTCTGTTGGGTCTGGTCCTCGGGGAAACATTGATTAATGCAGGATTCCAATGCAAAGGAAGGCAAATAGGCCTTTCATAATGTTCCCAAGAAAACAGATGCACCAAGGCTCTGAGGTCCTGCGACCCTTGGATAGACTATTAGGCTGAGGAGTGGGAGATGAGAGGATAAAGGAGATGAAGGAAATAGAATCGTACAACCCAGTGATGTTAGGACTCTTGAAAGAGCAAGAGTAAGGTTGGGTTAGGAAGTTGTAGGCATTAAAATGCTGTGATGGGACTGAAATTAATATACATGTCAAAGCTAAAGAGCTATGGGTTGAAGCCATGGAGGACATGGGACAGAGGTCAGAAGTCTGAAAGATGAACACAGTGCAGCTGAGGAAACAATGAGCTAGAGAGAACGAAGGCTTCTGAAAGAGTGGTAGATGCTCAGACGGTGTTTGCCAACCTCTGGAGGCCTTTTAGAGAACTAGGTGAGCACAGGGCCTTCCAACCATCCTGAGCCTCTGCCTTTATGCCATTGGGCTGAGCAGACAAAATGCAGTCATAGCCACAACATATACAAATCAGTGCCTCTTCCCAGAGGAACCAAGGGAAGACATGGTGTGATGTCTACTGAATAAAGCATTCAAAGAAGTGGCATTAGTAGAAAATGCCATTGAGAGAGAAAAAAAAAGAGGAAAAGATATAGTTAACAAACCATACCACTTAGGGAAGGAAAAAATTAAAAGGACATTGGTTGTAGGTTAAAACATAAAGTAACACATACACAAATGGTGAACTCAGTATCACAGGGAGTTTTCCACAGGCCAGAGAGAAAGGGATTAGGAAAGGTTATGTGGATCAGGAGGCTTCTCACTAAGCTGCTTATGGTAATAATAAGAGATTACAATGAACCAGGGACTGTGCTAAGGGCTTTATGCACAGAATTACAATATAATTGATCAAGCTAACCCAGAACATTCAGAGAATATTAAATGTGATAAAACTATTAATTACAAAAATCATAACTATTTTTGGTTGGTCAACTTGGACCTATGAAATAATTTCCATTAAAAAACATTTCTCTGTGCTTAATAAAATACAAAATATATTAAACCATTGGACCTGGTGGTGGTGGTGCATGCCTTTAATCCCAGCACTTGGGAGGCAGAAGCAGGCAGATCTCTGTGAGTACAAGGCCAGCCTGGTCTACAGCACTAATGCCAGAACTGCCCAAGGCTACACAAAGAAACCTTGTCTCAAAGAAACCAAAAGAAAAAAAATGCTTTGATATGTAGTCATACCTTTGTACTCATATTTGTATGTATCTCTAATGTATATCAGTAGTATTTTTCAGAATAATATATTATTTATTACATTATCAAATTTTTTCTTTAGAAAATTAACCAGAATCTTGAAAAATTATACTCTAAGATCACCAAATTTGGAAATGTTGACATTTTCAATGACTTTTTTCTCTATGTCATGCCAATATAAGGGCAATACCCTTTCTACAGAAGTACCAGAGTCAGTAAGAACAAAGCACACACTGTAGGCCATTTTTATCTACCTTTCCTCATTGAACTGTAAAAATGCAGCCATTCAAATATTTTACCACTACTGCCTTAGTACTGTCCTCTGAAGATGCTTTGTTAATAGTAAACTGTGTCATTCTCTCATTCTTTTGAAAATCAAAGTCCTTTCTTCTTAATTTTATTATATCATAACAAGGAATATAAATTCATCAAATTCAGGGCATGATCCTCATGAAAAGAGTCTTCCTGGAAACCAGTGGTACAAAGTGGAATCACAGGTTTTTCAACATTAATTCTTGCATAAAACTTGAACACTCTAATTTTAATTTGTTCAGTTTCTTCCATAATTTTATGAAAATAAATTTGTATGACTAACTGTGATCTTGGAGATAATTTTGGCTTTCTCGCATGAATACACAGATCCAGTGTTCCACTGGTTTAATGGGATGTCCACCTGATTTCTAAACATCAAAGCCATGTTAGTACAGCCAGCCTCTAAGAATGACCTCAAAGACCAACTACACAGTAAGTGGAAAGTGAGCAAAACTCAACCAGTAATACACTCTCCTATCAAAACTGGGGAAGCTCAGAATGTAGGAAGGAATCTGACTTAATTATGATTTTCACTTAATACAAATAAGAAATATGAACATATGTAATCTAACATTTTTTTTTCAAACAGTAAAGAGGAAAGTCTTACCGATTTTCCTATTTTACTTCAGTTATGTTTAGTGTGTGTGTGTTTCTGTGTAGGTCATATAAGCACATGGGTACCATTGAAGGGAGCAGTCCTGGTATTTGTTAAACCTCCTAATGTAACGGAAATCTAATTCCTCAAGTCAGGCATGGCAGCACATGCCTATAATCTCAGCACCCACTGCCAATCTAGGAGAACAAACATTAGATCAAAGCCTTCTTGGGTTTCAGCGTGAGACTCCGTTTCAAAGAGGAGGAGGAGGAGGAGGAGGAGGAGGAGAAGAAGAAGAAACAACTCCAATTTTTCCTTCAGCCATTTACTATTCTTGATACTTGATACTTAACCTCTTGATACAAGTACTTAAGTACTTGATACTTAACCTTTTGTTCCATGCAAACATCCTTGTTCAGAGGGGTTTACAGTTTAACAAGGAAAGGGAAAACTATGTTGACTATCCTCATAAAACTAACTTTTAAAAGTTACATCGATATAGCCAACCATTGCTATGGCTGTGTGATTTCACAAAGGCTCTGAGAGAGCACTGTTCCAAAAGACTCAGTCTTTCAGCTTACATTTGTGTGTGGCAGAAGTCACATGGGCAGATTCCACTTGCATCCCAGTATTTGAGAACAGCCAAATGCTTAGAATCCTGAAGCAATCTCACAGCCTTTTTTTTTTTTTTTTTTTGGCAGAGCTATGAACTAGGGAAGTCGGATATCCTGCCTCCTAGATCCTATTTGGGTCTCTACTAAATGACAAAATTGAGCATCTCTGCATGAGACACATGATTCATTTCCTATTTTAGTCTCATCACAGACAATCTGCTTTCTAACAGCTGCCTGCAAAACTCCAAGGAGATTTAAGAGGATACAGTACCAATGATAGTAGGGTGTTTTTGCTTTGTTTTACCAATTGGTGGCACTGTGGACAACAATATAGCCTGAGTAAGTCCAGGACATAAATTTAGAAATATAGACATTGACTTTTGTTTCTCTCCCTCCCTCCCTCTCTTCCTTCTCTCTCTCTCTCTCTCTCTCTCTCTCTCTCTCTCTCTCTCTCTGAGAAGAGAAAAATGCTGCACCCTGCTCCCACAATGCTTTATAGCTGTATAACTTATTTTTTATGCAGTTATATTTGTATAGCTATGTAGCTGATATGGAGCTACAAGTATGGAATTATTTCTGTTTTTCCCTTCATACAGTCCTTCCCCAAAGACTGTCTGCCTAGTCACTTGACCCCATTTTACATCTGTTAATAAGAAGGGTTGGAGTAGTTCAGGGGTAATTGTATTTGCTAGGTATGGTGGCTCACACCTGTAAGCCAGCACTTGGGAAGCTGACTCTCAAGGATTGTCACAGTTTGAGGCCATCCTGGGAGAGCGTGAACTCCAGGTCAGCCTAAGCTACACTGTGAGACCCTGTCTCAAAACAGGCACAACACATAGGCCTTCTCCCCATTAAATAAATACAAAGAATATATGGGTGCTCACTAGATCAGAAAGGTTCTGGTGAAAAAAAGTGAAGAGGCCATTGGGTAGTGATTCAGAACAATTCCATTTTAAAGTTTTTGTTTAATTATGTAGTAAGTTTCACCTATTTTAAAATTGAGCTGAGGTGTGGGAGATGGCTCATCAGACAAAAAAGCTCTCACCATAGGAGTTGGACAGCCTGAATTCAATCCCTGTCACCTACGTGGAAAGCCAGATGTCATGGCACTCATCTGTAATCCCAGCCCTCACACCTTGAGATGGGAGGGAGAGACAGGAGGATACATCAGTGTTCCAGAGCCAGACAATCTGAAGCAAGAAGCAGCACAGCAGCCAAAACAAGAGACACCACCTCAACAAGGTACAGGCCAAAACCCAACCTTAAAAGTTGTCCTCTGACCGGCACATATGTGCACAGGCATGCCCCATACATGCACATGATAATACAAATAATAATAATAATAGAAATAAGAATAACAATAAGAGAAACCCTGTCTCATAAAGCAAAACAAACAAACAAACAAACAATAAGAATAAAAAGCTAATTACAGTAAGAGTTTCCAGTCACGATACTTGTTAGTCTGGTTAGATCTTGTTGAGAAGCTAGTGACATAACACTAACAGATTTTGAAGTCAAACACGCATTTTAAAACATATTAAAACACTAGTGTGCATAATCTTATGGCCTTTACTCTCTGACAGGTCTGTTTACTCCTAATGTGAATCATCAATATTACTTCGTTGGCACTGAAACACTAGATAATAAGAAGTGACTTTGGAAACCACAAAATTCCTTTCACTTCTAGCTTTTCCTGTCTTAGGTAGCAGTGTCACTGGTCCCTGGAGGGTCTGCAGATAGGACTGTTGGACTCATTGGCTATACTTCCATCTACTTAAAGTTTAATGTCTTACCAGTCACTGAATGTAACCAACTTGACCTCCAAACTTTCAATCTCATTGCTAATTTTGGTGGTGGTGGTGGTGGTGGTAGTTTGCTTGTTTGTTTTTGAGACAGGGCTTCTCTGTGTAGTCCTAGCTATTCTGGACTCACTTCGCAGACCAGACTGGCCTCGAACTCACAGAGATCCGCCTGCCTCTGCCTCCCCAAGCGCTGGGATTACAGGCATGGGAATTTTAAATTCCTATGACTACTCCCCTAATCCGAACATTCCCCATCACCCAGATCTCACTCAACTTACTGACTAAAACCGGTAGGAGCTCAGAGTGGCAGGAGGAATGCAGTGGAATTGTAAGTGGGTACCAGCCTAAGGTCACTCTGAGGCAGAGTGTGTACCTACTGTGTGAAAGGCTCTGGGTTCTATCTCCACCCCTGAAAGGGAAAGAAGGCAAAAGGAAAGAATTTGAAAAATACCTACTTTTCCAGTTTTGCATAATAAATGGTACTGTAGGCTTCCTTGCCTATATTTCCATCTCTAGTATTAAAACACACAGGGTGGCACACACTGGCAGGAACCCAGCCCTTGTCGGCCTGGAAGAGGCAGCTCTTCCCAGCTGAAATCTTCTCCACCTTGCCCAGGGCAGTGTGCTGAGTACTCCCCTTGATGGCTATTCTTCGCTGTCAGCTCGATTACATCTGGAATGAACTAAAAGTCCAAACAGCTTGGCACGCCTGTGAGGGAATTTTTTTGATTGGATCATTTGCGGTCAGAAGACCCACCCTAAATCCGGGCCATACCCTCTCACACTCATAGCAGTCTACATAAAGGACATGGAGGCAGTGACGTTTGCTTGTTGGACTCCTTGTCTCGTTCTTACTGGTGAGTTCATCAGCCTTGCAGCTGAGGCATCCTTTTAGTGGGATCAGAGCCTGCTTCTTCCAGCAGAGAAAACCAGTCGTGTGGACCAAACAACTATTGGAGTCTTGGACTTTCTTTGGAAACAGCCATTGCTGGATTAAGCTGGGCCACGGCCTTTGACACTCTAATCAATATATATGGGATATATTATATTAATATGGATTTTTCTTTCATTCTCTGTTTCCTCTAGAGAGCCCTAATACCCTCCATCATTCATTTGTGAACACATTTCTCACATTATGTGGAGTCCATGTTCTGTGAAACAGGCAACCACTCCTTTTTGTTAATTTCTAAAAGGCGCCTGGAATAAATTGTGCTCATAATTAGCCCATCTGGGCTTGAATTCTAACTCTAATCTTAGGTAACCAAGAGATTTTTGCACACAGTGACACCTTGCAAACCCTGCTTGTTCACAACTGAAAAATAGATGCCATGGACATAAATATTTGGGACATATAAAGTACATTTAGGATGATTAATATAATCATCTGGGAAAACACATGGGTTTCCTTAAAAGGCTCTTTTCTAGCTATGACATGTTTGGCTCCATCACCACTGTGGTTACAATGGCAGCATTTGACAACGTTCAGCTTTGTGGGTGGATAGCAGCATCCATACCTGTAAACTGGAGTTCTCATTCTAAGTCAGATTACTTTATTAGGTCTAAATGACTTAAACTGTGCTTTAATTTAGTCAAATAAGACATTTAAGAGCCTTATTAATTTATGCACTTTGCATATGCCTTCTTTAACACTTGTGCACACTTAATAATTTCCAAAAACAAAAAATTATTCTGGAGTAGGGTGTGGTAGTACATTTCTTTAATCTCAGCACTCAGAAGGCAGGGGCAGGTAGATCTCTACGAGTTTGAGGACAGCCTGGTCTATAAAGAGAGTTCCAGGGTAGCCAGGACTACAAGCGAAACCCTGTCTCAAAAAAAAAAAAAAAAAAAAAAAAAAAAAAAAAAAAAAAAAAAAAAAATTATCCGAGAGACATACAACTGACAAACAACAGCAAAAACCCTGCCAATTCCTTAAAATATTTAAAGAATTATATGTGGCAAATCATCCCAAAAAACTCTGACAATATTTTCATCTAAGTCTCTATGATCTTTGTCCCGGGTTTCAACACACATACACACACACACACACACACACACACACACACATACACAGAGTTTCTTACACATACTATGAGGTTATTATTATTATTTTTTTTGGTAGTTGAGTCTTTGAAATGTATATATACCTTCTTTATTTTATGATGTGTTGCTCAGAAGTAAACTCAGGGTACTGTGCAGGCTAGGCAAGAATTTTATCACTGAGCGACTTCTGCAACTTGTTGTAGATTCCAACACTATACATTATTTAAAGGCTCTAAACTCTTTTATTTTTTAATCTAAACTTTCCTGAAAAGTCCTGTGAGTTGCAGTGTTACTCAGAAGCACTGAAAATGCCAGCACAGAAGTGACTCTGGGTTCAGCATGATGCCTAGTTCTCATTTCAGTAGAGATGTATGGACCTTGGGTACCTGCGATGTCATATGCAGATGAAGACAGAATACCGTGAGAACATGAAAAGAAAATAAACAGTTTACTGTGGGTGTTAAAGAAGAAAAAAAAAAAAAAGAACAAGTTTTGTTTCAGAATATAAAAGAATTCATTGATGTACATATTGGTTGTAACGGTTTCAAAGAAGAGAAGCAAAATTATTGGTCTAGATTACTTTGATTTCAAATGCTTTAAGATATAAAATATATGTAAACCATCTTTATCTCGTTCTCTTCACATTTACAATAAGTCGTGCCCAGAAGAAAAGTGTTGGAATCTTTGAAACTACCCCCATTGGAATGTATTTGTTTTGTTTAGAGGTGCTGGTGATGAAAGCCAGGCCCTTGCAGGTATTAGACAAGCACCGTTGTACCTCATCTCTAAGCATTGTCACCAGAAAATAGTAATGTAGACACTACATTTATGACATTAATTATGCATTCTTGAGTGACCTTGTTTTAAAATGTTTGCACTCTAACAGAGAACTTCTAGAAAAGGTAGCTTGCTCAAAATTATAGGAGTTAAAAGAAAAATGCTGGCAAAGTTGACAATCCTGAAGATGAACACAATTAAATCTTTATATTTGCAATGAGAAGCCTCTGCCGTTTGTCCGTGTAGCCCTGTGTAATGGGAATAAACATGCATCCAAGACATGGCATTTGAGTATGTGTTCATCAAAACTGAAAACACAGCCCAAAGAGTGAGGTATTCATAATCTGTTCCCCACAAACACAAAGCAAATACCTTCTTATTATATCTATCTGTACTCACAACTCCCTCAGAAGCTGGGAACAGTAAAGGGAGCTGTAAGATGCCTTTAAAACCAAATCAAGTTCTTCCTACATGAAAGGAAGCCATTGCTAACATTGTCTCTTGAAGTATCAGAAAGATAAAACTGTCTATCAATTCAAAACATTAACATGCTGGGAGAAATTATATACAAACCCCAACAAATTCGTGTCACACTCATCATCCCCGTCTTCTCAACCAGCATGAACTGGTTACCATCAAGGGACTGTGAATAATGAGCATTCGACGGCTTTGGACTAATGATTTCCAGAAATAAAGAGATTTTTTTTTTAAACCTAAAAAGATTCGACATCCTTAAAAAGCTATTCATCATAATAGCAAAGCCAAATGACATCTTGCATACAAGATTTCTGTTTGGGTGCTACTTAATATGCTGAAGCTTACAACAAAACAGTTAAGGGATGCATGTGGCAAGAAACGGAGTTTTCAAAGTATTGATCTCTTAAATAGCTCAGACAGAGGTACACTACTCAAAGTGAAGTACAACTGAGCAATGCTTGCTTGAATTTGGACCCAGTGGTATGCTAGCCCATAAAATGATGGACTCTTGTTGTCAAAAGTGAGCTGTGATGCCATAGTCACCTACAACCACCTTTACCTTGCAGGGCTGTTGGATATTAGTGAGTGCCACAGTTCACCTGATTTTGTTTCCCTAACCCCCATGCCCAGCTCACACGACTTCCTTCTCATGAGCTCAGACTAAATACCAAGTTTTGATAGGTCCCTGGTGATGGTCTTCTTATTGCATGGACCAAAAAAAAAAAAAAGCAATCATAAACTCTAACCACTAGGCTATAGTTTAAAAAAAAAACAGTCATAATTGCAATATGCAAAAGTCAGTAATAAAAGTGATGATGTTATGGGCTTTGCTTAAAAATCTCTACCACAAGAAGACCTACAAAGTCAACTAACCCAGACCCATGGGGGCTCACAAAGACTGCACCAGCAAGCTGAAAGCACACATAGACTGGTCTTAGGCTCCCTGCACACATATAGCAGGTGTGCAGCTTGGTCTTCATGTGGATCCCCCAGCAACTGGGGCGGGGCTGTCTCTGATTCTGATGCTTCGCTTTGGATCCTGGTCCCCTAACTGGGCTGCCATGTTTGGCCTCAGTGGGAGAGGATGTTGCCTTGTCCTGTAGCAGCTTGATGTGCCAGGATAGGTTGGAACCCATTGGAGATCTCCACACTCTCTGAGGAGAAGAGTGGGGAGGGGCTGCAGGGGGGACTGGAGAAAAAAGAGGGGGCTGCAATCAGGGTGCAAAGTGAATAATAACATTTTTTTAAAAAACAAAATATTTTCTAGCAAAAATAAATATTGAGAGACAAAAAGGGTAAGTGGAGGAGCAGCTTCCTGATAATTATTTCAGCTGAGAGATAGGTATATGGGATAGATTGTGTGTGTGTGTGTGTGTGTGTGTGTGTGTGTGTGTGTGTGTGTGTGTGCATGTCGGTGTTACACTGTCGTCTTTATTTTTAGAAATTTGAAGAGTTCCGTCTCCAGATTTGGGGGACAGGAGCTGCAAACAATAAAAGTCCGTCATGATGAGCAGACTGAGTATTACAGTTACATAAAAGTAAAATTCTTTGGTTGCTTATTTCATTTGCTACATTCTCATGGTTCTAAGCAGTTAGTGCCAACATGCATATATATGATCCATGAAATTGAGCTCTAAGAAAACATGTGTCTGTGTTCAGAGACCTTCATTAAACTCAATGGCATCTGCTAGCTAAGTCCTCTCCTCTGTGCAAGGAAGAGACAAAAGGAAGCTCAGAGCCACTGTGCTATAAAAGGCATCAAGAGAAGGCTTCAAAGTCCTTATTATAAACATTCATCTTTCAAAACATTTCCAATTTCCCCCTTTAATTTAGTAAATCTGGCGAAAATTTTACCCTATCAGTGTTGGTCTAAAAACAAAGATCATTAATTTTATGTTCCATTACCAGGCAAAGACAGAGAAACAAAAACCACTCACAGCTCTGCTTCTGGTTCATTTCGTGACAGGTAAACCTCTGGTCGTTTGTGCCAACAGCCCCGTTAAGCACGGCCATCGCTTTCTGTGAGTTATTGTGTCCTTGTAATTTTCCAATGTTTTAGGGCAATTTAGAGAATGCCCTGATTTTCATGGTTTTATAGCAAATCTGCCACATTCTGATTGTTTTCAGCTAACCACACATCTGCATTAGAATTCAAACTGGCCTAGAATACACAGACTTCCAGGTAGGAATCTGAAGTGACTCTGATGATGACTTATTAGCAAACCCCTAGCAACAAAAGACAGAACCAACTTCCTCATCCAGGACCTAAACAATGGATGGACAATTTGCACAGCAGAATTCCATATCAGAAGAAAAGCCGGGGTCCTTTCCTTATCACAACGATGGTCACTTAACTGATGGGACCCTTGTTAATCTCTAACTAGAGAGCGTGACTCGGAGATCTCGGAATTCGAAACCTATAATAGGCCACGTTGACAGAGAAAGGCTAAGTCATCTATAATTGCATTGGCTTCAACTTAAAAGTAAGTGCAAGTTGTGGCGTTACTATGGAGAATGGTCCTTTCACATGCATTCTCCAGGTACTCTTGAGCCTTATTCTGTGCCAGCTGATAGCTGGGACGAGGACCGGAGCTTGTACCTTCCAATTTTCAGGAATTCGTTTTCCTTACACTACAGTTACCACCAGTTTCTGTCCCCTAACTGAAGAAGGGGTTGGAGAAGAAGAAAGAGGGGAAGAAAAAAATTTGTTGAGAAAGGCTTTTTTGTTGTTGTTCATTTTTTTTTTTTTTTGTTCGTTTGTTTTGTTTTGTTTCCTGACCAGTCTTTTCCATAACAAGCTGGAGGCTACTGGAAACTGCATGATGCGCGTGGACGGGTTGAGAGCCCGAGGTGGCTTTGTGCCTCCCACTGAAAAGGATCCTAGATGCCATCTCTACCCCTGCATGGAAATCTCTGCCCAGACAACCAGTGTGAAAAATATGTGGAATTTAGGGAGTGGTGAGGAAAGGGATGCTTTTTAAATATATTGTCCTCCTTTTAAATCTCCCACAGCTTCTTAAATGCAACACGTAAACCCAGAAGCAGCCGCTGGTAGCAGCAACCGGTTCTGATCTCGCCAGCTGGACCTTGACTCCAGTGGTGAATCGAGCAGCGGGAGAAAATGAACTCCTAATTGGAAACAAATTTCAACTTGAATAGTCAGGAAGAACTAAAGAAATTTACAAATGGATGCCCATGAGCAAAGGAGACATTTAAAAGGGAAAATGAAAATGGAAGTGGGAAAGATTCCTCCGCATCAGGCATGAATCAGAGCCCCCTCGGGCATGGGAAACATGCATCAGTCAGAAGGCCAGCTTTGTTCTAGACACTGGAGCAGCTAACATGAGCCCTAGTGAGATGCAGCAGCACTTTCGTTACTGTCTCGTGGATTGATGAGGTTGGATGGTATTCTCCAAGGATACATGCGTCTGAGGCAGGCTTCCTTACCCACCTGTGCCATTACTGGAAGAGGGTAGAAACTCTCAGAAATGGCACCAGTGGAAGGGATTTAAGGTCAATGGGGCATGCCTTCCAAGGGGATATTAAGAACCTGGTCCCCTCATCATCTGTCTCTTTGCTTCCTACACACTAGGAGGTAGGTAGATAGATCCTTTTCCATCACACTTTTGCCATGATACAGTGGGGCCATAAATCGAAAGCAAGGCAGTGTCATGATTAAAATATCTGAAACCATCAGCCAAAATTACCCTTCTCTCCCAGTCACACTAGCTTTAGTATTTGTCACAGAAACAGAGAGATGATGGATACAGAAATGAAGACAACAGGATGAAGTGGGATTCAGATAGAAAAGACATCCAGTGCATGCTCAGGTCTTCCCTTTCTGAATGACCTTTCTGTTCCTTGATCTCTTAGCTGGTCTGGATCGCTAATACCGCTGCTTCTATTATTCATAATAACAATGAAGGCGTTGTTCAGCGTTTGTTATGTGTTAGGTGCAGGGCTAACACAATTAACATCCAAATATCTTACTTAACAGAGTCATCAAGGCAAGCCAATGCTAGGTACCATTACTGTCCTTACACATGCGGCTGAATTCTGGTTATCCCCAAAAGCCCATGATAGCTCCAACATTGTCATTTAGTATCTGTTTTTCAAACCAAGACACAGACTTTGAGCAAGCATTGGATGGATGGATGGATGGATACTCATCAAATCAAAGGGAAAACATCCTCTCTACTGATGATAATTTTCAACTTTGATAAGATCTTCTAGCAACAGGCTGACAACTTTTTTGTGTAAAGGAACTAGACAAACAGGAAAGGCCAGTTTCTGATGTGGGTATCCCATCTCTGCTCCTAGAGTTTGGAAGTTATCATAGAAATTTAAATACAGGTCACTATCTCTTAAGTAAATATACCAAAACCTGAATTTAATATGCTAGGAAATATTCTTTTCTGGTTTTTTAAGCATTAAAAGTTGTAAAACTATTTATGGGCCAAAGACTAAGAAACAGCTTTGCTGGCTTTGACCTGCTGGCTATTTTAACTCATTCCTGTTTTAGCCATCTGTCTCAGAGTTCTGTTTCATCTAGCCTACTAGTCGGTAGAAATTTCCCCCAACACATCCTTATAGGCATTTCTGATTGTATACCATAGTGCTTATTTCTCCCTTCCTCATCTCTTCTCTTTCTACCCTGTGATAAAAACCTTTTATTTTTACTACTAGGATATCAGTGTACTTTTAAAATAATTGTACAAACAATGCCACCAGGTCCTTGGGGAATACACTAATAAACTAAGACATTTATTATCAATAAGTGGGTTATACAGAATAGGGAGCTTCTTACAAACTATGCAGACCATATCCATTGCATGATAAATAGATTTTATCATCTGGATGGATCATTACCAAGAAGCATTAAGCTTACAAATTCTAAGAGAGGTTAGCAGGAAACTAGGTTCATGACATTCACACTGGCTCTGCATCCCTGGACATCAGGAAACTTTGGCCTCGTAGCTTTATTCTTGTGTAATTACATCCTTTGGGTTTTCCACTTCACTGAGTCATTTTTCTAATAAGATGTTTCTCCAACTCTCTTAAATAATGAATCTCTCATAATACTTTCTAATGGAAAACAAAATAAGTCTGAGGACATGTCAGTAGGTGTGTTTAGTCACGGTGTACTTCATCCTCTTTATGACCCATCGTTGTCTAGCATTATTTACTTTTTAAGAGTCACACATTTTATTCACTATGAAGAGATGCTTTAAAGGCTGACTTACACATTAAAGGGAAGACAGGCAAGCACTTGGTACACATGAGCATGTTCATAGACTATCCTATGCATTTATGACTATAAGAAATAGTGATATTTGAAAAATTGAAAACTCTTATAGACTTCCATGGATAAGAATATCCTGGAAATCAACTAAGCCAGTTTATTCTCTAGCTTGGCTATCAGTCAAGATATTTCCCCAAAGGAAACAAAGGAAACCCCAAAGGAACTACCTAAGAGCCTGCAGTGAGGGGAACACGACACCCACCCCAGGCACTTAGTCATCTTTCCACACTGCCAGGTCTTCCTTCTGTACCATAAACTTTCCTCACAACTTTCATTTGCTTGCACATATTTACAACATAATCATAAAAGACGCCATGTACAAGTTATACAGAGAAGTTTGTGATGCTTAAGTCCGTGCGTGTGATCATACATTCCGTATTTAGATAGAAAGCCTTTTAGCCAAATAACTAAATCAAGAAAAGAAGCCAATAACTACCCAAGGCCACACCTCATTAGTTAAGTGTTTTGGTTTCAAAAAATGCCTAAACTGTGAGTTATATATTGACAGAGAAGCAGGGCTATGATTTGAGTCAAAATCGGCGTAAGAAAAAGCCCTTTGACAAAGTCAAATGCATCCAACGCCTCATCTCCGAGAGGTCAGATTTTAATAACCAACAAATTCAAAGTAGAGGTGAACTGGATTTCCACCCAAAGGTTGGAAATAGGAAAACCAAAAGAGACCGAGTTTACAGTCTCTTAGCTAGATACATCAGGAGAACAAGGACGTCTTGCAATTACTCAAGACCCTAAGTAGAGTAGACTAAAAAGACAACACAGATCTCATGTTTTATGTTTTTGTATTTGTGTTTTTGAGATGGGTTTGCACTCTATAGTGCAAGGTAGACAGGCTCTGGCTATATAATGCAGGCCAGACAGGTTCTTGCTAATAATGCAGGCAGCACAGGGCCTCACTTATGTAGTGTAGGCTTTCTTCAAATCCAGGACCCTTACGCCTTAGCTACTTAGTGCTGGGATTACAGACGTGTATCTCCACACCCAGAAAAGATACACTATTCTAAGCTGCTCTAATTCAAATCCTTACTCCTACTTAGCCAAGGAAATAATCAAGAGTCCAGCCAAAGTACAACAATCCTGGAAGATGTACGGTCTAGCTATAATCACAGGCTGTTGATGCATCAAAAATGAAATATATACCCTGGAACTATATTTTTTTTACTATCTTTTTATTTCTATGAAAAGGGAAACAAAGTAGCACAGATTCTGTGAAGTAAATATATATACATTTTAAAGCTAGTGTATCTACATATAAATATTTACTAAGCAACAAGGTCATCTTAGAGGTTTTTGCTTGTTGAAATGCGTGAGGTTTTTCAAGGCCAAGGGCCTGTTATGCCTGGTTTAATTGCTGTGTCCTTAGTAGCCTATATAGCACTTGGAACGTACTAAGTACACTCAACTAATGTTTCTAGGAGAAATAAACTAAACATTTTTGCATAAGTGATTCCTTAAATAATTAGATGTTTGGATAGGCCAAAGTTATAATAGACAGTAAACTATTAAATCTAAAGCTTTGCTTTAATTCCTGAGAGTATAGTGTACACACTAATACTGTATTAAAACCTCTCCTAGACTACCTAAATTAGAAGATGTGTATTGAAATTTGTAAATAGGATGATGAATTACAATAAGCCTAGATGTGGGCATGCTGTTAGAATTCAGCAAAAGTGATCTTTTTTACACTTAATGAATCTTCAGAATGCTTTCTTTAGCAATTTGCATAAGAATTTTAAATCATATTTTTATCTTGGACAATTAAACAGAATGCATTTTGTAAATGTATCTAAACTTAATCCTAGGCAGGGAGCACCAAATGAAGCTGATTTTGCCAGAAAACAAAAATATTTGCAGAGAAGTGCAAATATGGTAGTCTTGCAGAATGATGCTCTCACATGCAAATGGCCACATCTGGTTATCCATTTCCATCTACCCTGCTGCTACATTTAAGAGCCTGACCATGAGTAATGGCTGAATTCATGACTCCGTGACCATGTTAATGATAGCACTTTCTTTGTTCACCTTAGATTTAAAGGAGGAAGTGTCAACTTGTTGGCTACTTTCATGGTGACACAGAAGATTTTACAGGGACTAGACCACAGAGCTCTCAGAAACATTTTATTCAAAGGGCTGGTGGGTTATCCACATAAATGTTTAGACAGTATAAGCATATTGTGGACAATCTGATGGATTCTCTGGCAGAAAACTCAGTTAATGGAAAGACATACAAACAGCACACTGTATCATTAAAGCCTTCATTATCAAGCCAGGTGTGGTAGCTCAAGTCTATAAATACAACATTCTTTCAGGAGAATGAGGAAAGAGTACCCCAAGGTCTAGTCCAGTATTGCCTACATGGTGAGACCCTCTCTCCACAAACAAACAAAGACATTTATTTATCAATTAGAAATAGAAGAACCAGTATCTTGGATCTAAGCCTGTGGCATAGAACAGATCTTAAAACTCATCAGGGTAACTATGAATGAAATCCAAAGAAGCTGGTTGATGGGTCGTGAGGGCTGCCTGACTGTCTGATTCCTGATCTCTAGAAAGATGTAATGACCCACTTCATGTCCGTTCTGCCACAGCCATGCTTCCCACGCCTCATATGCTCTCTGTACCCTCGCAAAAGTGAAGCCCCAAATCAATCTTTCCTCTCTTAATTACTCATAAAATATTTAGTCACAGCCACAAGGAAAAAAAAAAAAAACAACTACAAATGCTTAAAAGAACAATTACAGAATTCATGCTCAAATGATCAAAAGAAGTCATAAAAGAAGGCGGAAATAAAGCAAGCAACAACAGTTAAGTGACAAGCAATTCTAGAAGTTTATGAAACACGAAACAAAAAAGCTAATAAACATGAAAAGATGTTGGTATTACTAATAATGCCAGAAAACAAAATTTCGTTTAAAATGAGGTGCAATTATACATTATGAGACTGAAAAAAAAGTGTTATGGTGATAAGCACTGGGAATGCCCAAGAGCTACTGATGGGTTCATATTAAAGGGAAGTAAGGCAATGCCTGGTAATGTTGGGAATGCTTCTCTTAGGACTCAGCAACAGTGCTACGTGGCTAGACAATCTGAAGGATAACGTGCTTGACAAAGCTGGCAATGGTACTACCTTGAATAATGAAAACTGGGAACAGACAAATGTCTCTAACAAGGAAATGGGCCCACGGAAGTATAATTGTGTGAAAAATTGGCAGTGAAAATTAATGAACTACAAATAGATACACTGACTTGGCTTTCAAGAAATGCTAGGGTAGCTCTGATTTTGAGAACAGCTCATGCAGTCTGGTCACATATACCTGAGGTGGTAAAGATACACAGCCACTTCTGTTGGCTGGACTTCAGTGCAACAGCAAACGTCACTTATCCATGTCTACCTACAGGAAAACCGCATAACATGTAGCAGCCGTGACACCCATTACACCCCAATATAAAGAAGCTCCTGGATCCACCAACCAGAAGTTGAGTGGGGAAAGACCCTGGAAATTCTGCAGGCCTCATTTCATTCAAGAGAGTAATGAGAATATTGTAAAAAATTAGAAAGACATGATAGATGGAAGTGGATCTAATAGACATTCTCATCAAATCCACCATGTTCATTTGGGTTAGACCTTAAGTCAAATAAAACTTAAAGAGACACATGGGGACATTTGCACAGCTTGGGTCCTGAAACCCTGGCTAGGGGCAGCAGGGGAATGAAGTCAGACACAGACACACATACAACAAAGCTAGGATCTGGTGGGATTCGCCATTCTATTCTATCCCAACCTGAAACCTCAGCATGCTTATAGGGTACAGAACAGGTAGAGGGTTAGCTAGTCTAGTAGGAGGTCTCAGTGAGTGAGCAGTGCCAGGCTACAAACATTTAGGAGGAGGAAGCTACACACACTGACCAGTCATCCATAAACTCTCATATTCTGACTCCTGAGGAAAACCACATCATCCCACTTGAGCCTAGCCCATGTAAATAATGGCTTTGCCAATTTACCATGAACCAACTGGTCTCAAAGTCCTGTACAGGCCTTGTTTAGGTCAAAATACTATTTACTCAGGATTTAACTCCTTCAGAGATTCCACCATTCCTTATGGGTACATTACCAGATATTTATATTATAAGGGATTGTTCAGGTATTGAGATAGTTGTAATAATGATTATAATTATTAAGTCCCATGATTCTGCGATATATACTAAGGCATTTATTGAGAAACAAATTATTAAATGCCTTAAATTTGCTTTAATTCAGTGTTTAGGATTAGAATAAAACCAATGAATGGCACAAAATTGGTCAGGTGTTTCTCTTGAGATTGAAACCAAATCCTGGGCAAATGTAATTTCACCAGACTGTTCTATTTTTATGGAAGAAATTTCACATCATAGAAAATGATGTGGCAAACAAGTTTAACCTTTGTTTACAAAATAAATAAACAAGTATGGTGAAATATAATAAAATACACATATATGTTAGGCTCAGTGTAGGGCTCACTACAGCAACTCAGTTAAAACCCTGCCTACAAAGAAGATGCACCAAAATGCCAGCTTCAGTTAGCAAGCACTCCTTCTCCCTCCCTCCCCTTCCTCTCCTTCTCACTCTTTGTTCTATTTTTTTTACATTTCATGTAGCCCAGGAATGATTTGAAAGTCTGGATCCTCTTGCCTCAACCACCCAAGTGGTGTGATGACAGGCATACACCACAATCCTCAGCCTAGCAAATTTTTTAATTGTAATAAGCATTAGAATATATTTTAGCTTCTACACTTAAAAATATTGTATGTTTATAAAAGAAAGATGATAAACATAGAACAAAGGGAAAGAAATCACTAAGCCACATATATAAGCGATTAATATCCTTGGTTCTAAGATGCTATGATTTTTATGTGCTGTTTCTGAAATGATATTTCTTCTAGTTGATGATACTTGAAACTCTATAAAGTGGAGTGGTTTTCAGGCACACAAGGAGAGGTAGGCAGTGGTGGTAAATACTTATCTTTAACTACCTACGATTTTCTTTCCCACATGTGCAACCCAAAATGAAAATCTTTACCCTGTCAGTTTCATCATATCTTCATTAAGAAAATACATCCTGTGGCCTGGTGAGTATTTTCTAGCTAACAGATGGATTAGTTGTTCTCAGAGAGAAAATAGTTATTAGTTTTGATGCTTGGGTGGATGAATAAAACGAACATGAAGAAGAATCTCAAGAAAAGATTAAAACTGAAGAGAAATGGTGCTTTGAGGTTCCAGTGATCCATCCCCACCCTTCTCTGAAAGAGTGGCATGGTGAGGTCTGCACTGTGCCAACGTCTATGCAAAGCTATCTTGCCTGAGACACCAGTAGCTTTAGTGGAAGGCATTTTGGCTCCCACTAAATGACAGGGCTAACTCGCTTTTCCTTGAGTTTGAAAACCAGTACAGTCGGTAACAAATATGCATGTGTGCAAATGCTATCAACTGTAAACACAGCTCATTGTAATAACCTTGCGCAGTAGTGATGGAGTTATGTAGGTGCAGCAAGGATGGAACTGTGGTGGGAGCGATGATAGGTGGTGATTTTCCCAAAGCTACCCTATGTCTACCAGAGAACTGATCCCCAAGCAAGAGAAGAGTTGTTCTGGAAGACACAAAATAGAATAAGCTCAAACTCCTTGAAAAGAAAGGAAATCACGGTTTATTTCATTTCTACTAAAATCCTGAAAAGACAGGGAGAATTTGTTATACCTGTCTTATAAAGGATGTAGAAAGACATGAAAAATAAAGTTGAGCAAAGGGCAACAGAGAGTGACTAATCAGCCACTTCTTAGAATGAAGCAAGTAGAAAAAAATCATATTAATTCTTAAGAAGAATGAGGCAAACCACGAATGTGAAAGATTCTCATCATCTGATGGAGGAGTGAGCATTCCATCACTATAATAAGTATGTGAGATGCTCTTCTAAGGAGGAAGGGCTTGCTTTGGCTCCCATCATTGGAAGTTCTAGGCCAGGCTTGACGCACGCCATTATCTTTAGCCTGTAGCAAGACATTAGCACATGGCTGTAGGAATTTGTAATTGGCAGAACCTTTAAGTTCCTCAGCCAGGAAGAAAAGGGAAGGAGGGCAGGGCTTCCTTCAAGGACATGTCCCCTGTGATCTAAAGCCCTGCTCCTAGGCTTCATTGGCAACCCAGTTTGGTACCCTGGAAACTGAAGCCTTAACCCAGGTTACCAAGAAGAGACTTGATACCCTATGAGCATATACAGGGGGAGGTAATCCCCCTCAGGAACAGTCATAGGGGAGGGGAATAAGGGGAAACTGGGAGGGACGGAAGAATGGGAGGATACAAGGGATGGGATAACCATTGAGAGGTAACAAGAATAAATTAATTTTTAAAAATCCTTATTAAAAAAAACACTACTTTACAAAACACAACACTGGGTGTTTTTACTTTTCCAGATCTTTAACAAATGTTCTCCTTATTTGGAATAACGAAGACACTATAAACTGGCTTCTTTGTCAGTATAAATTCTCATACCAAACCATGTTGGATATAAGAGGAATTTACATCTCTCTGCCTTATTTGTGTAACACACTTAACCATTTTGTGTATTACTCCTGTTGGTAAACTAAAAATACTCTTTCTTGTCCACGGTGGATATTTAAGGATCCCCACCCAACCTCCAAACTATATCCCAGAAGTCTGAAAAGACAAGCTAAAGCCTATGAGGGGCATGAGCAAACCTATCTCTCAGAATAGGCGTGTAAGTCCTCACTGAAGAAGAAGAATGGCAGGGCTGGGGCCAGCTCACCCTAGATCTTAATATTTGTTAAGTCCAAGCTTTACTTATTTGTATCTATTCAAGCTTGTAATACGCTGTGAATTTTTTAAAATTAATGATGGTTGTAAAATTAGCAAAACTAAACATGAAAGCAGTGCTAGTGGCAACAGGGGGACCACACCTCTGACAATAAAGTTTCTTTATATGAGACTCTTTATTTTACTCTAAGTACTACAACAAATTAAAATAATTTTACATTCTAAAAGAATATTACAACAAATAATGTTCAATACCAGCTATTAACTCTCGGTGACCATAAAAAGACCAAAATAACATGGGTTAAGGAGGTAGTTCAATGCTAGAGTACTTCCATATAGGGTCGTGTACAAGACCCCCAGTTCACTCCCCACCATTGGAGAAAAACAAAGATAATAGCTAGAATGATCCACACCAATTCTGATTTATGAAAAGGAGTAATGGAAAGGAAATGAAGCCCTGATACTTAGCTAGGACAATCTTATAAAGAGCTGTGCATGCTCTCATGCTACAAACTCCTTCCCTTTCTTTGTCAGTATCCATTTCAACAACAATGATAGCAAAGTACAAAAAGTGCATTAATTTCATCCTCCCAATGCTCCCAAGCATCCTCTGATGTCAATGCATCTGTTCCTTGCCTTTCTTGATAAAGACGCTGCACGTTAGAAGGTTTAACTCACTGCCCAGTCTTCAACTGCCCAGAAGGGAAGCTGTGGAGTGGGGTGTGAACCTGGACACTCTGTAGGGAGCTTTGTAGTCTTCGGAGGACATGGCATGCTACTGTGGCTTCTCAATGGAGAGGTAATGAAGGAGGAAAACAACATGTTTTATAATCACACAGTGTCTGAGAAGAACATTTATTACATAGCTTCTAATCACTTTAAAGAATGGGAATGCTAATGAAGACATTCATTTTCATTAGCGAAGGCTGCTTGCAGATGTTCAATAAGACCTTCTAAATGGAATGCTTGTTGCCTGGGATCCAGGCAAGGGGCTGCTGTGAGACCAGGAGACCACACTCGGTGGGCCAATCATGTCCTTCACTGCAGTGCCTTAGATTCTCCCTTAGATGGACCCTCTGAGACCTTGCTCATGTCTTGGGGTTTCTGTGGGTTGGACAGCCTGTCTGGGCCCATACTCAGGACCCACAATGTCATCCTTATTCTTTCTGTTCACAAACATCTCAGAGCTCTTTCACTGTGACTGTATGTTCACTGTGGTAAATCACAGCTGGCGGGCCAGCGCTGTGGCCCTCACAGTCCAACGTGGGGCACTGCAATGCAGGTAGAGAGCCATGTGGTGACTAACTACAGAACATTATTGAATAAATACTGTGTACAAATTTTTTTTAAAAATGGGAATGCTATTAATGCAATCTTAAGGAGTACAGATGTCTTTCTATCTTAATTTAAACCACTTTAACATTCAGAATTACTTAGATGAATCTTTGGGCTTTGCCAAATAGTGTGAGTGGAAATCAGGCACTTAAACATTCCTGGGGAGGGGCCAGCCCTAGCATGCTGACCAGAAGTCTCTACTTGAATCAATATAAAAAGAAAAACATAATTTAACTATTAATAAGTAAGATAAAACTGTGATAAAACAGTCAGTCAGTAGGTAAATAGACAGTTGACGAGGTCACAGAACAAAGCTGGCACACACAAATGAATTTGATGCATGAATTCTGGTCCTAGCAAAATAAAAATATAATAAAACAACCTGGGCAAGAACCTTAACTTTTTATTCTTCTGCGAAGAAGTCCATCATGGTATGTTTGACTGTGCTCTGTCTAAGGGCACATAATAGCAGAAAGCTGCTGGAAACACTAACTCAAACTAACCACTCAAGGCAAGCTAACACTAGGGAAGAGGCAATGAATGCATGGTAATGTATTTTCTATTTATTTCGTAGGTTATTTAATGTCCTTCTTCTGAGGGGTTCCTGGTGGCCTGGAGAATGGCTACAATATAATCATAAGAACCACACAGTGCTAGGCTCACACAAGAAGAAAGCCTTTAGTAAATGAAGCCCTACCAAGTAGCCTATTAAAAAATCTAGAAATGATATTATGAACATTATATTCACCACTTAGCCAGGGCTAAGAATTCTCATCATTGTTTCTGTAATTTTCTGAAAATTAAAGTATTTTCTAACTCCAGTCTGAGAGGTTAAATCCTAACAGAAGGTACTTCTGCTAATTGAACAGCAAAATAATTCCTTCTCTCTGAATTTCTGTGAATATTTATGGAATCATTCCAGAAATCTCTTATATTTCCTCTTCTGATTATTAGAAACTCCCCAGAGAAAGCTCACATACAAAATGAGAGCTCTCATCTCCAAAGTTTGTAAGGACTTGGGCAGAGAGAGCTTCTTCTGATCCAAATGTTGTCAGCTTCTCAACGGAGGCTGTAGCACTTTACTCATGGACACCTTCCCCAAATTGTTAATTTTCTTGTTCTATTCCTTTCATTCCATCTAAACATCTGTTTACACAAACAAAAAAAATTTAAGCCATCACTGTAATAATTATATTTTGCTTTATCAAAACAAGATTATAATTTTATTTTTGCTCCCATGATAAATGATACTTATATCAAAGGTCAAATATAGACAATGTAAGAGATGGATGAGTCCTCACAAGTAGAGCTATGTCATTTCTTAAAATTCAGCAGTTTAAAAAAAATCATGTTTTCAGTCTATAATCTGGTGTGGGGGTAATTTCCTCATGAGCAGAGGATCATCTATCTGTAGCTTTCATTGCTTTGTGCTTGATAAAATTATAAAAATGCATTGTGTTATATGACCTATCTCTTTTTTAAAAAATCCAGTAGTTTAGCTACACAGATCATTTCACTGTCCTCAAGTATAAATTCAGTAGTCCTCTTGTGGAAAATATAAGGACGTGTCATTTGCTGTGAAAAAAAAAATGTATGTTAGTCATGTCTGTAATCCTAACATACGAGAAATGGAGGCAGGAAGAACACAGGTTCGAAGCCAGCATGACATACATAGAAAGACACTGTCTCAAAACAAGAAGGGTGGAGGAGGAGAAACATGCCATGTTGTGGGGTATAGTCTACTCATAACCAGAAGCATCTGTCTATGCTCCCAGTATGTCACAGTTTTACAAAACTCTATTTCTCAGCATCTCCACCTTTTTACCTTCTTCATTCATCTGAAATGTAGCTTTGTGTTAGAGTCCTAAATCCTGGGAGTTAGTGATTGTTTCTGGATTCATAGAAGCCATTAAGTAGGTTATTATCAAGGTGGGGGGTGGATTAAAGATTTATTATTCCATGCAATAAATGCTATGACAGATAGATGAACCAGAGGGAAAGAGATTTCTAACCCTTGTTGCACACAAGACAGGACAGTGGAAACGTTTTATATGCTTTGGATAAGGTTCACTCTATAGGACTTATCCACAGGATTAAACATAAAAGAAGTAAGAAAGGCCCACCCCTTTTCTACCTGTGATGATGTTGCATCCAATACTATAGAAAGGTGAAGAGGAGGGAAGGTGATGGCGCCAGGTGTGATGAGGTTGGATGTAGATGATTGAAAAGGAGACGCCATGTGTGTCTATTACAGACATAATGGATAAGAGGTGTTATAAGGGGCTTAGACCTGTTTGCACATTCGTATTAATGGAATGAAATTCCTCTCAGGAAATTTCAGTGAATGTCCACGATGAACACCAGGGAGGCAGCTGCAAAACAAAGACAAGGAGACTAGACATGGTGAGAAAATGAAGAAGTTGGCGAAGGTTTTAAGGATGGAGGGAACAATAGTACTAAATTCCAAAGAAAGTCACACAAGGTAAAGAACAAAGAGTGGTGATTGGATTTGGTGACTGGTTAAAGGTTATAAGGAGTCAGAGGGAAGGACTTATCCATGCTGTGAGAATAGAACACTAGTGTCATTGAATCTATATTAGTTCAAGTGTCCAATCACTGAACTCCATCCTTCAAAAGGGGCAAATGTTTACAGAATCAATAGTTCATTACTATTATTATTATTATTATTATTATTATTATTATTATTATTGTTATTGTTATTATTAAAGACTTAATGGGCAGTTTCCTCCAGAAAGTTGTTTAACAAATCCATGGTGAGCACTCATATTTTTTCCCCTTGACACTTAACAACCATGTATAAATCAGGCAAATCCCAGATGAATCACCTGCTTAACAGTTCTCTGAGCTTTACAATCTCATGTCCTTTCCTATTAAGGGCATGTAGGACCTTCCCAAAGCTTAAGGTGAAGAAGACAACAGAGCAAAGATGGCCAGGGCTTTAACACTCTCCAGGCAGTTAAGCTACTCACTGAGGAGCCAGTGAGGAATCTTGTCCTCAGTTTATCGCCCCACAGTTCCTACAACAAGGACCACCCTAATGCTGGGAGGTGGGGAAATAGTGCTCCCAACTCAGGGCTCTTCTCAAAACTATATCTAGGTTTTCTCTTTCCTGGCTGACTGATAGCCTTGTCATATGACTCTGGACTTAAATCTACATGAAAAGGACCGCCTAACTCTTCTTTAATTACTCTGTGACAAGATACTTTGTTCAGCCATCACTGTCTGTAAGTTCTGCCTGTGAGGCCAGAGTCCAATAATGCTGAATCTACCACAGCAGCTCACAACCTGTGAGTTTTATAGGAGTTGCCTAGGACTATTGAAAAATATAGATGTTTACATTATTGTTCATGCTGGTAGCAAAATTACAGTAGTAAAGTAATGAAGTGGTTACAGTAATGAAGCATCAACAAAAATAAATTTATGGTTGGAGGTCACCACAACACAAGGAACTGTATTAAAGGGTCACAGCATTAGGAAGGTTGAGAGCCAGAGTTATAGAATATTCTGTGT
The DNA here is from genome assembly GCA_907169655.1 of Acomys percivali. Lineage (NCBI taxonomy): Eukaryota > Metazoa > Chordata > Mammalia > Rodentia > Muridae > Acomys > Acomys percivali. The sequence goes on from OU015757.1 coordinate 50,287,128, forward strand.
GGCCTTCTTATCATCACTCTCGTTTTGCCTTTTCATACTGCGGAGATCACAGACAGAAGGGATGTCCTTGCCATGGCAATCTCGGAAACTGGCATCAGGGGGACCTTACGTCAACCTTAGTCCTTGAGCAACTGTCATAAACAGATGCCAAGAGGGACCCACACTGAACACGTAACACAAATAAGGGACACACCCAGGCTGCTGTTGGGTGCAGTTGCTTGTTAGTGTAACCCGACCAAGTTAGTGCTAATTGAGTGATTGGCAATTCTCGGTATATTTCGAAAACTTGAGGGTAAAACGTGAACAGGCACATTCCTCAAAGAAAGTTCAGACTGCAAAGCTTGAAAACGTTCATTAATATAGATTGAACTTGGGCCAATACAACCCCAAGTAAAACGTAAAAACAAGATTGAAGCGAGGGGGGGGGTGGTCCTGGCTCCGTGGGCCACAAACATGCATGTGTAACTGCAGACGCACTGCCACCTGTCAGGCTCTCTCTTCTGTGGTGATTGCTCTGCCTTTCTTATCTGATTTGCTGCTCTGATTTTCAGGCCTGGGTGATTGCTTTCTGAATCATATTGCCAGAGCTTTTCTATTTCAATTTTGATGCATTTCTATTGCTGCACCTTGGGAAACTGTTTCCAGCTAGTAGTTCTTCGGTTTCTTTAACTAGGTGTGTGTATATGCAAACAGTGCTTATTCAGAACAAAATATCTGTAAGCCTTTATAGTGAAAAAAAACAAAACAGTGCTCATGGACGATGTTCACCGATGATACTTTTCCTAAGCGTTAGCTTTGTTGTTGTTTCATCACTGAGATAACTGTCAGTTTAGGGATTGTGATTCGGATAAGACACCTTTTCACTGTTAGCAGTCCTGGTAATGGTACGAAGAATTCCCTCTACTACAGATAAAGCCCCTAGATGTTATGAAGCAGATAAAAGCTCCTGGCAGATGAATCGAATTACTTTATCTCCTCCCCATACAAACATAACAACAGAACTCTTACTGTGTACTTAAAACAAAAAACAAATAACAACAAAAACAAAAGGTGTGAAGATTTTATTTCTTTTGTCCTCCATATTAATTTTACAGCCAAAAATCTTAGCCAGGACTTTCCAATTTCGCATTTTAAAACTCTGAACTTCACATAAAAGATGTTAATTTTTCAATTAAAAAGTCAGAACAAGTTGGAGGCTGGGAGTGTACCTCAGTGGTGGGGCACCTGTACTGCCTGCACAGCATCCTGGTTTAAACCCCAGCCACTCACACACTCACAAAAAGGTCAAAACAGCTCGTTTGCCAGAACTGGCCAGAGTGAAGAAGCTGAAGCTGGAATAAGCTCTCGCTCCGCTCCTCCCAAGTCTCTACCCTGCTCCTCCATGATTCGCCCGCCCTGCTATCTGCCTCTGTTTCTCTCTTTAGTGAACTCCGAGCTGTAGAGATCAGGGTGAGTAGCAGGCACCTCCTTATCTAGCAGGTGACCTCCCACCTGTGCTTGAAAATTAGGGCCATCATGACACATACTGGGGTTACTAACCAAAGCCTTGGAATAACATCTATTGGTCTAGACTAAACATTTTTTAAAGGGGAAGAAATTAAAAAAATAAAATAAAATAAAATAAAAAGCTCAGATACAATGGCTGAAGAGAATATCAAAGCATTCTTGGAAACACTCCAGGGACTGATTATAAAAACAATAAGGTGGTTGGTTTGTTTGCTTAATCTCTTCCTTTGCTTCTGAGGCAGCTTTGACCTTACTTCCTTTCCCAGCACAAAGGACACATCATAGCTAAGTTCATTGGCTGCAACCAATAACAAAGGCACCTGAAAGCTTCTCACTGAAAGAAATTGTCAAATGTTCTAAAGCTTCATGAGATTTAGCCGTTCACAAGCAGCTGGCGTCAACACCTTTAAAATTGCCTTTGTTGAGGCTGGTGAGCTGCTCAGTGGCTGAGTGTTTGCTTAGCAAGCATAAGGTAATACTATCCATCTCAACACCAAAACCAATAGACAAACAAAGCTGGCTGGGCTGGGCCACATACCCTGGCATTGACTCCACTAGACATGAGCTATCTTAACTTGTAAAAGGCTCCAAACTTGGTCCAGGAAGGCTGTTCCTTCAACTGTCCCCAAAGGCACGGCATTAGTCACATGACAGATCAGCATCCAATTCTACTACATGTTGACTTCTCAGATGAGTGTCCTTGAACAAGGTTCTTCACCTGTGAACCAGTTCAACACCTCACTCAACAGAGGGATCTAAAGATTCAACATGTGTATCTACACACTGTGTGTTATGTCTGACATATGACAAGCACATGATATATGGCAGTGAGACCTATTACGAAAGACAGTGTCCCTACTGAACTATTTTCTTAAATTTTTCTGTTCTATTGCTTTTCCAAACAGATTAATATTTTCAGGACCTTTAAAACTGCCTTGGTTGAGGCTGATGTACAGTTCTTGTGTCTTAGGAATTATAGAAAAGATTGAATCTTTGGACAAGTTAGAGATTTTCCTCAGGTTTAGCAGATGAAGGTGCTTGCTGCCAAGGCTAAGGACCTGATCCTTAGGGCTTACATGGTTGAAAGTAACAGGCTCCCCCAAACTGCTTTCTGACTTCCATATGTGCTCTATGTTACACACATGCATACAAATGGAGACAGAGCAATAAATAAATACATGTTTAGAGGTTAACTTTATTTGCAATTTAACAAAAAAACAAACAAAAAACCAAAACACACAACAGCAGCACTTAATCTGTTCAAGGGGAAAAAAAATCAGACATTTCAATGGGAACTGTTTTTTGAATTCCTGCCTTGACTTCCTAGGCTCTGGATTACAGCCGTGAGCCACAGAATTGGCTTAATGAGAGTGTGCCTGAAGTGAGGACTAAAGAGAATATTTAAGAGAATAACTTTAATTACAATGCTACATTAACAAAATAAAACATATTCTTCCAAATGAAGAGGCCTCAGTCAAAACCGCTACATCATTCACAAACAACAGCTTTCTACAAAGAAAGCATATAAATAAGAACTGGATTTTCAAATGTATCAACTGTGTATAGTGGTGCTATTTTCCTCTTTTAATGTGAACTTTGAAGGCGGAACTCTATAATATGTGGTCTATTCGTGTATACAATGCGATCTCCTAAGTTCTTAAATAAGAAACATTCTAGCAGGACATTTCCTGAATGTGAATTTTGTTATTTTCCATACACTTCTTTAAAATAGGCATTTCTTTACTATGGTTGAGGGCATTAGAGAAGAAATGTTCAAAATGCAGTTCCTGATTTCTTCCAAACCCTCTCATTTTCTACCGGATTGTATCTGTTACAGTACAAGTAACAGGCATTCCTTTCTTAAAGGAACTCAGCTTTTTTTTCACATGGCATACATACATTTGATTGAGTACAATGCTACTAGCCACTAGAGCCTTATGCATTTATCTGTATTAGCGATTTGTAAAGTGACAAAGTAGGTCTGGCTCATCTCCATGGGTCCTCCTATCTCTGATGCTTAAGTTGTTATCATCCCGAGGTCCCAGTTTTAGGGGTTATTCTTTCGGGGTAGTTTAATTGACCCGTGGTGTATCAGTTGTCAAATAGTGAATGGTAATCTAATAACAGCAAGTTCAACCCAGGACAGTTATTTCTGCTTCAGAGAGATGTCTCAGAGACACCAATAGTCAATGTTCACTTCCACATTGGAATAATTATCTACACAGGGAAGAGACTCCAGCTGCAACACACCTGCCACATAGACTTGAGCTGATGCGAGGAAAGGCACAGACAAAGACAGCTGAATAAAAGGAACAGTTGATCATTCAGACTCGCCATTGCTACTACTAAGGAGTAGGGAGCCCAAATTACTGTCAATTTCTACAGTGGCTGGCAGCCCAGCAACATTTTTAAACGATATGAACAACTTAGAGACAGAGCAGCTAAAACCACTACTTGTTTCCCCAAGGAACAATATTGTAAAATGACATGAAATGAACCCTACCATGTTGGTCTTTTTTCTTTACAAAAGAAAATTCCTTTAAACATTAAAAGATCAATACTGGAAGATATTCATTCCTTTTTCTATTTTTTATTATGTTAAAGCACACAGGACACAAAATTTACGGCTGTTACCACCTTTAAGTGTGTAATCCAGTGGTGTTAAGGAGATGGCACATCCATATCCATTAAACAATAATCCTCACAACCACCTCCCTTACCTGCCTGCCTGTGTCCTGTTTCACAATGTTTAACTGCTCTGAGCACCCCCATTAAAGGGACTTGTATGCTAAGTATCCTTTTGTAGCTGGTTTATTTTGGTTAACTCAACATCCTCAAGATTCACATGTATTATGGTACATAATGAAAAATTTTTTTCCCAGGTATAGTGGTGCACCTACGTAATCCAAAAACAACAGAGGCAGAGGTATAAGGACCACAAGCTTGAGGTGCCCTGTCACAGCAAGATGCAGCAGATGTCTCTGTGTATTTGATCAGATTCCACAGTGAGCAAGCAGAGCCCAGACCCTGATATGCAGAGAAAGAGTGCTGCCCACCAACTATGGCTCCAAGAACATGTACGATGCTGCCTGCCATGAGACTATGGGTCAGAGGTCAATGTTTGCTACTGTTGCTAAGACCGAGAATTGTCCAGAGTTAGCCATAATTTATTGCCCAAGCCTTCCCCCCTGGAAATTGCAAGCTTCTAATAGACTCCAGAGGAGCAAAACAGTTAAATCAAAGATTCTGCCTGTGCAAAGTTGCCTGGGGGCATGAAAGCATCCTGCTGTTTCTGATTCTGCCATCTTCCAGAATCCTCTCGGAAGATACTCTTTTCATCATTTTGGGTTGTATCAACATAGACTAAAACCTGCGTCATTTGAAGCCATTGTGTTTATAATGCATGTGAAAGACATATATGGCTGAGCACCACTGTAATTCCAACATGTAGGAGAAAAAGACAAGATGATTGCAAGTTTAAAGTCAGCCAGGGTTACAGAGAAAGACCTTATCAAAGAAAAAAGGAAAAATATACATTAATAATAAAAATGCAAAAATCCTATATAAAGCATATGTTTTAATTACTATTATATATTTTTATTATATACTTTTATCCTAAGACTGTGAATTCCAATTTTAATGAAAAGAATTATGATAAGATATACTAAATTTAAGAGGAGTACAGAAATAAATCTCAAAGTAATAGTAGATGGGGCTGGTGTGATGGTTACACACGTGAAGATAGTTGCCCTACAAGCCTGATGGCCTGAGTTGAACAACCAGAACTCACATACATGTAGAGAGAACTGACAGGCTGGAGCATGTACACACAAAAACCCCACTCTACTCCCATACATGGGAATTTTTTTTTAATTTTTAAATATTAGGCAGTATGTCTTTGTTCATAAAAAATGTGGCCATCAAGAGTGGTTTCTGACTAGTACAATGGCGTGGAGAGCCAGTGCGAAAGCGGCATCCACTGCACATGCGCACTATGAACTCTGGCGCTCCAGCGACTCTAGTGCCTAAAACTATGTCACTTCCTTTGTTACTTCTTTCTCTATCCATATCCTTGATCCTGCCTGCAGAAAGCAGGAATCTGAAGAAGCCATTGTGAGAAATAGATAACATTATTAGGAAATTTATTAGACGAGCACTCCAGAACAATTTTTTCATAGTGTTGTGTGTACCGTTTGTTAATTGTTTAAAAAAAAAAAATCAAAGTAACATGCTCCTGGGAAACTGAAAAATTCAAAAAGTCTTGTTAGATTTCAATATGCTAGTATACTGAGGAAGGCACTATCTATCGCTCATAATTATATTTGACTTAAGAAACAGTTTTGGAAACTTGAACTTTTTGTGTTTTACACTTATATTAGAATTCTTTTAATTTTTATTTATTTATTTTTATGTACATTTGGCATTTGGTGAACATGAATATCTGTGTGAGGGAACTTGAGTTACAGAGAGTTGTGGCCTGGCATGTAGGTGCTGGGAATTGAACCTGAGTTTTCTAGAGGAGCAGCCAGTGCTCTTAACCACTAAGGAAGCTCTCCAGCCCTATATTAGAATTCTTATATTGAATAGATAATGCCAAAAAACTGAAGTATGTCATTAAGATATTAAAAACAAAATTCAGTCAATAACCTTTCATTTAGCAGTCTACATAAAGCCTGATCTTCACATTATTGAAAAAGCTCCTTTTTGGTTTCGGTTTTTTTGGTTTGGCTTGGTTTTTGGTTTTTCGAGGCAGGGTTTGTCTGTATAGTATTGGCTCTCCTGGACTCGCTTTGTAGACCAGGCTGGCCACCTTGAACTCACAAATATCCACCTGCCTCAGGTATATACCGCCATGCCCAGCTAAAGCTCCTTTTTGATTCACTGATAACTGTTGAGCAATTGGTAGGTAAATGACATTTCAAAGCACACAGAGCAACGGGACAGCAGAACATGATTTGAGCCATGAAAAGCATCTGTCTCATCACTCTGTGTATCAATAGTAATCATGCTAAAGGGTACTTGACTACAACAAATAGTTTGCAATTCACTGAGGGAGCCAGGTTTGGTTGACCTGTAATGTATAATCCAAACTGCTTTGGAATAAAGCAGTTAATGACCTTTTAAGTCAGTTGAAAACCTGAATTTCTTTCTACTCATCAGTATTTCACTGTATTGCAAAGATTGCTCACTCTCTATTTCACACCCTATCCTCACCCACCCTCCACCACCTACCCCTGCTTTGACTGCCCTAGTGGTCAGTCTTCAGGTATCTACCAGGGCTGCTTACATCCAAAGTTCTTTTAGCTGGTGAGCCCAAGTAATCAACACAGTCAAACAGCTGCCATGACTCCCTCCTCCTTTCCTTTTCTTCTTTTAAAATTTTTTCATTTGTTTGTTTATTTATGTATGTAATTAGTGGTCTAACGATGAAAGCCTTGGCCTCACATATGCTGTGTCAGTAAACTACATCCTCAACCTAACCCCTGATCTTTGTAACAGCTGCTTCGGTTATCTCGAGAGCACGGAGTAGTGATTAGGATTTCATTGTTTGGTACACACAGCCAGGCTTAGCCTGGCTTTCTGGGAGGAAGATCAACAACTGTAGCCATTCAGATGGCAGGAGACGATGGTAGATAATAGCGACCCTCATCACGGGACGGGCTACAGCTGTTCACACATCGTTTTAGACGTTCAAGTCCAGTCACATATCCCTTTCTGCAAATGGAGAATGCTTTAATGCTGATTAAAAAGGAAGATTGGACATTCAAGTGTCAGCCCAAGTACCCAAGATCATTCCTTATTAATGCCTTATTCTTCCCAGTCATGTTTCCGGCCCTTACACTATTGAAGAAGCTGACACTGAAAAGGTCTCCTGGTTTCCACTTTAAATGCTTTCGAGGTCACCAAGGTCTATTGGATTTATTTACAGTTAGAATGTAACCCGCTTTCTGGAAACTGTCACAACTGCTGTAACTACAGAGGCACAGTCCGTTGACAATAGCCTCAAAGCACGTGATATAGGGTGCAGAAAGACTGGTGAAGGATTGGAGTTTGTTCAGTCTACAGCCGCAGGAACTGCAAATACCTTAAGCAAGCTCCTTAACCGCCTTCACAAGCAAGTCTGTCACTTTATCTATGAAATGAAAACATTAGACCTTGTCAGTGTTTGCTGAACTTGTCACACTATGGAACTTACCCAGAAATTGGGGTTATAGGGCAGAGGGTCAATGCAGTCTGAGACCCAAGCTCAGGGCCAGACCTCAAGCAGGAGGGGATAGAGTCAGAGCCAGGGTGAACTACAGGAGTCATTTTCCTGGCCATGGACAGACAGGAGGAAGGGAGAATGATCGGGACCCAAAGCACACCATTGCCTTGAGCTAAGAGGCCTTGGTGAGCCGAGATGAACTTGTTCCTACAACAGGAGATGGTGATGGAAACACTTGCCAGTTTCCTCAAATCAGTAAGCTTTAATGTTTCTTTGTGAGGTCTACAGGGTGAGTGCTCCAGGCTTTGGGGTGATCAAATCTCTTCTGTAACTACTTATAGCTACTGATAGGGAGTAAGCATAGTTACAGGCAAGAAATCAAGAAACTAGTGTGGCTGGAATTTAGAAAAACTGATATTTGGGTTTTATTTCATCGTCATAGGTGATGAAATGTTATTCTTCTGATTGCATTTCTAACCTTTCAAAATTACAAAAGTCATTCATAGCTCTCAAGAAATTTAAAAAAATCAATAATAAACAATTTATTGACCCCAGCCTTAAGTGTAAGTGCCAAAATATCAGAGTATATTTTACATCACTACAAAGGTAGAGACAAAATCAAGCCTTTTCCTCTGTCTCTGTCCTTCTAACTCTCTGTGTCTGTCTTTCCTTCCTTCTCTCTCTTCCCCTTCCCTCCCTTACTCCTTCTCTTTCTCTTTTCTTTCTTGTCTTGTTTTTGTTTTTATTTGGTTTGATACAGGGACTTACACTGTAGTTCAAGCTAGCTTTGAACTTGGGACGGTTTCTTTCCTGGCCTCTCAAATGCATGAGACACTGGGTTGAATAGGAATGAACTCTATAGCTTCATAGATTTGAAAGCTTGGTCAACCAGGAAGTGGCACTATCAGGAGGTGAGGTTTTGTTAGAGCAGGTGTGACTGGGGGTGGGCTTTGGAGTTTCAAATGCTCAAAGCAGGCTCAATGCTTCTCTTTTTTTCCTGCTGTCTGCTGATCCAGAAGTAGAACTCTCAACCACAGTCTCCAGTGCCAAGTCGGCCTGCATGCCGCCATGTTTCCTGCCATGACAGTAAGGGACTAAACCTCTGAAACTGTAAGCCAGCTCCAATTAAATGTTTCCTTTATAGTGTCTCTTCACAGGAGTAGAACATTGACTAAGGCAGACACCATGCTGGGCTTCATTTTCCTCTTCAGTGGTAGTAGTAGAAGTAGGGAAATAAGCATAGCATTGTAGGCAGGGCAGTGCGTTCCTGCTGGGTGTGCCGACCTCACTTCCAATTCCCAATGTGTCCTGTTGCATAACTAACTTGAGGTAGGTGTTTGGGGGAAGGGGTCACTGCCGACAACCCATGTTCTGACCTGCAATGTTACAGTTACTGTTTAACACACGGGCTTCCAGACTCTTCTCTCAAATGTTTCAGTCACCGTAGAGAGGATATTCAGGGATGTCTATCATAAGCAACCTTCCCTAGTGACTATGTGATCTACAAGAAGAAAAGTAACACTGGAACCAAGGTCTAGATCAAAAATAAATTCAGTGTTCGTGATACAACACAACCTGCTCTGTGCAGCAAGTCTGATCCTTCCAACTTTATGAATATGGAGTTAGTCAAATAGAGCCACATACCAATGTTAGCATTAAAAGGTGAATTGGGTGTCTCGATGGGAAAATGATTGCTATGCAAGCCTATTGACCCAAGTTCAATGTCAGAAACCCATGTTAAGGTGAAGGAGAAGTGGCTCTATCTTAGCTTCCTTCTCTCCCAACACACAGTACTAATAAAGAAAATGATTTTCTAGTGAGTCAGTATTGTGGACCATGAAGTTCTGGCAGCAAGAAAAACTGTGGAGCTACTTAGAAGCGGTGCTCAGGGAAAAGCAATGCTAAACAAAGAATTTTCAGGGGAATTAGGGTCTAAGTAATCACTCTGTGGTGAATTGATATGGCCACAAGCAGGCAGAGGAAAAGAAACACTCTCTCATTGCTTTCTGAATGCTGCGGCAACAATGGGCCACTGCAAACCTCAGCAGCCCATAGAGCAAGCCCAGGCAATCACAGTGGTGAGGCTCTGCCTGAGCAAAGAGGTTGGGCAGATCAAATGTCTGTGACAGCTTTGCTTTAAACTGTGGTGACAGCTATGAACCAGAGGGCAACCTTGCTTGGAATAAACCATTCAGTGGCATCTCATGGCACAAACAGCAATGCTCATCGGAAAGTAGCATCCTGAATACAAAAGACAGGGCTGTGTGTATCAGTTCTGTCTGGGGTCAAATATATACAGAGGCTATTATCGGATTCATCATCTCTTCTCTTCCCAAACTTACGCTACTTTGATCCCAATTTCAACCACTGTCTTTCATGTTCGCCACTATTCCTTCCCATTGCTGGCGATCTGGTCCACCCCCCAGCTCAAACATGTCCTCATATAACATGAGAGCTTCATGTCCTGTAGTTCCACACGCACACATCTGATAATAGTAAATCCATCGTATAATCCTCATATTTTATGCAGAAATACCACATTCAGAGAGCTGTGCTGATACTATTATACCTGTATTGTGTTAAATTATTATGACTAAGGATCTTTTGTAATGAAATAGTAAGGATGAACATCGTATTCTCACTTTGCGCCATGCACTGTGCTGGAGTCTCCCACATGGCCATTACAGTTATATTCAAAAATAAAAAAAGGCTGGAAGTTGTTATACCTATCATTTCGATAAAAGGGGAGAAGTTTTGCTGAGGAAAACTGAGAATGGGAACATCCCTTCAGTTCCAGCCGAACAATATGGTCAAAAGGAACACGGTGAACTTGAAAACAAGAGGGAAGCTACATGGTGAGTGGGCCGAGTTTCATTCTGGTGAGTTTTATCATAGGAACTCGAATATGTTCTCATAATGATACTGAAACAAATCCTTATGGTTTTCTTCACAGGGAGGAGAAGAAGAAGAAAAATCTACCTTTGTATAAGATATACAGACCCTCTGATTCTCCTTATGGATATGAGCAGGCTTACAGAACTAACTAAGCTAGGGGGAAGCATATACCCAGCCCCAAGGCCCTTGCCTTTGATATGGCAGAAGGGAAGTGTCCGGACCCAGCTCACTAAAGACTGAGAGCTAACCACAGGAACTTAGAACACCAGACTGTGTCAGCTGTACCCCTGTATAACAGAGAGCCCTCATTTACAATGGATGTAAGAGACAGCAGGACTCAGAAAGTGGTTGGTTACTCTTATACCATCCATGCCACTGTTGTACCAGTGGGCTTATCCTGCCAGACCAGTCATTATTGGTGTCTAGTTTTTAAAACATTTCTAATTAACCAGGATGGCTCACAGGGGAAATTCTAGCACCTGGGAGGCTGAAGCAAGAGGATTATTTTTTGTTTGAGACCCCAGACCAACCAGAACTACAGAGTGAAATTTTTATCATAAATTAAACAAGTAGTTTCTGAGGAAACCTAAAGACAAAGGCAGGAACAGAAACAAGAGGAAGTCTCAGCTTCTGACACCTTACTACAGCAAAGAGTAAAGATGGCCTAACCCTTAGACAGACAAACATAAACCCCTCCACCAACAGCTTGTCAATCTCCATCCCTTACATAGGAAGGGATTTATTAACTTTCAATTAAAAATGTTTCCCCCCCATTCCAGCATTCTCAAGACTAATGGAGGAGAGTTGTGAGTTTGAGGCCAGTCTTAGGCCACATAGCAAGGCTTTGTCTTAAAGCAAAAAAAACAAAACAAAAACAAAAAACAAATATAGATAGTAATATCAAAAAAATTCCACAATAACAGGGAACTTATGCAATATAAACAAGCTAATGTTCAGTGCCTTAATCACAAAACACAGGAAGCTGAGGAAAAGGAATGCAATGAATTAAAAGTCAGTTTGAAATACAAAGTGAGATACTGCCCCCCCAAAAAGCAAAACTAAAAGGACTCTCAACATTGAATTTAAAAAAAATCATCAACAGCAAAACATAAAACAGAATTTCTAAGATTGAGACATTGTATATGTTGAACTCTTATGTAATGAGAATTTTAGGTGAAGAAAGGAATAAAAGTGATATTTGAAGTAAAAAAAAAATGCTGACTGTTCCATAACTACTGACACATATAAAACCAGAGATCCAGAAAGCTCAGAGCATACAAAATGGATAGAAAAAAAATTCCTTGTCTAGAGATATGACATCAAATGGAGGGAAATTAAGGACATAAAAGCTGAGGCTGTAGTTCAGAAACAGAGTGTTTACTTGGCACATGTGAAATCCTGAGTTCAATGCCCAGACTGAAATAAAATTCAGGTATAGTATAAGCAGACTTCAAGAACTAAATACAAGAAACCCACTGTAAATAAAAAGGCACATACCTGCGAAAAGATAAGATATTAGAATGGTGTAGTGTTGAACCAAGAAACTCAGAGACCTAAGCTCTCTAAGTGCAGGGCCATGCTCTATGTGTTATAAAATCCCATCTCAACACAAAAATAGAGGACTATGCTGTAACTTAGTGATGGAGCATCTGCCTAGCACGTGCAATGAAGACTTCGGTTCAGTCCTCAGTACAAAGAAGGAAAAAACTCCTTAAGAGAGAAAGGAGGCACACTAACATCCATCACAAGAAAATAGAAGTAGCTATTAGATTATATTTTGACCAGATGTTAGAGCAAGGCAAACTATTAGAAATACAGAAGGGCATGATAAAGTCATAGAAGGATTACAGAAGCCATAAAGTCCTTAATGAAGACGTGTCTAATGATACAGTATTAAAATACATGACACAAAATAATGGAAACTACCACCAAGAGAAATAGAATAATGCATTATTCAAGATGGACATTTCTAGGTTCTATAGTTGGCAAGAGATCTAGCAGGCAGGATTTCAGTAAGGGAATAGTGGAACTGAGCACACTACCATTTAACTAGATATAGGTCATATGTGTATAATATGTCATTCACCAACAGAGTAATAATACATTCTCCACAAGCCCAAGGAGGCATCCATCAGTGTAGACCACAGTCTGTGTCATAAAAAAACAAATTGAAAGAAAGTAGGAATCACATGAAGTATGTACTCAGGGCAGCACTGAATTAGATTAGTAATCAATAACAGAAATGTAGCTAAAACTTCATACTGCAAAGTAACAGTTGGCTAAAAGAAGTCTCGGGAGATGTGAACCGTTTGGAATAAATGAAACTATTACCAAAACCTATCAAATCCCATGCTTAGACTACCTGTCTATAGTCCTGATGTCACTGTTAATGTGATGATCAGTGATGTTGACATGCTAAGGTAAATTAAGTATGTGATGGCTTTCCTTGAACAAAAAAAAACCAGTGAGAAGACAGAAGAGACAGATACAAAGGCAGAAAGAGGAGCTCAACATTGAGCACCATCATCTTGTGGGAGCCCAAAGAGTGGGAATTATGGGACACTCTGAGAAACAAAAGGAGCAGTGTCAGGAGAAAGCTCAAATGTCTACTGTGATGCACTGAGCAAGACTCAAATCCTCAGAGCAAGAGATGATCCTATCTCTGATCTGCTAAGTGGAGCAAACACCATGTGCTGTTAAATGGGCTTGTCCTCCAGGGCTTGCACTGGCTGAAGGCGTCTTGAATATTTGCGCACTGCAGAAAACAAGATTATTTTCTGGTGAAGGCTGCAGTATAGAAAGCAATTCCTCCATATATAAGATGGTACCCCAAAAGATGCTGATGTCCATGCTGATCAGGCACCATACGTGCCTGGGAAAACACTGGAAGGACTTGAAATCTATAATGGAGACTGAAAGATAAAGATTCCCAATACCCTGGAAGCCAACTGCACCTTACAGCCCAATAGATGATGCAGGAAGTATGGGGAGCCTGTTTCGGAACAGATGCCAATAGGAAGTTTCTGGGCTAAGCCTGTAGTAGATACAGTTCATTCACTGCTGTACTTCTGAAAAAGCATAGTGTGGCTTCCTTGTCCATCTCTAATACTGTTCTGGGGTAACTGGTGGATACCTTCTGTAGCTAATGCCCTTGGCCTAATGTTAACTGTAGGAGAAGGGCTACTGCGTGTGGTCAGGAGCAGCCCCAGCTGATCTTTAGCTCTGGACTAGTTCCGCAGCAGGAAAATGACAGGCAAGATGGTACCACATGGCTTCCCCAAACCCCTGTTTTTCTCTTCTCCTAGTGTCTAGAGTGTGAGGTGCATGCTTTTCCTGCTCCCCGGATATATATGCATGTATGGTAAAGGAACACTGGCTTCATGTCACTCTCTGGGTCTAATAGTTTTCTTAATCTGTAAATGTAATTTAAATCTAAGCCATGCATGTATATATTTATTCAAACAAAATATTTGTGGTGGAAAAAAATCTAGGATGCAGCAAAAACAGAAAAAGAAAAGAAAAGAAAAGAAAGATTCTGAAGTAGGAAATAGAAAGAAAAAGTTTAGCTTACAGCCAACATAACCTTGAGAAAAGAAATGACGAAGTAAGGTTTATTCTAGGTATTCAAGTCCTGTTTAACATTGTAAAATCAATTACTATAACCCTCATATCAACAAGCACAAGAAGAAAAATCACAAGATTATGTCAATAGTTGGGGGACTAAACTTTCGCTTGTGTTTAAACAAAAAAACCTGTCAGTACTTATGAGTGCAAGATAATTTCCTCAACCTGACTTCAGAATGAAAGAAAAGAAGCATAAAATAAAATGAGAGGATAAAAAGAAAATGAAACTTACCATTAACATCTACCTAATAGTGAGAAGCTAGAACATCCCGTCAGATAGACTACAGAAAGGACAAAGGCATTCGTTCCATACTATTCCACTGATACCAGCCATGGCACTACAGGGCCTGAGTGATTTTATAAGGGAAAGATGGAAGAGGGAGATGAAGAGTGCAGATGAGTAAGGAAGAGACCAAACTATGTATTCACAGATTACATTATTGCCTATGTAAAAAATCCAAACTTAACTCCCTGGACAAGTGATTACTGTAAGAGTTCAAGAAATAATGTAAATATAAAAAGTTAGTTAATTTCTAATATTAACCATGAGTGAGTGGAATTGGAAATAATAGGTCATTTACTTTAGTAACATTACTAAGAGGGAGCAATAGATGGCAGCATAAAGTGGGGTTGTACACCACATTAGTGGTAGACACACAGCATAGTTGGTAAAACCCACAGATGAACAAACCATGAGGGGACTCTTATGTAAGCAATGCACTTAGGTCAATGTTTCAGTGTTGGCCCATCAATTATAATAAAGGCACTTCACCAAGGCAGTGCTACTAGGAAATTATCTACAGAGAACAGGAATAGTGAAAGCCTCTACACTCTGTTCAGTTTTCCCATTAAACTAAAACTAGTCTTCAAAAAATGAAGTCTCTTAGCAGATGAAAAGTTTTGTTTTGAAAAGTTAAACACAGGTCTGTACAGTAGGTACCACTGCTATCATCACTATGTTCCAGAAGAGACAGGTGAGGCTGAGAGAAGGTGAGCAAATGATCTAGATCACGTGACTGATGACTGTTGGCGCCATAGTTACAGAGTGCAGCCAAGACTCAGATCCTGGTGTTTGTACTATACAAAAAGATAAACATGGGAATGGATTATAACAATGTACATTTACACACAAATCCATATATTCTGATCAGCATCTTGATTTTTGTGTGGATGAGACACTAAGTGGAATAGAAAAGTCCTCATGATTTTCGCTGGCAGATCTGCCTTACATACAAGAGATGGCTACCAAAACCTCCCCTCTTTTAACTGATTAGAAGCCTACAGCTCCCTGACCCAGGGTCTCACATTGGAAAGCAGTCCTCACAAAGTATTTGTGTTCTTTAATACATCATTCCAAGGGTTTAGCATTTTGTTTCCCTGGGATCAAGGGAAGAGAACATTGTGGGCAGAAGGGAAGTATATTACTTCTTGGTGACCTTCCAGTCCTTGGTTCCCCTATTTTCTTTGTTTTCCTCTTTCTTTGGGGACAATGAAGTTTCTCTACCAGCAGTCCTAGAGCCTTCTCCTCCTCCCTGCAACCACTAATGACTGTACTACAAACTGATTTACATAACATCATCCATCCAGAGTAGAGAGAAGCAGCCAGAGAGTATCTATATTCAAGACAAAGCAGGTGACATCGATTAAAGTTATCCTCTGCAGGGGAAGCAATAAAGAAGAACAGTAGCCCTTTAATCCCAAGTGTAGGCTTGTGGCTGCTTCAGACTAGCCAGAGCAGCTGACTATGATTTCCTCATGGTCTAGCAAAGGCATGCTTCTGCCAGCTGCAGATAGTCTCGCGATTGTGTGATATTTGGAATTCTGGGAACTTTTCAAAAGGTACATAAATTTGAGGACACCCCCCGCCCAGACCCAGGGTCTGTGGTTGTTGGCAATTTAGGGAGGTTGGTTGTGGTTTGTTAGTAGCTGTGGTCAAAGAAGAAGCAAAAGGAAAGAAATTAAATTTAGGGATTTTCCTAATTCCTCTCTCCTCTCTATCCTTGTTTTTCTCCTATCTAGTGTTAAGGGGTGAAACTTGGGGGGGGGGCAAAGAGTGGGAAAAATAAGAACCTACAGAGTAGCAAAGACCAGCTACAATTGACCATTCCTCTTTGCTCTTGTATGGCTTGGAAAATTCCAGCATGATTAGATTTCAGGTCTTTCTTTTTGAACCAACACTGGGAATTGACCCCATATTCTTTCATACTTAACAAACACTGTGTAACTGAACAGCATTCCTGGCCTTGCCCCTGGGATCTCTTTATTGATAGCAAGACGCAAACAATAAAACATGTTTGTTTAAAAAAAAAAAAAGAAAGTAGCACTCACTTCACAGAGAGCCCAGAGAAGCTCAGTTTTATAATCTTGTAGTAATTGGGGGAAACATAAGAGTCACAGACACAGTGTCTGTCACACTGCACTATCCCTAAAGCCTTGGCTGATCACAGTTTGCTCCTCATTAACACTGACTGACATCTGATGAACATTCATGACTGAAGTTCTGCCTGCTTGGGCTGGAACTTTATCCATAAGAGCAGTCTGCAGCCTCCAGCCTAAGCCACTGCAGGCCTTCTTCTCCACAGAGAGGTGGTAGGCTGCCCTTGTCAGGGACTGGGAAATGCACTGAGGTATGCCCCACCCCCACCCCTGAGGCCTGGGATGGAAAACCTGGCTTATCTTTTCTCAAACTGTTTGGTAACACTGTGTAGGACAGAAAAGCTTTGTATTCTGAGATTAAAACCAGAAACCCAACTGGCTTTCTTATCTTTAACCTCTTGTTTGTCAGCACAAGTATGCCGCCAGTCATTGATTCCTGCAAAGCCTCTGTGCTCACAACCTGTTTTTTTGGCAGGTACAATAAGGGCTCCAATAAAAAAAAAAAAAGATTAAGTAGATATTCTAGGTCACTTTGTCTTTAATCAGGGCAGTTTATCTGGTGTTCGTCTTTGGTCTCTGGAAGAGTTATAGAAAGTTCATGGTGGTCTGTGTAGGCGCTGACTGCCAAGCCACCTCCATGAGTGGATCTCACCACAAGCTGAACTCAGGGAGGCCATCAATTTCCATTTTCACACAAATCCACAATAGCCAAAATTTGCACACTGCACAAATGACGACAAATGAGAAGCTCCGAGTGAGCCGGAACACTTATCTTTGGCCACCATTTCAAGGATGTTCTTCACTGATTTCTAGAAAGCTGGTTTAGAGCAGATTGGCTCCTAACTTGCAGCATGTACCCACATTTTAATGAATCACAAATACCCTGGGGCAAAGCATGCATATTATGGTGATAAAATGGCCCAGAATGGCATGTGTCATAACTTGGGGAAGGTTTTAAATGGATCCCTGTAACAACAAGCATAAATTTATGACTGAGAAAAACAAGTTATTCCAAGAAAAAAAAATTGGTAAAGATGTTCAGAAAAAGTACCCCTTTTTGTTTCTTTTTCATATATCACCCAAGTTTGCAAGGTGTATCATAGACTAGTCTTCAAATGCATTGTTTCTAGTGCCAGACTGTTGGGTAAAGTAGCTCCCCATTTATATAGCTGTGCCTTCTTAGCTTCAGCCTGCCCACAGGTAAATTTGAAATAGAAGAAGAAAATTTACCTGAGGTAGAATTACCAGGGGCTCTTTGCCCAGCACAGAGTGAATGCTACTGTGTAGAAATTATTTTTGCTACTGCATAACTGTAATTTTGCGACTGTTATGATAATAATATAAACATCTGATATTTCTAATGGTCTTAGGTAACCCCTGTAAAAGGGTCATTCAGACACTGACTGAAGAGATAATGACCCAAAGGTTGAGAACTGCTCCTTTAAAAGGTATATTTTTTAAATCTGAGGGGCAAATTTTCATAAGAGCAGAGGTCTATCTAAAGGAACGAGCATGTGGTTGTCTATTTTTTTATGATGGTATCTAAAACCTGGATGTAGTACCAGGGAGGCCTTTGTTCAGACTAAAAGCACACAAAATGTCACACAGGTACTGAAATGTCACCATTGTTTAAGCATCAAATCAATGTACAAATATCTACAACACCCCAACAAAAATCTCTTCTACCTGGCAACATGTAACTTCCCTGACTGCTCTACGTTCTGAATCCCACCTGATCACCACTGTCGGTGTAGTAGCCAACTCACATGTGGCCTCAAGTAAGATCAAGCCTTTCATTGACTGAAGTTGTCAAAATTGGAATCAAATTTCATCCTTAGGATAGTTTAATCAATATAAATTCCAATCATATAATTTGCCCATTTAAGGTGCTCTGCTAAGATGTTGAAGAGACATCACTACAATTAAAAACTGGGTTCCTTATCATATCAATGATTTGCATATTTCTCCCACTCTATATTTATTTCTCTGAATAAGAAATGGTGATACAAACCGAGGGTTTAGTCTGGGCCTTTTAACACACTCTCTCTCTCTCTCTCTCTCTCTCTCTCTCTCTCTCTCTCTCTCTCTCTCTCTCTCTCGCTCTCTCGCTCTCTCGCTCTCTCTCGCTCTCTCTCACTCGCTCTCTCTCGCGCTCGCTCTCTCGCTCTCCTCTCTCTCTATTCCCCCGCCCCCCAAACACAGTTTCTACCATTTCAAACATCAATGGTTAGCTTCACCAAAGAGAAAGCACAGAAGAAATCAGGAACAACAAAACCATATTCTTGAGCGTACTCTAAGACAAAGCCACTGGGGAAGAATGGGCTCTCTGAACTTCCTCCAGCTTGGCTTTAAATACCAGGAGGCAGAACTTTTTTTTTTAAAGAGATTTCAAAGAAACCTCATAACATTCCTGTCCAGAGTCGATCAGCTCCTTTCTGGAAGAACTGAAGGCAGTTAAGAACAATGAAAGAGAAGACATTTGGGAGCTGAAGAGATGGCTCAATGGTTAAGAACAATTTCTGATCTTCAAGAGGACCTAGGTTTGGTTCACAGCACCCACTTGGCAGCTCACAGCCATCCACGACTCAAGCATCAGGGACTCTGACACCACACCACCCCACTCCCTGCTTTCTGGCCTCCAGGGTATGTTTATGTACAAGGTACACATATGGACAGGTAAGTACACACATACACACACAGATAAAAAAAAAAAAGTAAAAACATGAGAGAAAAAGAGAAAGCTTTGTAGCCCTTCAATAGTCAACAAGGCAGATGTGTCTCTGTATTATTCACAGCCCCAGAGAATGCAACAGACTCTGCCAAGATGCCCAAGCAAGAAGTCACAGAGCAAAGACACCAAACCCAGTATCTGTAACAACCAGAAATAGTACATCTATTATAACCGTACTTTCAAGAGGGTCTCTGGACTAAATAATCTGACTTCTAACAGACACTTAAGCCATGGAGAATTAAAAAATCTTCACTTCTTCATTTATCTTTTCTTTTGCCTCTTTTTTTCCCATAATGTCCCTTTTAATAATCCAAGAAATATGAGCATTTATGTGTCTAAGGCATTGTCAGTGCAATAGTAGCATGGGCATACAATACATGAAAATATAAATAATTATACTACCCACGACACAAATTAGAATGCTATGCCAAACAGGTTGAAATATGTCCATGATCAATTCGGTCTTAGGAGTCGTACAGAGTCCCTAAGATGTTCTTGAAGCAGAGGTCTTTCATTCTAAGAAAATCCAATAAATGTTTTTATTTATTTATTTATTTATTTATTTATTTATTTATTTATTCATTTTTTATTAATTTATTCTTGTTACATCTCTATGGTTATCCCATCCCTTGTATCCTCCCATTCTCCCCTCCCTCCCATTTTCCCCTTATTCCCCTCCCCTATGACTGTTCCTGAGGGGGATTACCTCCCCCTGTATATGCTCATAGGGTATCAAGTCTCTTCTCGGTGACCTGCTGTCCTTCCTCTGAGTGCTACTAGGTCTCCCCCTCCAGGGGACATAGTCAAATGTGAGGCACCAGAGTACGTGAGAAAGTCATATCCCACTCTCCGCTCAAGTGTGGAGACTGTCCTGTTCATGGGCTAGATCAGGGTAGGGGTTTAAATTTTACTGCCTGTATTGTCCTTGGCTAGTGCCTTAGTTTGAGCGGGACCCCTTGGCCCAAATCTGCCTATCATAATGTTCTACTTGTACGTTTCTAGGACCCACTGGATCCTTCTACATTGCTATTCTCCCATGGTTCTCTCATCTAGAGTCCCAATAGGGTGTCTTCCCCTCTGTCCCAGTTTCCTGGTAAGGGAAGGCTTTCGTGGGACATGCCCATTGGGAATAAATGTTTAAAGAGAAATACTCGACATGAAAAGGGCATTAACGTAGGCAAGTGGTGGTTCTGATCTGCTTTATTTTCCTTCTAACACTCAGGCAATCTGAACCCAGCACACATGTTTCAGTTCTATAGATAAGAAAAAATAGCAATGTCTGGTGGTAAAATGTGAATTTGCTAAAATTGGTGCTCCAATTTAAAGTTTTCAACGAGGCATGTTTTTAATCAAGTTATCTAAACATTTACAGCTCCATCTCTGAGAATATAATTGCCACAGAAGCCTGGATTAAGGCTTTGCTCATGCACACCTCGGGAAGCTATTTCTCTAGCATATGTGTGCGTGTGTGTGTGTTTGTGTGTGTATAATTATGATATATGTTATATATACATATGTTACATATATACACATATATAATTATATCTATGGTTTGGAACTATGTATACACATAATTATATATACACATATATACTTATATCTATGGTTTGGACTTTATTTCCATTTAGAACAAAAATTCCTAAATATTATCCACCTGTTTCTTACCCCATGTACTCTTCTAAATCACTCCAGGACCTTGATGTTCACTCTTTTATATTCTTTAGGTTCCTGTTACTCTTGTCTATAATTAATTTTTCTAATAAAGAATATAAGGAATAAAATAGTTAATCTGAAAGAAAACCCATAAACATATCACCTAGCCCTACCTGGTCATTTCACAATAGCCTTTTAATTAGAGTGACTCTATAATTGATCCTTCTCATAACATCTAAAAAGAGATGATTATGACATCACCCAATGACTGGCGTGTAATTCGGTAGTGAGAGTGTTGGTTCATGCAAGGTGGCCTATGCTGAAGGCCCAGCACTGAACCCACAGTGCATGGTGGTGTAATCCCAGCACTCTAGAACTGGATGCAGGAGAATCAGAAGATGCTTTGGTACTACAAGAGACTCTATTTCAAGATGAATAAAGAACCAGGTGATACCACTTTATTAGTTACAATGCAATGTGCTCAGAGTGAAAGCAAACTCCTTATCACCATGGGCACAACTATAAGAGGCACTTTGCAAGGTAAGTAACAACAAAAGGGAAGCCTGGCACCTCTGCCTTCATTGTGCATCCTTCCCCCACTATGAGTCCCCTGCTTCCCTCTGCAGGCAGGATGTAACTCACTCTAGGAGGGCCCATTATCAGCTGAGGACACTTCCTTCTAGTGTCACTAGGCAAGACAGAACTGGAACTACTGGTGGTTTTTAAAGTTTCCTGCTCCAGGTACCCCTTAGCAGCACTTGGTGAGACAGACCTTCCCCCACCCATAGGAACGATAACCTGTGATGGAAAGGCTGCACTCTGGAACATAGGTAATCATCTGAGAACCTGCTCTTGCCTTTAAGCAATAAGGATTTCCTCAGACCACCACTCAGAACCAGAGCTAAGACAATGATGGGCCATGCCTTGGCCTAGAGTGCTTAATTATGCACACCTTTTGCCCCGTGGCCCAGGTCTTTTTCTACTTAAACTTAAAGCTCTGAGTCAGCACCCCTGAGGTGAAGTTAAAATCATCAGATGCCCTTTATTTGTTCTTCCCAATTTGTGCATTATTAAATTTCCTTTCTCTACTTTTCACAAGTATCCATCTCTTTAATTGGGATATTAGGATATGTGGCCACAGTAGTCCTCTGGGACCCCTGCAGTCAGTCCTTTTGCTCTGAAACTCCAGTTGATCCACCCCCTATAACACGATGTTGTTAAATTTTCTGAAGCTTTCTCTCACATTTTTCCCCCAACTAAAATAGTAAACTCCTTTCTATGTTAAGACCACGCATGTACTCTTCCCTCTCACCAGGGCAACCCCATTATCGGCTATTAAACCTTGGTTTAAACCTTACCTTATCTTGCCAAAGTCAAATAGAATTAAATTTAACCTAAAGCAGCTTCCGTACATATTTTAACTTTGGCCTCGGGGCTTATCTAAGCGAACTGCATCTGTACTACTATGCGCAACTAACGTTTTTCTTTCAAGGACAACTTCAGTGGGCTTCTCAGCTGATGGTAGTGCCTTACTCCCTTATCTGTATCCACTGGAACATAAGCTACAGGGGCCCAGAGCCTAAATCCCTAGGCCCTAGAGCACTTCCTGCCACAATAGCAGGGGTTGCATAAGTATCTGCCCAGTAAGCAAAGATACAGACTTACTTGTTGGCTATAATGATACTTCTCACGAAATAATTTGGGATTTTCTCAGTTTAGAGGTATTGGTAGAAAGCTTAGTTATTACGTGAGCACATGAGTCTTTGATGTTAGGTGATATTGTTATTGCTGTTGCTCTTCCAGATTTGCTCCACTTTCTTTTATGCTTCTTGTTGTTTTTGTTTATTCAACTTGAGCTAAGCATTTTGCCTGTGCCGCGTAGCATATTTATATATCTACTTTGTATCTGGTACATTTACTTCATATTTATATCCTAAAAACAAATGCATGAGGCCAGCTCATCTGATTCCATTTGTATTTGTCCTTTGCTACACACTGCTTTCTGGTAACAGCACCCAAACATGCATGAAAGCCACGAAAGCGGCTCCTGATTGGAAAGTATGACTTCAGAGATGGGGTGGGGGTGGGGGTGGGGAAGAGATGACTCAGTAAGAAAATGCCTGCCCTGGAAGCAGAGGACCAGTGTTGGGGGATGGTCTGATATATTTTTAATGCTAATTACTGCTTACTGTCTCTGTGACCAACCTTTTGCTTAATAAAAAGCCATCCCACCTGGGCAGGGCAAAGGAGATAGGTGGGGCTAGGAGAAGAAGGAATTCTGGGAAGAAGACAGACCAGCATGAGGAGAAAGAGGGAGACCTGAAGTAAAAAGAGGAAGGCTGCCATGGGTTAGATGGAGGAGAAGCACATGACCGGCATGGACAGAGAATCCAGCCCAGATGAAGAACATAAGCAAGTATATGGGATTATAGATGGGAGGTAGCTTGATAGAAATTATTAGAAGCAGATGGCATGGGGTTGAGACAGGGATCCCATGCCTGGGGCCCTACTATGGAAAGTAGTTTAGAAGATTGATATCTGCCCTGCCCCAGGTTAACTAAGGCCATCTTAAAATATAACAAGTGTCTGTGTCTTGATTGATTTCTAGACGGGCCTACAGATAATACTGATAATACATGTAATTTTAAAAACAATAGACCAGAGTTCAGATACCCAGCCCCCACATGAAAGGTGGGCTTGGCAGCAGCACTCACTGATAATCCCAGTGCTGGGAGTGTGGAGACAGGAGAATAGCTGGAGGTAAGCATCCAGCAAGCCTAGCTGTATCAATTAGCTTCCAGCTCCCTGAGAGGCTCTGTCTCAGAAACTAAAGTGAAGAGCAATAGAAGACAGTGTCCTTCTCCAGCCTCCACGCAATGCACCCTTACGTGTATGCCTACAAGAACTGGTACATATGATACACACATATACATACAACAAAAGAAAGAGAAAAGAAAATGCTGAACTGTTTTGTGGTGTGCATTACAGCATTGTGGCTCTTGTTACATAATACAGTGCAAATGCTCTCACAGCTGTGGAGAAGAAAGAAAATGATTAAAGGATTTCACAGACTGTTACTTTGTTTTGCTTTATAAAGAGATTGATTGAGACTAATGAATTTGTGCTTTGGTTTGATTCCTTTGAAACACAGATACACACCCCATCCATACATGGGCACACACCTCCATTAATGTGTGCATGTGTGAGTGTGCCTGCACATGTGCACTCATCACAGAGTTCTTTGGTATATTCCACAAAGACAAACGAAAGCTGAAAGGCCCACTGGGGAAAAGCAGTTTTCCATTCACAGAGGTTACAGGTCAGTACATCCAGAGAGAAATACACCCAATCTTCTTGTGATGAATTTCTTTTATACTTCAACACAGAAGTCAAATGCAGCCATGCTCTGGTTCACTCTGCGGTCACACATGAAAGAGACCGATAAATCATAAGACAGCTTACTTCAATAAGCCTCAGACTAAGAATTTATGAATGTACTGCAGATTTTCCAGAATAGCTTCTACCTGGTGACAAACCTATTCTTAATTCCTTTCAAGTTCAGCCACTCTAGCAACCTAAGTCCAAAAATTCTTCAACTGCATGAAACTGAAGTCCACTGATTCCATGACGTCTCACTGGCCAATCCAAGTTCCAGCATCAAACATGCTGAACTTTCCTGTGTGTGTCCTCAATTACCTGTCCCCTCACACTCAGTCGCTCATCTTCTCTCAAAAAAAATAACAATCCCGGCTAGGTGCTCTCATCTGCCTCTCTGGAACCTGAGTCCATGCAAAAGGAAAAATAAAGAGACTTAAAATGAAAGAAAACTTGAAC
This sequence comes from Acomys percivali, assembly GCA_907169655.1. Taxonomy (NCBI): domain Eukaryota; kingdom Metazoa; phylum Chordata; class Mammalia; order Rodentia; family Muridae; genus Acomys; species Acomys percivali. The sequence continues at coordinate 50,311,952 of OU015757.1, forward strand.
CAAGCCTGATGGTTCAGACCTGTAACCCCAGCACTTTGGTGATTGAGGCAGGAGGATAATGAGTTCAAGATCAGCCTGGGCTATAAAGCAAGACCCCCTAATAAGTTGATTAAAAAAATAAACAAATCTTTCTCTATGCTGTTTAACTTAGGTAAGAAATTGATATAATCAAATTGGGCCTTAGTGATAGTTGGTAATCCCGTATTTCTAAATTTCCATTTTCTCCCACCATCTACTTCCTTAAGTGCCTCATCTGCCTACCCCACTCTCATCCTGTTTATGTCTTTGCTTTCTATTTCACCAAGGAAACCAAACCTTCTGTCAGGATCACATAGCTCCAGCCACCGCATCAGCCACTCACTCCATATATACCCAATGCCTTGCCTCTCCTGCAAAGCCTACCCTCTGTGCAATGTGCTGGTTCCCCTATCACAGTACTTCCTGGGCTCCAGTCAGCTCCATTTCCCCTGTCCAGCTGCTTTCTCTATTCCTGTCCTTGCCTTTTAAACAAAACCCAACGGCAAATTCTGAGGACTCTTCCTTGGGCCACTTCTCAATTTTAAGGCCTAAAATGCTTTTGGCATTTTTCACAGGCTCCACTGGTCCCCACTTACTTCCCTGCCTCTTAAGGCTGAACTCTTCAGAATAAATCAGAGCATTTCCTTGTGCCCTCATTCATTCACTCATTCATTCACTCATTTTCTTTTTTTTTTTCTAGGTTATATATGATTCTAGGAAACCATATATATGTATCTGATTAGTAAGGCTTACAATTACTAAGCCAAAAGTATTTTCAGATGCTTATATAAATGATATCTTAAATCTTAATTTTGTTTGTGCTTTTTCCTTAGCAGTATACTCCATTCATTTTCCTCACTCACTACATTACATTCTACACAGACCCATTCATGCTATTTTAGTAAATTTTGGCTGCTACCAGCTTCAATATTCGGCCTTGTCTTCATCTGCATTTGGTCCCTCAGAAAAACATCCAGATAACCCACAGCTGCTTGTCAAACACTGATCCAAGCCATATATTCTGCCAAGGGCCCCAAGGATTCTATTTCCTCACATCCTACCTCCCTAAGCTCCTTGTCTCTTCACTCCAATGTACTTAGTCTTCCTCATCTCCATTAAGACTAACCCCACTCTGTCCTGTATTCAGGCCAGAGTCTTGATGCCATGGTCGACTTCTTTGTCTTCTTCCACCATGTAGCATAACAATAAAGCTTCTGAGTTATTCTCTCAAAACCAATGCCTTTCTGCCATCTTTTCTCAATCTCCTCTTATGACAGTTAACAAAGTGACCATCATTTCTTTTTACCATCATTCCCAACACTCCCCATCATGGGAATCATGTTAGAAGCATACGTCAAATAATTCTACTAGGCAGCTTAAAGTCTAAGGGAAATCCTAAATAACTGTGGTGGACTAGAAGACCTTGCATGACTTAACTGCCCCTCTATAGCTTTAGCACACCTCCCCATGACACCCAACTCCAACCTCGTTTTAAAGATACCTCACACTGTTTCCAAAATTCCTCAGACCACCTTTCCCAGAGGTGTTTCCCAGAGGGCTTCCCAGGCCCCTGGACCCTTCCTCATCCCCTTCATTTAGTTGACAACTCGAATATTTACTCATCCCCTCATACGCCAGCTTTTCTCACACTCTGCTCACATTCTTTCCTTCAGCATTTGTCTTTGTTATCTATGGGGACAAAGGTGCTTAGAGCAAGCCTTTTAACATGTGTCTTTGTTTTCCAAACCAAGGTCCTCTGCAGGAGCAACTGCTCTTAGCCTCAAAGCCATCATCACCCTGGTCCTTCACTTAGGCTTTCTTGTGACTGGTTGATTTTTAGGATTCTCGCCTTCTGGAATGTAAATGCTATGAGGAATTGACTGTGCCTGTTTTGTTATTGTTTTAGCTTGAGACTCCTGTTTGTGTGGGGATGTTCAGTGAAGATTAGCTGAATAAAAGAAGACATGGACGAACAGCCTGCCTTGGGATGTCGCCTTGTCCATGTAGTCTGTTTCTTGGGTTTCCCCTGGGCTGCTGAATAACTTTCCAAGTTTCTGAATTCTTCTATCCTCCTCCCCTTCATCCTCATCCTTACCCTCCTTATCCTTTAGTTTTTAATCTGTTGACACATGGCCTGGCACTGTAGCCTTGGATAACCTTGAATTTACTACTCCAAGGCTGTCTTCAAATTCAAATTTTTCCTGATTATGTCTCTGTGCTGGAATAGGCAGGAACCACCATCTCAATCAGGAATTTATTTGGCTCTCATCTATATGAGACAGAGAGAGAACCCACGGCTTTCATCATGTTTCGCAACTGCTCTGTAACAGAGCACCAACCATCCCAGCACTCTTTTTAGTGTATTTCTTGTTTCCTGACAGTGATTTAAACTGATTTCCCTGGATGTCCTACTTGAGCTATAATATCCTGCTTTAGTGGTCTGCATCGTCTCCACCAGTAACTGTTCCAGGAGCCCCATTAATGTATCTGTGCTTCCTTAACAAAATGCAACAGATTTCTTAATTTTTCATCTTGAATCAAAACTTGTATGTCCACTACCTGCAGAGGACAATGTCAACCACTAAAATGGAGACTGGACAGAAAAGCAAGAAAAATTAAACAGACACGAGAAAGAAACAAAGCCTGTCACATCCCTGGGTCCGGCTTAAATTGTTCACTGGCTAGAAGTCAAGAGTTTCAATGCAACTAACAAAAATTACAGTGAATATTGTTTGCATATAAATTATTTTTTTCAGAAGTTCTGCAGAGTATAAAAAGAGCTAATAAGCCATGTTTAAGTCCAAAACAAATGTGACCTTTGAGTTTAACCTTACTTCTTTCTCATCTACAAATCTGCATTTTTCTGAGAAAATTTCACAACAAGGTTAAGAAGCATATTTATTGTCTAAGCTTATGTCCTCACCTCTTTTTGACCCATGTTTAGAGTAAGAATTCCTTTGGCCTTTTCTGACTTAATGTTTTTTGTTTAATCCACTGCCCTGTCTTATCTTAAACTTCTATAACACCCATAAGCTTCTATCTAGTCAGTCCTTTTTACCAAAAAAAAAACAAAACAAACAAACAAAAAAAAACTTATTCAGTTAAAAATAAGCATATTAAAACATTATTCCATAGTCTTTTATATTTAGAGATAGTTTATAGCCTTTGAAAACTGCAATTCAAAAGTCCCCAAAGGCCAAACACAGCCTTTTGCCTTGCCATGCCTTGGATGTACGCTACTCTCCTCCTCCTCTCCTTCCTCTCCTCCACACTTTCCTTCTCTTTCTCCTTTCTTTTCTTCTTTATGGTTTTTAGAGACAGGGTCTTACACACCAATCTAGCCCAGAACTCAATATGTAGCCAAGGATGAGTTTGAACTACTGATCTTCCTGCCTCTGCCTCCTGAATGTTGGGTCAACAGGTCTTTGCTGTTGTGCACGGCTCCTCCTGAAGTTGGGGTCTTCGCTGTCAATCAAGACCCAGAAGCATCTAGATGGAGGAACTCAGCTGTGCAGGAAGAACACAGTCAGTGAGGGAACAGGATGCTTTAAATTCCGTGCAGAGGTTCTCAGTGTGGGTGGAAGAAGTTCCTTTCATTTCTAAACGAGGTTTCTGTGGGCCATGTGAAGCCCCACTCCACTTTCTCCTCTTCCTCACCACCATGGCTTCCATGGGGGTCAAAAGAAAAGCATTCCACATTCGAGCATGAACTTATATGTGCAAAATATACACAGATGCTATGAATATATGGACCCAACTACTAATTCTCCTTATAAAGTTGTTAATCTCAGGATAACAACAACTACGATTAATTGAAGTAAGAAGAAAAATGTTACCGTATTATTCAGGTGTCAGGTGTCAAAGCAACATTATATTTACTACAGTGCGGTGTTTTCTGCCCTTGTAACTGATGCACCTCTGTCTAGTTGTATGTAAGGTTTGGTTGTGCTAAGCTGCTTTTAATTTGAAGTCAAACCTATAGCTCATCCTGGAGATGGGCACAAACTGGCAAGGTCTCTTGGCAGATTCTGACTTGTCATCAAAGAGCTGATAGAGAAAGCAACACAGCCTGTATGTGCAGTCTGGGTTCCATCTCAAGATGCCCAAAGGATGAAAACAATTACCTCTTCGAGGACATCAGCCAGCTTGCTGAGGATCTCATCAGGAAGGCTCTGGAATGTTGGAACACTGGAAAACAAAGCAGAGAGTGATGCTGAACACCTGCATGGCAGCTTAATGCAACAAATACGTCTGTGGGACAAATGCAAGTGCATTTCATGATTAAGAACCTACAGAGAATGATCACATGATTTAAGGAATCATTGCAGTATGTTTCATGTCTAGCAAGGAGAAGGTATTTGTCCTCATCTGGGTCTCTATGGCTGTGATGAACACCACGAACAAAAGCAAGTTAGGGAGCAAAGGGTTTATTTGGCTTATACTTCCATGTCACTGTTCATCATTGGACTAAGTTTGGACAGAGAATCAAACAGAGAAGGGAGGCAGGAGCTGCTGCAGAGGTCAGAGAGGAATGCTGCTTGCTGCTTTGCTCATCATGGTTTGCTCAGCCCACTTCCTTAAAAAACCCAGGACCACAAGCCCAGGGAAGGCTCTACCCACAATGGATTGAACCCTCCCCCATCAATCACTAATTAGAAAAATGCTCTACAGGCCTCCTTGCAGCCAAGTTTTATGGAGGCATTTTCTTAACTGAGGTTCCTCCCTCTCAGAAGACTCTGATGTGTGTCAAGTTGACATCAAACTAGACAGAACCACTGACCCCTTGTCAACTTGACACACAATCACATGACTGTCAAGCCACGACTTCCCTTTCTTACTCACCCTCAAAATCACAAATTAATATAAACATCACAATATAAAACATTTTACAAACTTAAAAAAGTCCTTACAAATTTAAATACTTTAAGAGTTCAATCTCTTTTAAAAAAATAGTTTTTAAAATTGTAAGTCTCTCAACTGTGGGCTCCTATAAAATAAAAGATAAATTAAACTTTCTTATTTCAAGAGAGAAGAATCAGTGTATAATAATAATCAAATCAAAACAAAACTGGACTCCAACTTGCAAATTACTTTATTGTTTAATGTCTGGGTTCCACTCATGATCTTCTGGAGTCCTCCAAAAGATGTGGGTCATTTCTCTGGCTACCCTCTACAGCACACACAGCTTGTCTTTTAGGCTCCCGCTGGCTCCATTCCACCACTGCCGCCATTCTTGGTGGTCATCCCATGGCACTGACATCTCTAAAATGATGCAATTGGGCTGCACTTTCACCAATTGCCTCTCCTGGGCTCTCTTTAGGGGTTCCACCCTGCCACATAGTGCCAAGCCTCAGTTGCTCTCCATGACCCCTTTGTGCCTTGGGTGATGCTCACACTACCAAGTTAAGCTGCCAGCACAGGGAGCAACCTTGGCCAGCTTCTCGGGAGCACGGCTTCTGTGTGGTGACCCTGAAAAAACACTTCCCAAAAGTTTTCACCTCAACAATGTTGTTCTTTCCTTAATTGCAGCTGATTCTTTAGCCCCAGCTACTGGTATCCATTATCCACAGAAGCAAAGGTTTTACTTTAGTGGTTCTGGTCTCTTGTTAACCCCAGTTGATTCGTCAATTCCTACTGAGCAGACACCACAGATGCTTCACACAAATGGCCTGGTAGATTCTTTGTTTCCCACGGAAAATTCACAAGCCAGGCCGCCATCATACTCCTCTCAACATTCGTATCTTCCAAGTTCCTACAGAACATCCTACTGAGTTCTCAGTACTCAATGACTTTCCTAGCCCAAAGCGCCAAAGTCCTTTCCCATTCCTCTCAAAAGCAACATGGTCATGTCTATCACAGCAATACCCCATTCTCTGGTATCAATTTCTATCCTAGTCAGGGTCTCTATTGCTGTGATAAACATGACAACTAAAAGCAACTGGGGAGAAAAGAGTTTGTTTGACTTACACTTCATATCTCAGTCCATCTTTTAGAAAGTTGGGGCAGGAACATGGAGACAGGAGCTATGTAGAGGCCGTGGAAGGATGTTGCTTACTGGCTTGCTCAGCCTGATTTTTAATAGAACTCAGGACCACCAGCCCAGGGATGCACCACCCACAATGGGTTGGGCCCTCCTCCATTAACCACTAATTAAGAAAATGCGGAACAGGCTTGTGATCAACAACTAGATCATCTTTCTGGAGGCACTTTCTCAATCAAGGTTCTCTCCTCTCTAATAGCTCTAGCTTATCTCAAGTTGATACGAAGCTAGACACAGTATGTTGCAAATAAGAGCTTAGTGTTTGGACACTACAGGTCAATAATCCACACTTTGGTTATTTATGTGACTTTGAGGGCCTCAGCCATGATGGGAGCCAACCCCTCCCTCCCTCTCTCTCTCTCCCTCTCTCTCCCTCTCTCCCCATCCCTCCCTCTCTCTGTCCCTGTTTCTCCCCTCTCCATCTCTTTTTACCAGATTTCACCCAGCTCCACCTCCTTTTCCCAAGTTCTCCTATGTATACAAGTTTCTCTGTGATAGGTCCTGCCCACCCTTTAAAATATTTTAATTGATGATTGATTATGACCTGAAGCATTCTTCAACAGCTGTTTTCCTCAGCCCCTCCCCTACTGAGCCAGGCTGTCCTATCATGATTCTTTTCTGTTTTTCTTTAGTTCAAAGTCTTGGTGGTTCTAACGTAGGACATACTAGACAGATGCACTTGCCTCCGAGAGACACCCAGCCCCTTAGTGCCCTTAGTATAACTGTAATTAGATATCTGTTCTTGATGGCATGTGTTTACTGGTAGAAAAAAACCACATGACAACAATATATGACGTGAGTGTGATTCATAACTCATCAACTCAGCAGCATTTGTTGAGTGAAGCTATGGAGGCACTGACTGAAAGGCTCCATAAGGCAGTGATAAGAGACTGATTCTGAGATGTTCTAACTTGCAGGAAGGTATGACTACAAAACCTGATTAACTGATTAGAAGCTCAGTGATATGGACAGGCTAGGACATTTCAAGTCCAGGGCTAAATCATCCTAGCTCGCCTTCAGCACTTCTAATCACCATCTCTGTATGTGATCTGACATCTTGGTGACTTTTAGTTAAATCCTGCGGAATGCAAAAATGCAGCCCTGGTTTCTACCAACTGAAGGGCTAAACATTCTGTCAAATAGCACCTGGAGCCCACACACATGTCATCTGCTTTGCCACAGCCCACCTACCTGAAGTGCCCATCAACAAAGGTAACAAAATGGCTGCCTCATTAGAAGATGATAGTTGGAGAACCCAAAGCTGTGTCTAGTGCCATAGCCACTCATATATGCCCCCAGAATAAGCCATCTCGTTTGTTTCTTTGAGGTCAGAGGTCTTTCCTTCTTTGACACTTTATGACAAAGGGCTAGCGGACAGGAAAAGGACAAAGGGTGGTCACAGCTATATACCCAAAGAATGAGACAATTTTATGTTTTGGAATGAATGTTAAAGCTTTAAATCTCCTCAGAGACAGATACTAGTATTATTGGTCCCATGTTCCCATGTGAACTTGGCCAACTATTAATCCAACCAAACCAGTTTAAGGTGTACCATTGCTTGTCCCTGAAGACTACCTTCCCAACCCTTCCCATCCCAACTCTTGAGTTACCCTGCCTTCTCAGCACAATTGAGCCTAAATCTTCTCCAAAATTTACAAAATGTGCTGTAAACTCTGCCCCTGAGCAAGGGCATTTTGAGTTACTACCTTGCCTTGTTCCTGATCATTGCAGGAAACGGTCCTACAACCCAATCCTTTGTTTTTCTGGCTAGCATCCATGGGCTTCAATAAACCCTTTTATTTTAGAAACTTCCTCCATAATAAGGGTTTTTCTTTGAGAAAATGTACTGAGATTATTCAGGCTACAACTAAGACTCCCATGACTGTGCTGCAAATGTGTGTCCCCTTCATCTTACCCAGTTCTCAATTCTTCCCATGAAACAGCAAGTAAAATTATTGAATGGTGTCAAAGGTACAAACTGAAAAAAAACTTTTTTTTTTCTGGAGGCAGGGTCTCACACTGTATCCTGGGCTGGCCTTGAACTCATGACAATCCACCTACCTCAGCCTCCCAACCGCTACCCTTACCATCATGCACAACCACACACTCAACCCAAAGATCATTTATATGCAAACTAATAAATGATAAACTAAAACTCATTAAACAATGTTTATTTCCTGAGAAGTCGAATGAAAATGCCAGTTGGGGTCTAGGATGAAAATCCTATTTACTCGGGTTTCGGTGCTTGAGTAGAGAGACTACAACTGAGTGTGCACACATTCCTGCATCTCATAGCTGATTTATAGCACAGCTTCAGATGGATGAGAGCAGTGCAATGAAACAAGCAGGAACGGTCTGCTGTTAATATGTCACTCTGATCCCCATTACTTAGGGCAAAGCCTATGGATAAATTCCCAGGCTCTACGTGAAGGTGTAGCAATTCATCCAGGACCACCTGTTCCAACCAGACTCATGGCCCTGGTCTGAGCCAGGTGGGTTTTAATTTCCAAACAGCAATCAACTTCAACAGCTGGGAGGGACAGAAGATGATGGCACAGGTGGTTCTCAACCTGTGGGCAGCATGGGGGTGGGGGGTGGTGGTGAATGGGGGAGTTGGGGGAGGAGGGGGAGGGGGGAGGGGACAGGCGGAATCTCACATCAGGTATTTACATTATGATTCACAACAGTAGCAAAATTGCAGTTATGAAGTAGCAACAAAATAATTTTATGGGGGGGGGGTCACCACAACACGAGGAACTGTTTTAAAGGGTCGCAGTGGTGAGACCGCTGAGGACCACTGAGGTAGAGGCAGCCATTTCCCCCAGCTCCGCCAGTTGAAAAATCCTCCCATTCCTTGTTCTTTTGAAGAATTTTATTTCAACTCCTGAGTTGTTAGATTAGTTAGGGTTTCTACCACATTGAGTATTTGTGGAAAATACATACTACAACTGAGTTTTATGATTGGACGCCGTCTTAAAAACGCCTGTTACTTCTACAGGACCCCTTCTAGTTAAATATAGGCTCTATGCAAAAAAACATGCTATATTTTCAATGCCGGGAGAGTGTGAGAAAAGAAAAGAAAGTAATTCCTTGACTATGCAGCACATTAAATGAAACCAAAAATTGTCTGTAGTAAGGAGGGCATTTTTTATTTATTATATTTTATAATTTTAAAAGTTTCAAAACACTGGGCTGGAGCTGTAGGTTTAGTTCAGAGGAAGAGCCCTTATGTAATGAACACAAGGGCCTGGTTCCATCTCCAGCACAGAACAGTCACACAAACAACTGTGCAGCATCTATTAATACAAATGAAGAAGAACGAAACGAAGGAAGACATACTAGGAAGTGAACAGCAACGGGGCTAGACAGATGGCTCAGCAGGTATCGACACTTGTTGTGTAACCATGAGGTTCAGAGCTCAGATTCCAGCCCCTACCTCTGTAATCCCAGCATCTACATGTGTAATGCCAGCACCACTGCAGCTGCAGTGGGGAGAGAAAGAATACTAGCTGTTGAGCCTCACTGGCTGATTGTTTAACTGGGCACCAGCTCCAGGTTCAGGTTCAGGTTCGGGGAGAGACCCTGCCTTAATAAGGGAATGAGATGGACAGTGATAGAAAAGGACACGCAAAGCTTTCCTCTGGCCTCCAAGAGCAGATACACCCACACACACACACACACACACACACACACTATACTCAAGCATGAAAAATATAAGAAATGGACTGTAGCATCTGGTTCATTTCTGGACTTAAAATGAAAATCATTCAGCAACAACAACAACAACAACAAAATAGTGAGTTCATCCTTATTAGTGACTTGGAAAACACTCTGTTCCTTAAAATTCTAAGAGCTATTGTTCTTTAAACACCAGATAAGTTCTATCTGTAACTAATCTGCTTTCTAAGAATTATCTGTCTGCCAGTACTTTGAACTCCACAAACAAAACAACCGTAGATAGTTTAAAATTCTACCCTGAAAAGAGATGAATTTTCTCAAATGCATCAAAAGACAGCAATTGAGAGTCCAATAATTTGGGTGAATAGTAATTCAAGATAGGGCTTTCTCATTTGAAAAGCTGAAGGCAACCCATTAAGAGAACAAACTTGCATGCAGAATGTTCAACACTAGAGAGGAATATTTTATGGTAAAAATAATGTGTAATAACAATTTTCATGTTAATTGCAAGTAATTCCTACAGATGTGTCTGTCGGATATCCTGGTTCCTAAGGACCTGCACTGGGCTTCAAGGAAGAGACCACATTATTTCACTGCAATATAATAGAAATGATTAAGTGTGTTACTTTTCTATTTGTTTTTTTCATTGAATGAAGCAGAGGCCTGGAATCTGTAATGACAGATGATAGAAGATGAGATTTGAATGTTTTTTTTTTTATTTGCCAGGCACTACTTGGCTAAGGGTTTTATAGATAACATGAATTTCATTTTTACAACAACCTTATCACCAGCCCATTATAACCATCCATTTTTCAGATAAATGCAACAACCTTGAGAGGTTGTCTAAGGTCACATCACACAACATCTGAAGAGAAAAAAAAAAAAGCATAAAAATTTCCGTTTAGCTCGATGCGGAGCTCATCAGCAGCTCACTGAGATATGTAATTTACAGGGGGGATACCAGAGAGTGGCTTTTTGGAATAGTGCTTTGCCAGCGGGGTGCCATGATATGTACCAGTCACCCAACATCCAGAGACTAAGGCATAAAGATCACCATGAGTGTGAATGTAGCCTGATCTATACAGTAAGTGCCAGCCCAAGCTAGCCAACCTCCAGTGAAATCTTGTCTGGGAAAAAAAAAAATCCTAGCATACTAGCCTTTTAGATAATGACCTACAAATACTCAGTAATGCCATTGATTATGTGATTTAGCTGTTTTTCAACTTTTTCTTATGAAAAATATCAAGTAAATTGTAAAGGAGAAAGAATTAAGAATTTTCTGTGTTATCAATATGAGAATCACTAGTTAATACTACACCATTCTTACATTATTACTTTTTATTTCTGCATATATGCATAGTAAGCTACAGATGAATGTAACTGGAGAAACATCGGAGATTATGTTTCAGATTTCATAAATCTCTTCACTAATACTTCAGCAGCTATTTCATAAAAACAGAGGCCGGAAGATCTTGGGTTTAAAGCCAGCCTGAGATATACAAAAAATTTAAATCCAAGTTTTATAGAAAGACAGTGTCTCAAAAAAATCAAAAGGAGAAGGGGCATGGAGGGCTTCCTAAATAACCTTGATATCACTATTATACAGGACAAAATTAAGTTAATAATATCACTACAGATATTATACATTGTTTAAGAATATCTTTTTTAGCCAGACAGTGGTGGCGCACGCCTTTAATCCCAGCAGTTGGGAGGCAGAGGCAGGCGGATCTCTGTGAGTTCAAGGCCAGCCTGGTCTACAAAGTGAGTCCAGGACAGCCAAGGCTACACAGAGAAACCCTGTCTTGAAACACACACATACACACACACACACAAAAGAATATCTTTTTTCATTTGGATTCTTAAGATTTATTTTTGTCTTATGTTTATGGGTATTTTGCCTGTATGTGTGTCTGTGCACCAAGCTAGAAGAGGACATTAGATCCTCTGGAATTGGCATTACAAATGGCTGTTAGCTGCCATGTGTGTGCTAGGAATTGAACATGGGTCCTCTGAAGGAATAACCAGTGTTTTTAGCCCCTGAGCAATCGTTCCAGCCTCTATTAATTAGTTATATTTTTATTTTATATTTCCAAGGGCAAGACAGATGGCTCAGAGGTTAAGCATGCATACCTTTCTTATAGAGGACCAGGATTTGGCTTCCAGTACCCACATCAGGTGGCTCACAACCATCTGTAACTCCAGCTCCAGGGGGTCCAATGCCCTCTCCTGGCCTACGCAGGCACCTGCACTCATACTTGCACATACTGTCACAAAGACACATGTAAATACACATATTAAAATAAAATAAGTCTTAAAATGAATTTTTTAGAATGTCCTTTCAAAGAAGACACTGCTAATGTCTGGACACTGCCTTTGGCTACCGTGTCCCATCAGGCTCCTGTTGTATGCCAACCTTCCTACTCTTTACTTTAGGACATTGGCATTTTGAAGAGTTGGAAGAGGTGTAAAAAGAGATGTCCAATAAACCTAAGTAGTCTTTGGGAGTTTATTTCTAACACCCAACTCCATTAATAATGGAGACGCTAAGAACAAATAATTATATTACAACCATGCAAGAACACATAGAGAATATTAATTATATGCAATATTGAACAACTATATAGAGAGATATAGTTCCCAAGGTGTGGCCCAAGCAGTCCTTCAAATTTTCAAGGTTAGCAATCAAAGCTACAGCTGCTATCATAATGAGTTTAAGTTATATTTTGCTGTTTTAACTCTTATTCCTATACATACAAACAGTGAAGTTATCTAAGGGCTATCTAACATATCATTGTCAGTTATCATCATTTTAATGGCTAGTAGTATGTATGCTTGCATATTCTTGTACATGCGTGCATGCATGCATGCCTGTATGTGTGTATTGGTGTGTGTGGGGGGCGGGTTGTGTTAAGGATCGGGTAGATTCCAGCAAAGAGGTCAGAGTGCCTGAATTTTACTGTGCATAGAAAACACAATGGCAGCAGATAAAGACGTGCAGGTACCAACGCCACAGGTAGTAGGGAACTAAGTAGAAATTTAGTTGAAACTTAAGTTTCTTGTGAACCACTGTAAAGATTTAATATGAGTAAAACGTGAACTCACTGCAGCAATTTGAACCATGGTAACTTTATATTACTTAAATACTGATGAAACTCTCCAAATAGCTCTATAGAGAATATGTTACAAAGGCACACAGATAGGAGCTGGGAGACCAGATAGCCACTCTATGGCATGGCAGGTGATGGAGGGTCGGGCAGGGAAGAAGCCAGTGCTGGTGGTAAGACGTCCTTGGGCTCTGTGCTACATTTTGAATGTAGAAGCCTCATGGATGCGGGTTGTGAGACAGGACTGGTGGCAAAGGTGTCTCTTTGAGATGGAAAGGAGGGACAGTTGGAAAAAAGTTGAGATTTCTTTTTATTGACAGTATAAGCAAATTTAAAACCCTACTTAGTACAAAATAGTTTTAGTTTCACAAAAGGTAATATATGTTTGTTTTCCTTTATTATTATTGTTGTTATTTTGCACTGTTTGGGATGGAACCAGAGTAGAAAAATCTCTACCATCCCCGCTCTCACTATATAGGTCAGGCTAGTCTGGAATTTATAATCCTTTTGCCTCAGCAAGAGCTGGAATTACAGACATGCACCACTAGGCCTGGCCATCAAATGAAGTGTTGAACATGTTGGTCTATTCCTATAATAAATGTCCTGGAGAGATAGAGACAGGAGGATCAGTAACTCAAGGCCAGCCTGGGCTATCTAAGATCCTGTCTGAAAAATAATGTACCTACCAACCTGTCTACCTGCCTGCCTGCTTTCCCACCAGCCTGCCCACCTGCCTGCCTGCCCACCAAACAGTATTAGATTACACCACATATTTATAAAGCAAAGACTCTCTAAAATTGTTTGAAAACAGTTTAGTAATGCATCCAATATAGAGCAAACCATACATAATTATAGTAATATATTAGGAATATTATTTTCTTAGGGCAGCACTTGGATAATTGGAGTCTTTTTACTCTGTCATAAGAAATCAATTCTGAATCAAATTTAATCCTGAAAATATAGACAAGTATTATTTACATGACAGTAATCTAAAGAATTAAAGGAAAAATCTCTGACTTACCAGATAAATAAATATGTGTGGGTGAAATATTAGAAAATTAAGTAGGGAGGTAGGAAGAAAATGAGGCCCTCTAAATCAACATGAGCAAAGCTATATGAATTCAGAGTGAAGTGCATGCACAGGACCTGCCCAGGGCTACACCAGGTCGGTCATTCACATATATATATATATATATATATATATATTTTTACACCCTTACACCCCCCCCACACACACACTTCTTTCTTTGCTCTGCCTTTTCCAACTTTGATGTGACAATTCTTATTTTATTTTATATTTTATTATCATTTTGTTATATTTTATTATCTTCTCATAAATAATCTTCTCATAGCTTATCTTCTCACATGTTCTTTTCTAATGGGAAAACAGAAAGGAGTGGATCCAGATGGGAGGGGTCTGGGGAAGGGACTAGGAGGAGTGGAGGAAGGAGAAAGTGTAGTCAGGATATAATACGTGAGAACATAATCTATTTTCAATAAAGGGGGGAGTAGGGAGGAGGGAAGATGGTGGAGGAGAATGATATGATCAAAATGTATTATAAAAATTTTAAATTATTTTTTAAAGACAAAAAAGATTAAAGTAAGACTCATTTTTAACAGTATAGTTATCTGGTCATTCCTCTTAGTAACACCATTAAAAATATCCTCCTCCAGGAGAGCTGGCAGGCTAACCAACACAGCTACAACCCATGCCCAGATCCAGGGCTTTGAGTTGGCCCATCCCAACATCTACACCATCTATGAACTGCTGAAACATTTTAACCGATCAGTCCTGCAGAATGAAAGTTGTAGGACCCCTGTGACACCTACACTATCTATGAACTGCTGAAACATTTGAACCGATCAGTCCTGCAGAACGAAAGTTGTAGGACCCCCGTGACACAAGCCAACAACTGAGTATCTAGGAGGAGTCCAGGCAAGGATCCAGTATTGACAGTGTGGCATAACCCAGAGGCCTCTAACCAGACCCATGACTCATTGTAATTTGGAAGCAAAGATGTGTAGACAAAAGAGTATATACTGCGTGACACACTACAGCTTTGACGGCAAGATTTTGTTTTGTTTTGTTTTTCTTTTTTGTTTTCTTTGTGCAGGGGGTTGGCGGGTGGGGGAGGGAGGGGCGAGGCAGTGATGAGGGCAGAGGGTAAGTAAGAAAGGGTGGTGAGATAAATGGGGTTGGGAGGCATGGTGTGAAATTCACAAAGAGTCAATGAAAAGTGTTTTTTTTTAAATTTTATTAATTTATTCTTGTTACATCTCTATGGTTATCCCATCCCTTGTATCCTCCCATTCTTCCCTCCCTCCCATTTTCCCCTTATTCCCCTCCCCTATGACTGTTCCTGAAAGGGATTACCTCCCCCTGTATATGCTCATAGGGTATCAAGTCTCTTCTTGGTGACCTGCTGTCCTTCCTCTGAGTGCCACCAGGTCTCCCCCTCCAGGGGACATGGTCAAATGTGAGGCACCAGAGTACGTGAGAAAGTCATATCCCACTTTCCACTCAAGTGTGGAGACTGTTCTGACCATTGGCTAGATCTGGGTAGTTTTTAAAATCCTGTTCCAGATATACATTTCCCCTCACTTCTCACTGTTACTGTTCTTCTGCCTCAACAGATATGCACCACCACACCTGGCTGATCCATATATACTTGTTCCTTACCTGAGTGACTTGGCACTAATCCCAGATCAGTGTGTTATGAGAGAGCCCTGTAACTAATCTTATTTTCAGACTCCCTTTCTCTACATCTCAATACAATCTATTCTGCACACTGCTGTGAACTTTCGCTCTTTCACTAATGATGCGCCTTTATCAGACAGTGGTCCTAACCCTTTAATAGCTGCTCTTATCTCACTAGAGTATGAGAAGCTGATGGATGCTGTGCATGAAAGTACTTCAGACAAAGCAAGCCAGTGTGGAGATAGGAGATATGCTCTTATTATCTGTGTAAATTCTTTACATTGGATAATGGTATACAGGGTAAGCATATAAGCTTTGGAATCAAAAGAAATCAGATTCAACTAGGGTCTGTGACTCACTGTTAATTATGCCTTCAGCAAATTAACATCTTTAAACTTTAACTACCTTTCCAAACGGGGGCGATGCACCCATCACATAGGATTATGGTGAATATGAGAATTATAACAAAACACCTACTTCAGTATATCACATGCACATATTGTTCTAGTTTTGTGTCTGTTGCTATGACAATCTGTCCTGACCAAATGCAACTTAGTGGAGGAGAGGCTTTTTTGGCTTCAAATACCAGGTTACTGTCTATTGCAGGAACAGTCTATTACTCTATCAAGGTAAGAACTCAAGGCATCATGTCTACTTCAAGAGCAGAGAGAAAATAAATACATAAATCTTTGCTTGCTGATGCTCAGCTAGCTCTCTTCACTCTTAAAAAACTCAGAGGCCAAACCATGAAATGGGGTCATCCATATTCAGATGGGTCTTCTCACCTCAGTGTATAATCAGACAACCCCCACAGAGCTGCTCATACACCAACCTGCTCTGGATAATTCCTCAGGGGAGACTCTTCCCAAGTAATTCTAGGTTGTGGCAAATTGAGACTTAAATCCAACCATCACACAAACACATGGATACACTATTGAAGATGTTCAACAATTAACAATATCTAATGTGTCAGACATGAATCCCAGGCTAAACTCCAGTACAAAATAGGTTGAGGATAAAACCTCTTTAGCAGAGTGCTTTGCTAGCTTATACATGGTCCTGGGTATGGTCTCCAGTACCACCCAAACCGGGAACTGTTGGTTTATGCTGTATATTTCAGCACCAATGAGACAGAGGCACAAGAACTAGAAGTTGAAGGTCGTTCTCAGTTACATGTGGAGTCTGAGGCTAGCCTGAGCTAGAGATCTTGTTCCATAAAAAATGTGATGAAAATATCTATTTTATTAAATTTCATTCCTTTTTCTCTTCCTTCTTCCCTTCCTTTTGTCTCTTCCTATCCCTCATCCCCCCTCTTTCTCTTTTGTTCCCGTCCTCCCTTCTCTCTTCCTCTTTTAACAAAGTCTTGCTATGTTGCCACGCTGGCCTTGAACTCACAACGATACTCCTACCTCAGCCTGTTCCATGCTGGCTAAGGTACAGCCTGTTGATTTTTCACCACAGGGATGGAAATACATCTAGAAGATATAACAATCATGTCATAAGAGCTCGTGAAAATTTAAATGGCTGAAAAAGAAGTAGAAATCTTTTATTCCTGCAACACTTATTTAAAAGAGTTATAGTCCCTTTTGGTGGACATCTTCTACTCTGCTACTAACAATAGGTCGTATTATGTAACGAAAAGGCAAGTCATTCTAGCTCACTAAAATCCTGTAGTTTTAATCACTAATGCAGAAACAACAAATCTGGATCAAGCAATCTCAAACAGCTGCTATCAAATAACCCAAAAGAATATAAATGTATTGCTTTATATTTAAAGCACTCTACATAATCACCAACTTATTTGTAAAAGCAATGGCAATCCTAAAACTACTCCCATAAAAACCACCTTCTAAAATAGCACTTGCAACTAGAAGCTTTCAGACGTGATTTTAATGTAATTGAATCCAACCTTTTATGTATATGTTTATGTGTATATATGTTCATGTGTATATACATGGGTACATCTGTTATGTGCACATACATATAATGTTGGGTACTTTCAATCCTGTTTCTACAAATAATTTCTTTTATTTTTTGAGATTATAATTCAGCACAATCCCTAACTACATTCTTAACTTTTGTCCTTATACCCACAGACAAGTGTGGTCCTCCTCCCTCATCAAGGAAACTTCTCTTTGCAACAGATGGAGGCCATGGAAGGAAACTACAACCCATCAAAAGGCAGAGTTGTGGTACCCAGTCTCAATGGAAACATCTACAAAGAAACTCCTGTACCTAAGGTTCAAAGAACATCACAGAAGAGAGAGAGAGAGGATAGAAATGTCGGAAGAGCCAGAGGAGCAGGGAGTTTGCCGTGAGATTGTGTCTCCTAGTGCTGTTACACACTACACTCATAACATCACACCAACATCGCTGCCTGAGCATGAGCTTGAAGAAGGACAGCTACAGTAGATGTACTAAAGTGGAGAGGGGAAAGCCCACGAGGCCTCAACCCTACACAAAGAGCCACAGGCAACTAAGGAATACCGGGACTGGGCGTGGGGTGGGTGTGGGTGGGTGCAGATAACCTTTCCCTAGGAATAGCACACCAATTGGTCACCCATCTTAATTCTTAAGGTAGAGCTTCTCACCGACGCTGGTACCTACAGATTAGGCTAGACTGGCTCAACACTGAACTCAAGGAATCTACCTGTCTCTGGATCCCCAGGGCTGAGATTAAGAAACAGCACCTGGCTTTTTCACGTGGGTACTGGGAAGTGCAATTCAGGTCTTCATTCATATATGGGAAGCAGTTCCCCCTGGCTGAGCCATCTCCGTAGTCCCTCATTCTGCAGATTTTTCTTGTGTGTGTTTTTTTTTTTTTTTTTTTTTTTTTTTTCCTGCAACCTCAACTGGTCCTGGCCTTCTACCTTGTTTGTGACAAGATTCCTTTTTGCAGTTACAGTCCTCGCCATCACCAGGCTAGCTGCTGAGGCTGATCCTTTCTCTGCCTGCCATCACAGGGTAGAAGCTGTGGGATCACAGACACTCTACCATGGCAGCCTTCTGTGGATTCTAGGGAATTGAACACAGTCCTCAAGCTCCCATGGCAAGTGCTTTAGCCATCTCCCTAACCCTCTGCAGATTCTTATACAAGATCTTTAGTTCACTGTTTCCAAATGTTTGTCATTGAAAGAGGCTAATTCAAATACCCAATGGGGTTGGTTTCAAAAAGTTAATGCGTTTTATGCATTCTGGTCAATTATGATAAAATACGTATAACATAAAGCGGCCATCTTCAATATGTCTAATTATATAGTTCAGTGGCCGTGGTTAAGCAATAGCCCCATCCCATTGCTCCAACCTCTAGCAACTGCTGTCCTGTTCTCTGTCTCTGGAATTGGATGATGTAGCTTTCTTATGCAAGCAGATACAAGTCGAATGTGTAGAATATTTGGGACTTTGTATCTGATTTTTTAAACGTGTGTGTGTGTGTGTGTGTGTGTAATGTATATGTATGAATGTGAGAGATGCATGTGTATGTGTATGTGTGTGAATGTTAGAGGTGCATGTAAGTGTGTGTGTGTGTGTGTGTGTGTGTGTGTGTGTGTGTGTGTGTGTGTCTGTGTGTGTATACTAGAAGTCAAAGCTGGGTGTGTTTCTCCTTATGTTTTGATGCAGGGTGTCTAACTGAACCTGGAGCTCACTCATTTGGCTAGATTAGGAGACCAACAATGACGAGGAATCCTCCTGTCTCTGCCTTCTTGGGCAGGATTTGCAGGAGTGGGTGATAGCATCTGGATTTTTAAGGGGGTTACCATGAGTGCTGACGCTTACTTAGTAAACCCCTTACTGACTGAGCGCTCTCATTAGCCCCTGCTCCTGACGTTTGGCTGCTGTTGCCACTGTTGTTTGCTGAGACAGTTTTTCAGTGTAGCACAGCCTGGCCTTGACATTGAGATCCCCTGCCTCTGCCTCCTGCATGCTGAGGTGATAGGTATATACTGGCACACCTGGATAAGCCTTTATATCTTAATTATTTCATTCCATGTGACTTCAGGGTTGATTTATGTCGCTCAGTACAGGAGACAGGGTCTCTCATGTAGGACAGATTTGCCTCAAATTCATTAAGTAACCAACAATGATCTTGAACTCTTGATCCTCCTGCCTCCACTTCCCAGGTGCTGGGATTATAGGCATGTACTACCACATCTGGATTTTAATGCATCTTTTAATCTATTTAGATGATTTTAATATGCAGTAAGCCTGTCTGCCTTATCAGTTGATGATTTTCATTTGATAAGTGGTAATTTAAAATAATTGCTAAAATCACAAAGCTAATCCTGTTTATTTTCCGAAGTGCTGCAAAGATACTCAGCCTGCGTCATGTCTTAGAATGCTTTAAATTCCCACAAGCTACAGAAACTTCTACAATAATCAAGGGCAATCTCTTCTTGGAAAAGGTCTTGACAACCTTCTCTTGCTAAGCAAGCATCTGCCTAACTAGCATACACATGGATCAAACCTGTTAGCATATTTGTGTCCTTCCAATAATACACAAATTCATTAGCCGAACTCATTACTGTCTAATGACTAATTAGAGAAACTTTCAGATGAGACACAAAGTTATTCTGAATCCCAGAATCCCCATTTCATACAGCTACAGGCAAGTTATTAAAGCCAAGAAGCTTTCTTCACTGAAAAATTAAAACAACAAAACCCTAGCTTATGGAGCTGCTGTCATTATTAATAAATACAAAACACTTAGTAAAGGGGATGCCATAGGGGAAGCACTCAATTACAGGGACATATAATTTAGCTTGTATAACACTGCACTTAACATAGAGTGTGTCACGTCACAGGTACTTAAAACATGCAAATTAAAGCAATATGCAAGGAAGCAATATGCAAGTCTTTGCAAGGAAGCCAAATGCAGGGAAGGAATAATGGTTTGACCCTGGGTCACACAAAGACTTGTACAGTTTGCACGAGGTATGAGAGCACCTACATTGGTGGCTTCTCTCAGGGCGATGAGATTCTGTCTTGCACACTAGGCTTTTGAACCCACTGCATTCTGTCAGGGGGGCTGTACCAGTCAGCCTACAGCAAGAAGAGCTCTTCAGTTTCAGAATGAATACCTTATGTCCCATCACTCTGTTCTATGTGATATTCCACTTGGGATTGATCTGGAATCAGGGGAAATGTTCAATGAGGTAATCTTGGTCAATAAATTCAGGAGAGAAAGGTACTGTTACTGATCAGCTAGATTACTATTTATTTATTATTTATTTATTTATTAACAGGGTCTTGCTGTGTATCCATTGGCCTGCCTGCTACTCACTATGTAGCCCAACCTGATCCTGAGCTCATGAGAGTCTTCTTTAGCCTTCTGAGCACTAGAGTTATGTGCAATACCAAACCTGATCCAACAGAATCTTCTTATGTCGGGCTGTTTGAAAACACTCTGGTAGCGTACTTCCCCAAGCAGGGTGCAGGATGCTCCAGTGCAGCTGTCAATAAGTACCAGGCAGCAAAGCACTTAGTGCACACTCTAGTAAACCAACTAAGAAGCACTTAATAGCATCCTATGGCTTATCCGGAAAAGCCACACTGTCCCAGATATTTTCTATGAAAAGATCAGTTTCCTATATCCACATCAAAAGAGAAATAGCGGGGACTTTTATGGCATTTAAACAAATTACATCTGATTGCTACTACAGAAAAGGAGCGCATGACTTTTAAAATGTTTAAAAAGTACACTGGTGGCCGTCAGCCTAGAAGGTTCTTTGGCCATTTTCTACCTAATCTTTGGAAACCTAAAAGATGGTTCCTGCCCCCTCCCACCCCAGCCTAAACTCCGCTCTGCAGTGCCGATTGGCACTTGGTACCGTCTGCGTCCTTGCTGTGTGGGGCTGGTGCATACACCGAAGCGGATTTATTATTTCTCATTCCAGCCTGTGACATGCCAGAATCCTCAATTCTTATGGCAAGGAAAGTGCTTCTGGGAATGATGTCTGGCGTCTACGCTTCTTGCTCTGTAAACACACTGTCTCCCCAGGCGCTAAAGCCGGTCCCCCTACTTCTTCTGCCAGTCTCTGGGTGCTGGGTCTAACTCTGACCTCCTAGTCCTGTACACGTGTCCGGGATTTCCCATGCCAAGAAGCACTTGTTTAATGTACTCTTGGGGGAAGTTTCTTCTATGATTTTGTTGAATGGAGCCACCTGTACACAGATCCTAGCTCTCCTCCTGATGCTTAATTTATGGTAGTTTTAGAAACCCACACCATAAGAAGCACTATTTTTGACACATATCAGCAGATGAGATGGATTTGATGAATAAATAAGTAGTTTTCTGATTTATAGAACGTGAACCGTTTCTCCATCGCAAGACTTCAGCTACACGCCTTCCTTTGGAAGGAAATCACACTACAAAGAGCGAACCCCAAACCGAAAGGACTGCTTTTCAAACACACTGAATTACATAACTCATTTACTAGGAGATGTTGATTGAGTCATCCAGGGACTAAAATTCCAGCCTACCCTGGTTGGAAGAACTGAGGACTTTTTTTTTTTTTTTTTTAAGGTAACAAATAGACAACAGCCGCCTTTGTCCTTAAAATAGAGCACATTTCTGCATGACATTTTGTGGATTCCTCCAGACTTTTAAGATGAAGGTCAGCCAACATGCCCTTGGAGAGAGCATCTAGATGCTTCCATTAGCTCTCCTGGTGTGCCCTGGTGTGATTCTGCCACAACAATTACTGAGCTGTGACTGGGTATAATGCATATGCTGCTAGACAGCAACAAACCACTGTCACCAGCCCAGGGCAGATTTTATAAAACAAATTGTAGTGCATTAGGCTCGTGCTCACTGTGAATTACCTATTGCTGTTCCCATGATGCCTTGGCAGAGCTGAGCAGATTCAACAGAGACGACACAGCATGCACATGTGGAGTATTTGGTCTTTGGTTCTTTATCGACAAAAATTTGCCCCAGTCTACAATTGTCTTAAAGTATCCAAGCACAGAATCCAGACCCTTTAGCGTAATGTCTAGCAAATGGCAATTTGTAGTGACAATTTTGACATTTTGGTTTCTTTAAAAACATGGAAATATTATGGGAATATGTTTTTTTTTTTTTTTAATATCCCAGGTCTGGGGATGGGATATGAGGCTGCTTCCTAGCAACTGACTATGATTTGCCTCGTGCTCTGGCTGGGGCATGATTTTGCCAGGGGTAGATACTTTCTGCAATTGTTTGGTATTTGGAATTCTGGGGACTTTTCAGAAGGTATATAAATGCTAAAGCCCGAAGAGGTAGGACCATTGTTGATTGGTTGTCTGTTGCTATTTGTTGCTATTGGTGACTGTTCCTTACCGGTTGCTAAGGAGTCGTGCACAAGAGAGAAACAAGAAGAAATTAGATATCCTGACAACAAAGATCAAAGTGACTCCCAAAGAGCTTGACATCCCTAATCAGAAATAAGCCGTCTAGTAATATCAGCTTTTTTTTTTTTTTTTTTTTATCCCTGACTTCATTCAGGGATCTCTTTCCTTTCCTCTCTATCCTTTTTTTCCTCGGGAGGAAGAAAATGGGTAGAGAAGGGTAGAATACAGAAGAACCTACGAAGTAGCTGATGCCGAACCACAGCAAATACTCAACATTTGTTGCACAAAGAAAATTCTTTACATTTTAAAACCAATCCAAGAATACTTTATCTTAAGGTAAAAGATTTAATAAAATTACGAGGAATTGAAAGTTGATCTCAGAGAACACAAAGACTTTCACTGTTGTTATTCGTTTTTAAAAGTTCTTTTACAGTGTTCTATTTAAACAACAACAACAACAACAAAAAGCTTGCAAGTAAAAACATCCACATCAATATTAACCCATGCAACTCAGTGAAGTCTGCACACTAGCAAAGGCATTTGGAGGGAGCCGTGCGAGCCATGCAGCGTCAAGCTCTGAGACTTCCTCCTCCAGCTTTCCTTGTGCAGGGATTTCAGGTGCGTAACACCCAGCCTAGCAAAAAGACCTTCAGTGATGCTAAAACAGTCTTTTATATGTCAGATTGGCCATAGACATCCACAATAACTTAATAAATAATCTCTGAGCTTGTGTAGAAGTAAATAATCAAGGTATAATATACTGTAAAGTCATTCTGTTGGGGACATTTATAAACATTTTTTTTTCTTTTGAATTACTAGGAATTAAACATGGGGTCACAGTCATGTGAGACAAATACTCTAGCATTGAGCCACAGCCACAGCTCTCTATCTCTAGACCAGCTTTTAAAATTACTATGTTTTTTTTTGAGAGAGAGAGAGGGAGAGAGAGAGAGAGAGAGAGAGAGAGAGAGAGAGAGAGAGAGAGAG
>OU015757.1:50335815-50350021 GCA_907169655.1 Acomys percivali
GAGAGAGAGAGAGAGAGAGAGAGAGAGAGAGAGAGAGAGAGAGAGAGAGAAAGAGAGAGAGAGAATTTTAAAATCCTCTTGTCCTAGTCCCCTAAAGGCTGTGATCAACAGTGTGCATTTCTACCTCTGGCTCTGAGAAATAATTTTTCAATATATTTGCTAATAACTCTTTTCCTGGAATGAGAAAATTTGCCCTTTGCTTTATTTCATCCAATAGATCTCAAATGCATTCTTTATCAATGAAGCCAAGTGTAGTAGTGTATGCATTTGATCCTAGCACTCAGGAGGCAGAGGCAGGAGGATCTCTGTGGGTTCAAGGCCAGCCTGGCCTACAAAGTGATTCCAGGACAGCTAGGGTTCTTGCTACACATACTCATGCGAGCGCGCTCACACACACACACACACACACAAAACCCTGTCTCAAAAAACCAAAACAAAAGCGTAATAATGCAAATAAGTATTCATACTAAAATACTATATAGTTAATTTAAAGAACCTTTTAAAATTTGTCTTGCTATTTATGTTTAAAGGAGTCAATTAAACCATCACATGTTTGTCTTAATTAACAATTGTGTTTAATGAATAGATCTATTGAGATTAAATGATATTAAATGATGTAGCTGTATATCTCTAGTATAGACCCTGCTTAGTCACACACTGTGACTACTTACTATTAGTAAATATTGCTGTCCATGTTGTAAATGATTTTGTGTATACTGTACTTAAGCCATGCATCACCAAAAGGAAACACTAATATGAATTTCCACTGATGATACTACTTTGTACAAAAAGAAACATATATAGTGTCTATTGTAGACAATAAAAAATGGGAGAATCTTAGCAGGGGAAGATTATTTCCTTTGGCAAAGTATAAATAAGTAAAAAGCTTAAGGACTATTAGCATTTACTAAATTCAATAAAGAGTGGCTGGTTTAGTAAAATAGTCATTTCAAAGGTCATAAAGTATTTCTGTTTATATAGTGAATGTATAGCACATATTTCATGATGACTTTACCAATAATTAACACCATTAACATCTGTTCAGTACTTACTATCCTCCACACATACTGCTAGCTACAGAGCTTATTTAAACCTTAAGAAAACTGATATTCCAAGTTAATACAATACGCTGTGAAATAAACCATTTGTAGATGACTAGACACTGCACGCCCCAACTGTGAGTGTCTGGTATTGGTTTTCTAGTAGGAAGTACAGGACACTTGCCTAACTTTTTATTGAAACTTGACCCTCAGCTTGAATCTATAGTGACTGAACTGTCTTTACATTAGCAAGCTGAACTGAGACCTCAAGCCACACAACATTAAGATGACGAGAAAGTTTTTTAGGCCTTAATACCTGTCTGATTATTTTATTATTATTATTCTTTAAGGAAAACAAAGACATAATTCAACCAGTACTTTTTGTTGGGTTCTAAAGTGGTTTAGACTAAGTTCTGGACTTGATGTTGTGAAGACTGGAGCTTGTGGTTGAGATCCAGACCGATGTACAACACATGCAATGATGGTTTTAATGAGTGAATTTTGTTTTGTTTTGTTTTGTTTTTGAGACAGGGTTTCTATGTGTAGCCTTGGCTGTCCTGGACTCACTTTGTAGACCAGGTTGATCTCACTCATAGCAATCCACCTGCCTCTACCTCCTGAATGCTGGGATTAAAGGTGTGTGCCACCACACCCAGCCCATGAATGAATTTTTGGTCATGACTTCTTTTGTGAATGGCTTTGGCTATAAATACACACAGAGAAATCCCACTCAGACAACTTAATGTGTGAAGTTTCTGCCTGCGTGATCCCATGCTACATTTAGAGAGTTGAAAGGAGAAAAATTATATATTTTATTTTCACTAGTTTTCAGATTTCATGGAAAGAGAAAAGCACACAAGAACACAATGTGCCATTGAATCTTGTGAAAGAAGTAATCATGCACCTGGGGTTGGGAGTCACATGACTAGTAAGGGGCAGAAAACATCTAAGGTAAGGAGGAAGAAAGATAACACAAAATCTGGCTTTAAATCAGACCACGATCCCTACAGATTGGGGAAGGGAAGTGTAGAATGTGTATTAAATGTGGGGACTATGAGTGATCTGATATGCTACAGAACTTGACAAGGGAAGTTGAAACCCAACAAAGTGAGGAAGTGTCCAAGGATTAAGTTCCACTGTTGTATCTGGATTGGAGCTAGAACAAAGAATAGAAAACTGATTTATCCAGGTGTGGTGGTAAAAAAAAAAAAAAAAAAAAAAAAAAAAAAAAAAAAAAAAAAAAAACTTTAGTCCTATCATTGAGGAGGTAAGAGCATGTGGATCTCTGTGATTCTAAAGTCAGCCTAGTCTATGTAGAATTCAAATCCAGCCAGGACTACATAGTGAGACTGCCTAACAAAACCATATTTTATACATTGTATACCATATGTTTCCAGAGAATTCATTTAAGAAACCATTCAGCTGGAGAGATGGTGAGTGGGTAAAGTGCCAGGCATGCCTTGAGTTTGGATCGCCTTCACCCACATAAAAGCTAGGCATGGCTATATGGGTCTGGAGATCCCAGTACGTGAGGAAGTGGAGCAGAGACATGGAAGATTAGTGGGTCTAGTGGGTTGCCAGCCTCCCTGAAAAACAGAAATCAGTGAGTTCCAGGTTCGGCAAGAGATGCTGTCTTTCTCAAGGGAACAAAACGGAAAGACACCGAGGAAGCTATGTAACATTCTCTTCTAGGAACTGCGTGTGACACATGGACTTGTGCACCAACATACCAGCATACATGCCTATACACATCACACACGTATAAAAATTATACTGAGTGTGATAGTACATGCCTAAAAGTCTAGTGCTCAGAACATAAAGTGGGAAGGTCAAGAGTATTCTGGGTTACACTTCGACTTAAGCAAAACAGAGGCAATGAAGGAAACTTTGATTTAGATAAAATCTACTACCAGGTAATTTAATCTTTCACTGATAAAACAGAATCTGCCACTAAGTAGCTGACCTGGAAAGTGGTAATTCCCTTGGCTTCACTTTTCTCAATAGTTATAAATTAACAACTAACTTGGGAGCTGTTGTACAGCCACTGTGCTTTGTTCCCCAAATGTGTTATGTCTTAGTAATTTATTATAACATTGAAATATGAAAGTTAAAAGATTTCATGAAGATCATATACTATTTTTAATTTTAATGTCTGATGTGTTTATTTAGAAACACAAAACAATGGGTCTCTTGTGACATTTTAATACATGCATGTCATTTTACCTTGCTCCCATTTGTCATCATATCACCCACTCTCCTCCCCTTCCTTTTGCTGCTCTTCCTCCTACCCTGAGCAGTCCAATAGGCCTCCTGCTACTTTCTAGGTGTGTGTATGTGTGTGTGTGGGTGTATGTGTGTGTGTGTGTGTGTGTGGGTGTATGTGGGTGTGTGTGTGTGTGCACATGTGCATGATGTGTGTGTATGTGTGGTGTGCATGTGTGTAAGTGTGTGTGTGTAAGTTGTGTGTGTGTGTGTGTATGTTGTGTGTGTGTGTGTGTGTGTGTGTGTGTGTGTGTGTTTAAATCTAGGTTCTAAATAAGAGAGAGAGAACATACAGAAATCAACTAGCATTATCACCAGTACAAATAGGGAAAGTACGTCATGGAGATAAAATAAAATACAACTAAGGTAACAAAATTCACCAGTGACTGAGCTGAAAGAAGCTGAAGGATTTTACTCCTCCAGGCTCCGGTGATAAGGCAAGGATGTAGTGACTGCATCCTGACTTAAATGAACACATGAATCGGTGTTTCTTTGATGAATCAGAAATGATTTCAAGTGCTTTGTCACACCCCACAACAGATAAAAGCGAATTCCTTTCCTCTAAGCTGATGGCTTGCTTTAGCCAAAGAAAAGAGGTCAAGATCATGTGACAGCATGGGCCTTGCCAAGGCCACGGTGTCTAAGTTTGTCTTTGGAACTCAGTCACAGAGCTCCAAGCTCACTGAAGTCTACTGGTTACCAAGGAGAATTAGGAGAGACGCCAGAGGATGGGGCACCACCTTGTAATCCCCAGTGTGATCTAGGCTGTGGAACAAGGCACTGTCTGCTGGGGTCAGTCTACCCAGGGAATTATGAGGAACCAATTATGAGGCACTAAATTTCCTCATACAGTTTTGTGAGGGAGATTAGCACACAGAAACAATCTCTATGATCAAATATCTACACAGCCTTCTAAAACTAACCCTTTGTTCTAATTCATCCATGGCTTACCCAAACAAAACCACCATAGCCAACAGCCTCCTTCCTACATAGCACCTTTCTTGCTCTTTACTTGAACAATATTTGGAAGCATCAAAATCTGCCTTCTATTTTGAGAAATAGAACACTTGAGTTTCATAAAATTCAGTTCCTTAGAAAACATCTTTCTGATTTAAAATGATTTCATTTATGAGCTTTCTCAATAATTGAAAAGCATAAATCTTTACTCCTATTATTTTTTGAGGTAGTCCTGAGGCATTCTACCACCTGGAAGGTCAAATCAACTAAGGGGAGGAAGTTTGATTCAGGCATTATTACACACAACATCTTGTATAAACATACAAGGTTCTCTTCAAACTACACTTATTTTCTCGCTGGTCCGATTTTGGCACATGTTCCCTGTGACTGGAAATATCTCACAATATTCTTTCAGAAAAAGCATATCTACATCTCATATATTTCACATTTAAAGTGTGTGTGTGTGTGTGCGCGCGTGCGCGCGCACACGCGTGCGTGGGCACACACGCACACGTTCATGGATTCATGCATGTTCAAGTGTGTCCATGTAAAGGTTGGAGGGACCACCATCAAAGTTCTTAGGATGGACCTCACATTGTCAGACTTGGCAGCAAGCGCCTTTACCCACTGAGCCATCTTGCCAGACCAAATGGCTATGCGTTTTAAAACTCAAAAACAACTTTGATGTACAAAAATGTTAAAATTTAACAAGTGGTTTTTCAACTTACACAGTTTGATATCACAGATAATTCTAGCTATTTCTTTCTGTAATATTGTCTTTCATGATCCATGGGGAAATCACGATTATCACAATATTGTGATAAAATCCATGAGATTGGAAGATAAAAGTGTTTGATTTAGACAGAAAATGCCATTTATATTAATTTGCTATGGTTTGAGAGAAGCAGGACACATATATATGATTGGATATGGAAAGAGAAATACTTTGTCATCTATGAGGTTCTCTCTTAGTCTAACCAATTGATACATAAAATTAACCATTAAAATGATGCTATGTAGAAGATACCTTAAATCTTAAATTCCATTGTACCTCCCACTGCACACTACACACACACAGAGGGGGGAAGGAGAGGGAGAAGCAGGGAAGGAGGAGAGAGAGAGAGAGACAGACAGAGAGACAGAGAGACAGAGAGACAGAGAGAGACAGAGACACAGAGGCACAGAGACACAGAGAGAGACAGAGAGACAGAGAGACAGAGAGAGAGAGAACTGTGTTTGGCAGACCTCTAGGCAATTCCCCAAAGTCTTCTGGTAAGAGGGACTTTTCCTGAAGAAACATTCATCCTAGGTTAATGTGATGTCAGAAACACTCAAGTTAATGCCAAAGACTTGATTAATAGATGGGAAGGAAAATCTCTGAATAACACTTACTACCTATGCATAGCATTCGGATTTATTTGTGGTGAGTGGATCTAGTCTTCTATGGGATTTGCTTTATCACACTGTAGCCCTCAAACTGTCAGGACTTGGAGCAAAGCAGAAAGCATAGCTGAGAGTTAAACAAGGAAGGAGAGAGAGACAACCTCTTGTTCCACACTGAACACAGAATGAGTTTGAGAATCAGCGGGGCTCTGGAAGAAGATGCCATTAAAGTCATGGAAGAAAAAAAAAAAAAAGCTCTGAACATCATGTGTAGTAGAAAGAGTTGTTTATGCAGCACCATGAGAAGTGTCTTTGAGATTTCTAGAAAGGAACTGAAATTTTGCAAGGGTAGCTAGTCAGAGGAAAAGTATCTAAAGCCACTGACAATGTTTCTTCATTTGGCTGATGAAATTTGCGGAGTCTCAGCTTAAAAAAAGAACGTTAGTTAATAGATCTAGCTAGATCAGGCTGATAAACTACATTGTTGATAAATTATCAACTCATTTTCTGGACTTCACCAAAATATGAATCAATAATGAGATTTTCCAATCATGGAAAAATTAAGCTTTAAACCTACACAAAATGACTTGAACTGTGGCAATCCTAACACTCTCTGTCTAACTTCACAGGCATCACCATTACAAAGATGACGGGGCAATGACTGACAATCAGCAAAATGCTCACATCTCAAGGTCTTCAAGTTAGGACTGGCTCCAGTTAGAGCTCAGCTGATGCCTGACCCTAACAGCTCTGTGACACCTAGCTGAACAACAATGAGGTAATGATATTGTTTATTTCACTATGTTGTGGTCATTAGTATAGTAAATATGGGACTTGGGGTATATTATGATAAAAATCCCAAATCCAAAATACGTAAAGGCATCTATACGGACACTCTGTTTATAGGCATGATACAATGATTGCAGAAGACGTGAGCTCTATTTCACCTTCAGCCTTAGCTAGTCTCCTGACTCTCCTCTCCTTGAACGTTTTGGTTTTGAAACTAGGTCCTAAGGAGTCTGGCACCATCATTTTATACCTGGTGAGATCCACCCAACCTTTAAGAAGTTCATAGTGGGCTGCTGACTTGAGAGATCATATAGAGTTATGGAGAATGTATAGAAAGAGTTTGGTCCCCATATTTTATTCACCCCATGAGATCACAGACCCTATCTGAGTCCAGTGCTGAATGTAACCAAGTAGGACATCAGACACATGGAACACAAGAAGCATCCACCTGCTCCCCACCAACACATATAGTCATGAGAAGAACAGAGATCCTATCATAGCCTGTGAGGCTTCAGTTGGCTTATTATTCCTCAATACACAAACAAAACAACTAAAGGCCATATGTGGCATGCCCTCCTGCCCCAGCTCTCCCCCACACCCTGCATTCACATGGATCCTTCCATTCCATGTTCTCAAATATACCATGTGCCACAGGAGTAAAATATGCTGCTCTTTTGCCTAGAATATATTCCCAGAAGCCGAGGGTAGTGTATGTTGCCCTTCTCTTGGAATAACCTCTGTTTTCCAATCATACCAGTCCCTGCGTTAAGCCTGTTGTTTCATATTTACTTCTGAAGAATCTTTAATCTCTCACTATGCCTATAATTACATGTGTTATAATTTAATGTGTTTCTCCTTCTAATCTAGATGTTTACTAAAAGCACCCAGTACAATTTCTGGCATCTTTTCAATACTTTTTGCTTGATTTATATACCAATAGTTTGGCCTCAGTTGTGAGGTCTCAAAGGTTAGTTCTTTTCATTTACAATTCTCTTTTTCTGCTATAGGAAATTAGTGTAATATTTTATTCAAAATGTGTTTTGCAGTATGCACGTTGTATGTGTGTGTATGTGTGTGTGTATGTGTTTGCATGTGCACGCTATTCAATTTTGTCAAGTTGATATGGAAATCATCATGGGAACAGACTCTAGATACCATATTTTTCAGACGATAAGACACACCTGACCATAAGACGTACCCAGTTTTTAGAGCAGTAAAACAAGAAAAACAGTAAAAACAGCAATCAGACAATAAAGCATACCCTAATCCCCGCAGCACTTTTAGGGGGGAAAGTGCATCTTATGGTCCAAAAAATATGGTTTGTCTGTGGAGAATTATTTACACATGGCTAAGTGAAATAGAAAAAGCCACACTAAATGCGAGCAATGTCATTCCATGGGCTGGGAGCACACACTGAGCAAAAAGGGGAAAGGAGACTGTGCAGAACCACTTATTACGTAATGTGTACGGACGTAATGTGACCAGTTGTCTCTTGTTCCTGCCATAGTGCCACTGCCATGCTGGACTGTTTCCTCTGCAGCTGTAAGTCAAAATGAACCCTTCTTCATTATGTTGCTTTTGTCAGGTATTCTTCTCATAACAATAAGGCAAGGAAGGAACAACACACTGTTGTTGTTTTAATTAGTTAATTAATTTGTGTGTGTGTGTGTTTGCCTGTATGAGTTTTTGTGCAACATGTGTGTGCACACAGGAGCTCATGAAAGCCAGAAGAGGATAATAAGTACCCTGGAACTGGAGTTACAGGTGGTTGAGGGCTGACATTTGGGTGCTAGGAATTGAACCTAGATCCTCTACAAGAGCAGTGACCATGTTTAACCACGGAGTCATTTCTCCAGCTCCCAGGCACACAGTGTTCATGTGCTTATGTGCATGCACACATTCATGTACCTATGCATGTGCTCATGTATATGCGTGCAAGTTCACGTGGGGGTCAGGCGTCAATGTTGGTTGTATCCTTTGATCACACTCCACCTTATTTATTTAATACAAGCTATCTCCTTCTATTTGAAGCCTCCTGCCTGGATAGACATGCTGGTCATTGAGGCACAGGAAGCTTTTTTGTTTTAGTTCCAGCTGTATGGGGGTTACAGACACACCCCGCCATGGCTGGTCAGGTAAGCACTGGAGACCAGAGCTCAGGTGCTCATGCTTATGTACTGAGCCCTCAATGGATTGAGCCATCTCTCCAGTTCCATCATTTGTGCTTTTAGCCTCAGGCTATGAATGAACTATTTTCAAAGGAAGATACTTTTAAGAGATGAACACATGTCAAAAGTGATACAAGTTCCTGGGCTTGGTAGTTCAACTCTATGATCCCAGCATTTTGGAGGCTGAGACAAGAAGACGGCCATAAGATGCCATGAGATTGAGGGCAGCCTAAGCCACCTGTGAGTTCAAGGCCAGCCTTGACTACAGAAAGAGACTCTGAGTCAAACAATTATAGAGGAAGTTCATATTGGTCACCTCTTCTATTATTCCATGAGTCTTGCTTTAGATGCCTTATTCTCTACAAGACATCAGAAATAGAGCAGTCTTTGAGGAGACAGGCAATTTCAGTATAGCAGATGGGTGTTCAATGGAGTGGTCTCACAAAGTACAAATAAAGCAAACTCCAGTAGCCCTGGTGCCAGTCACAAGGGTGTACTGCCTCCCCACAGGCCTTGCTAGCAAAATGCCATCAAGTTAAGTAAGAACTGAACTCTAGTTAATTATTTAACTTAAAGTTACTAAGTCATATTACTTAATCTTCCTGCAGCTCAGCTCACATGGGAACAGCAGATTAATAAATTTCTATACCATAGAGAACTAGGAGGCCAAAGTGCTTTGTAACATATAACTACAATTTAAATATATAACATCACACAAAATATGTTTTAAATGTTCAAATGTACAAATGGGTGGGACTAGAAATGATCATCCTGAGTGAGGTAACCCAGACCTAGAGAGACAGGCCTGGTATGTATTCACTTATAAGTGGATATTAGCCCAACATAGATGTCCTCTGGGAGACTCCATACAATGAGGGGTCAGAACAGATACTGGGACATGCAGCTGGGCTCAGGGTGAAGAACTGCAAACTGTATGGAAGAGTTGGGGGATGGAAGGATGCCAGGCTGGCAGGTCTGGACCCAGGGTGGGCTGCATTGCACAAACTGATGCACCAACCAAGGACATTGCAAGCAGAGGACTTAGACACCCAGTTCAGATGTAGCCAACTCACAGCTCGTTCTCCACATGGTGGTGGGGGAAGCGGTGACTATCTCTGACAAGAACTCTGGTGCCTGAAATTTGATCTTTGCCCCTTAGGGGAGAGGTCCTGTCTGCAACACAGAGGAAAGAGATGCGGGCTATCCAAATGGGACCTGATAGGCTGTGGTCAGACTGTGGGAGAGGAGAACCCCATAAGTCAGAGGTCTAGGGGAGGGGAATATAGCAGAAAAGGGAGGCAGGGTGGGAACGGGAGGACGGGATGGGGGAGGGGTGAATTACAATCGGGATGTAATGTGAATAAATTATAATTTTAAAAGTTCAAATGTAATACATTTTGTTGTGGTTGTTATATAAAAGGGCTATCTCCTTATGGTGGAAAAGATGAAGACTGAAACTCTTCTTACAGAAGGAAAATGCCACAAACGTGGTCCTATTGCAAGAATGGCAGTTATTGTCAGTTTCACGTAAAGGGTGCCACGGATACTTAGAGGTCATAACCTGGCATTCCTGATGCAATGACTATAATCCCTTTGCCGTGGTGCCCCTGTGTAGCTTCAAGCAGCATGTACTTAAAATGCCTCTCAGTGAAGGATATAAACTAAATTTCAGAAACCAGAGGCCCACAGGTAGCAACGCTCTCCACTGGTAATCCAGAAGGGACCATGCGTGCTCTCCGAGACTTTCTATTGAGCCAGCCTGAGGGAGGATAAGCTCTCTGTTCACTGCAGAAGATCAATACTGTGATTCTACACACATGAATTTTGTTTCCTGCTTGGGGGAGGTGTTTATAGCCATTAACACATAGCTCTCGTGGCTCAGCCGGTTTGCTCACAACGAGGAAGTTGCAAACTTTACAAACTTGTGTAAAGTGAGAGAAAGTGACTCATAATAGTTTGCTTGTCTGTAGACAATTCCCTCCTTTTGGCCTCGGGCTCTCAGAGCAGCACTTGATGCTTCTGCTTAATGCTTCTCATACGCAGATGTGAATCACAGTTGGGTATGTTATTTTCAATGAGATGAAGGTACTTGAGGCTACCAGCTTCTCTCAGTCATCCCAGGGTGACTCAGATGCAACTCTGTTGAGTCAGCCCCAAACTCAGTCTTTTCCATCCTCAATAACACAGGCAATACAAACAACAAAGCCGGGCAAAGAAAGATTAAATATACACGAGCATTCAAGTTTCTGTTGTTTTGTAAAGTCACATGCAAAGGTGACTAACGCACAATGCACATTTTATATTTACAGTGAAACTTGCTAATTTTTTTTCTCTCATTCTATCCCTACCTTCTTCTGTGTAGATGTCAGCTGCGGTATTTAGATGGTGTCTTAGGTAGCTTCTGCTATCAACTTGACACAGTCTACAGTCTCTCAAGGGTGGAGGCTCAATGGAGGTGTTGCTTGGATCATATTGTCTTGACTCATGACTGACACGAGCCCGCCCATCCAACTGTGGGTAGCACAATACCTAGGCAGGTGGTTCTGGGGCTGGATAGGTAAGTTAGTTGAGTGAGCCAATAAGTAACATTTTTCTGTTGCTTATGCTCCAGATTCTCCTTGCATTCCTGCCCTGACCCAGAAGGGCCAGATGCTATCTAAGTTAGCGTTCCTATTGTTGAGATGAAACACCATGACCAACAGCAAGCTGGGGAGGAAAGGGATTATTATTCAGCTTACACTTCCACATCATTGTTCATCATTGAAAGGGGCCAGGACAAGAACTCAAACAGGACAAGAACCCAGAAGCAGAAGATGAGGCTATGGAGGGGTGCTGCTTACTGGCTTGCTCATCACAATTTGTTCAGCCTGCTTTTTTTTTTATAGAACCCAGGACCAACAGACCATCCACATTGGGCTGAGCTCTCCCATATCACTCACTAATTAAGAAATTGCCTCACAGGCTTGCAGACAGCCTAGCATGATGGAAGCTTTCTCTTGATTGAGGTTCCCTCCTCTCTAGCTTGTGCAATTTGACATAGAAACCAGCCATGACAGATGAAGCAAACAACGAACCCTTTTCTCCAAGTTGCTTGTGGTCAGAATGGTTTCTCACAGCAACAGAAAAACTAAGAACAGAAAAAAAATTGCATCTCCTGGACTTAGTGAAGGGTTACAAGTAGGTCAGATTGCTGGCTCTGGGCAGTGAAGCTGGGGAAACTACTTGCAGGGGTTTCTTTCTTAAGTACCTAAGTGGGCTAGAGAGTAGCATGGTGTCAGCATGCTTGCCGGGCATGTATGAGGCCTTGGACTTCATACCAAGTACCAAAAAGAAGAAGAAGAAAAGATTATTTTTATGCTTAACTAACTGACAGAACCCCTGCATGTACTTCATTTGTCATTAAAATGAAGTTGGAATATGTCTGCTTTTGCTGCATGGTTCTTTCTTCTAGACAAAAAAAAAAAAAAAAAAAAAAAAAAAAAAAAAAAGAAAAGAAAAGAAAAGAAAAAAGAAAACCATGTACCCCAAGGTATAAGATCCTCGTTTGTTATTTTATCGCCAAGAGAAAGTACTCAGAGTAGTTGTACAAGAGAGACAAGTTATTCACAACTAATTTCCTTGCACTATTTTTGCCTGCATACTTTCTATACCAATGAACTCCATTTGCTATAGATTTGCTGTATACATATTAGAAGAATATTTCTCTTTTTTGTTTATTTGTATTTTGTTTTGTTTAAGACAAGGTCTCATGTTGCTCAAGGTTGGCCTCCAACTCCTCAACTCACTAGGTAATGGAGGCTGACTTCGAACCCTTTATCTCCATACCTCTATATCCTAAGACCTGAACTTATAGGCATGTGGTACCACATTAGACCTAAGAGCTTCTTGTTGACACATTGAAACAAATATCTTCTTGCTTATCATAATATATAAAGCCAATCAGAACAGTTACAAAACATAACTTTGTATCCATATCTTAGTCAGCCGCCCTAGATATATAAGTTTATTTACATCAATGGACATAATACATGTACATATACTTAAGAGATATATACCTACTCTGCCCTGTAGTTTCACTTCCCTTTACATCTTCCTCATTGGAAATGACATGTCCTTGAAACCATCCTGAAATATTAAAGAACTGGATTGTGTCAACTTAATTATATACCTCCTTGAGATGAAAAGTGACATGTTCTATAGGGTGGTTTACATACACACATAGGAGATGAGTTTATTTCCTAGTAGGAAGTGCTTTCTAAACAATTGAAAGATGGTTCCCTTATCTCTTCCATTAGCGTGCTAAATTTGCTTAATTGTGACAATTGCTCACTTCAGGAAGTAATATAACCTAGACGCTGCCACCATGGACTGATAGCTTAGTCAAAAGGAGTTATGTGTTTGTTTGAGATAGAGACTCCTCTCCATATGGCTGAGGTTAGCCTCAAACTTATTAC
The DNA here is from genome assembly GCA_907169655.1 of Acomys percivali. Classification (NCBI taxonomy): domain Eukaryota; kingdom Metazoa; phylum Chordata; class Mammalia; order Rodentia; family Muridae; genus Acomys; species Acomys percivali. The sequence continues at coordinate 50,348,869 of OU015757.1, forward strand.
ATAACCTGGGCTAGCCTCAAACTCACAGTCCTTCAGATGCAGCCTCCTAAATGGTGGTGCCACCACACCCAGGGAGAAAGAATATATTTTAGGAAACTTTAGCTTTAGTTTTTTGTTTTTTGTTTTTTGTTTTTGTTTTTTTTTATGTTTGCCAGTAGGAAATTCTGTTGGTTTGTTTGAGGCAGGGCCCCTGTAATGCATGCTTGCCTCAGCATCACTACAGAGCCAAGATTGACCTGGAACTCCTGAGTCCCTTGCCTTTATCTCTCAAGTGCTAGGATTGCAAGCACCACTGTGCCCAGCAGAAGGCAGCACCTTCTTGATGAACACAGAGGGGAAAAAAAATCGTCCAGGAAGTAAATCCTCCTATCTATTTTCTTTCAATTAGTGCAATCTTCCCAGCTTTTCTTTTGCAAATGCTATTATGGAGAGATGTTTAAATGGTTATAGGAAAGTAACTATGGCCACTGGGTCCTGAGGTGTCATATTAAAGTAAGTGTTGTAGTTTGTGAAAATCCATTTTTCATTTGGAAACATGAGTTTTCTGAAAACCAAACTGATTTGAAATATAAAATATACAACCAAACATAAAAGCTTGTTTAAAAAAAACAAAAACAAAACCTGAGCTGATGTTCCCCCAAAATGGCGCCTGTTGCCGTGATACGCAGCATGGGAGGAAGGGTTCCTCAGAGACAGGCCTCCCACATACAGCATCTTCCTCTCACTGGTAGAGGAAGAAAGACACCCCACGAAACAGCCATCCGTAGTTTCCATTTGGGGTATTGTTTCTACTGTGCTGGGATCAATGCGAGGTCAGGACTCCATGTTGTTTCACCTGCAGGCAAGGAGCGGGATGTTGATGCGTAAGCTCCCACTCGCCTCTGGCTAAAGGACTGGAGGAATGATGAAACCCAGCTCACCACACACGGAGCTCTCAGTACATTCCAGTGACAAGATAAAAAAAAAAAAAGCCTTCAAACGAACACATGGAGGTGGTAAGAGGAAAAGGCACCACTGGTGCATAACACACAGCTGTCTTCAGTTACTCAGAATTCACTGGTTATGGTTGGAATGAAAGTAAGACTGGTTTGCCTGGGTCTCTGAAAGTGTGTGTGTGTGTGTGTGTGTGTGTGTGTGTGTGTGTGTGTGTGTG
>OU015757.1:50358717-50402008 GCA_907169655.1 Acomys percivali
CACACACACACACACACACACACACACACACACACACACACACACACACACACTGCTACCAGATGCAAGCAATCTTCAGCAATACTAGAGTACATAGGAAAGTAACTGAAGGTCAGAACTCCATGAGGTTATCATCCAAGATGGGGTAGGACTTCTTGGAGATGCAGCTATTTGGGGCTGCCCATACTCTTGTAAGCAACTCTTCATAAAACAAACAATTTGGTTCATCAACTTAGACAGTGATGGAATCCTTACTGTTGCAAATGCACAATCTGGGATGAATATGTATTCATATCTCACTGGAAAATGCTTACACAACTTCTATAAAATGACTTACTTAAACAATGATGCTTGTGATAGATACAAACATACACACCTATATTTTTTCTTTAGTATAAAAAATACTTTAAAAGTTATTATTTGTGTGCTTGTGTGTAGGTCAGAGGACAGCTTGCAGGAGTCAGTTTTCTCTTTCTATCAGGTGGATGGTCAAGACTCACTATCAGGTCATATGACTTGGATACAATTTCCTTAACCTGCCAATCCATCTCATAGATGGCTCATCTGTTTTTGAGATAGGTTTTCATTGTGTATCCCAGGCTGCCCTGGAATCACCTTTGTTGCCTAGGCTAGCCTCGACATTGTGGTAATATTCCAGCCTTAGCCACCATAGCTGGCTTTTTAAGTGTTTATTTAGAGGGTATGTGTCACAAGGACATGAGTGGAACTCAGAAGACAACTTACATCACTTCTCCTCTTCTGCCACGTGGAGCCTGAGGATTGAATCATCAGCCTTGAAGTAAACACCATTATCCACTGAGCAATCTCACTAACCAGATTGGGTGTTTTGAAATAAGGTCTTGCTGTGTAGTCCTGGCTAGCTGGGGATTTATTGTATAGTGCATGATGCCCTCCAACTAACCAACAACAATTCTCCTCTCTCCACTTCCTGAGCTTTCAGATGATGGGAATGCACCACCTTGCCCGGTGTATATTTTTAAGTGATTAAAACAAAGTACAAAAAAAAATTGAAAACAAAGTACAAGCAAAACAAAGAAAAGACTATAAGGAAGCTTGAACATGAGCTTTAGATGGAAATGTAATGACTAAAATATGACTAAACCAAGTCACTTCCAAACACAGGGCCATGGATTTAAATGGAAGATCCACAGAAATACATCTAGGTATTTTACATCCTTAAACTGTACTTTTGGTGCCATTCCAAGCATATGCATAGGTCTAATTAAGAAGATGTTTCACTAATATACTAAGCAGAATTTTAGCCAGTTGGAGTGTTTTCCCTCAGATAAAAGGCAAACCCATTAACGGAGAGATCAGAATGAGGAAAGGTCCAATTACACTCTCATCTGGTTTTTAAGTTTTATCCTTGACCTACTCATCAAATTTTTTGCATCATAGGAATAGATATTTTTTTAAAATCTTTATTTCCAGATAGAACAACTTTATAAACATTAGTAATAAGTGCCTTATGGTGGCCTCAGAAGAAGAGGCTTTGGAATGTTAAGACTCATAGTCAAGCATTTGTTTCGTCAATCTAGTCTCACCATGAGTTTTACTGTGGATGAAACACAACAGAACTTTCAAAATGAATTCTACTTTTACCATAAGGCTAGTAAATGATTATATTTTAAAGAAACATAAGTGTTTCTGGTATATGGAAACTTTTGAAGTTATGTGTAGGTTTTACTGAGAACAGTAACCTATAATTTATCAATATATCTTGTATTCAATATAAATGTCCTGCCCTTACCAAAACTAAACTTTCCTTTGTATTCCATAATTCTTCTAACACAGGGAGTTGACCAGTGGCACACATTAATTGATGAACAAAATGGACTGCCAGGAAAGTGTTTCCTATTGGTGAATAAATAATAAGATGACATGCAAGATTCATGACAGTCATGTATCAAGGTGAAGTCAAGACATTTATTTCCTAAGCAACATGAGTGCACAGATATTGAACTCCAGTGTCTTCACTTTGCTTCTATTAAATGCTTGAGAGACCTGTTATGTCAGAAATCTATTGTTGCTAGAGAAGCAGACATCCTGAGCAGAAATCAAAGCAGCAAGACAGTGAGCCAATTGTACACTGACCCAATGTTCTGCTTTCAAAATCCTGGGAGATGTGTCTGAAATGACAATACTTTACTAAAAGTGATATTGGCTTGCTAGAGAACAAAGCAATCTTTTAACAGGAATTCTTTGGAAAGAGTTTGAGATAGAATCCACTCCATTGCAACTGTGTCATAAGAAAGTGGGTTTTCTGTGAGATGTGCTGTGTTGGAACTGCCTCGTTCAAGATAATTCTAAACTTTGAGGGTTTGGAGGTTTACTCACTTTCCTAAAACAAGATCAGGCTGTGTGGCCCAGGCCGGCATCAAACTCAACGATTCTCCTGTTTCAGTTTTCTGGATGGTGAGGCTATGGTATCTGTCATTAATTGCAACTATTTTGTTTAAAAAAAAAAAAAAAAAAAAAAAAAAGGATGACACATTAGAATGTGATGGTGTCTATCAACACCTAAAAAAAACAAAAAACAAAAAACCAGCAGATACCTCTGGCAAAGAAAGGCAACCAGCCTAGATCTCCAAGTTAAGAAACAGAAGTCCATATACTTCACCCTGGTAACCTATAATGCTTTAGGCAGTAAGATTCGCTAAGGGCAGAAAACTAATAGGAAATGGGGCTTGGCTATAGCTCAGTGGTAGAACACTTGCCTAAAACGCACCAGACCTCGGGCTTGATCCCCAGCACTGCAAAGCATTCTTTTTAAAAAGAGTAAAAGTAAATACATTTCGTCTCTCACATAGACTCAAAGCAGTTGGTAAAGCTGTCCCTAGTGTAGTTATTCGGGTATCCACAGGACAGTCTCATTTTAAAACTTAAACTCACAACATGTCACAGTGGTGCTTACCTGGAACTCTGAGGCAGGAAGGTCCAAACCAGGTCGGGCTACACAATGAGATCTTGTCTCAGAAAAACAAACTAACAATAGTAACAACAACAACAACAAAAAACCCTGAAAAAGACAACCAAACACAGACCCATCACAAACAGCCTGCAAGAGCTGGTCACAGTAGGAAGCCAGGCAGGACATCATCAACTGTGTATCCAGGATTAGTGAGTGAAAAGGCCGTGGGCTTGGGGTCAAGAAGAAGATGATACTTTGCATTTTTTGAGTGCTGGGTCCAGTTCTTTCCAAGTAATAAGGAAGGTGCACAGAGCATTGTTTATCAGCAGACATACAAGCAGAGGTGAAGCCAGATAAGAAATGCAGCAACCTCAAGGATAAAAGTATGGAAATTAAAAGGGGAGTTGACTTAGGGGTACAGAGAGATAAGAAAAGGAAATGCAGGTTTAAATGGGATTCGGGAATGTGCAGTAGCATCCTGAAAGTAAACAAAGATCAGATGAAGGCAGCTGAGTGTGAGAACAGAGGTCCCTTAAAGCGGTGGTTTATTTTTATATTTTGTAGTATCGGTTTTAGTTGTGTGTGTATGGTGGGAGAGTGGGGTTATGTTTATGTACGTGTGAGCAGAGGTGACTGTGGAGGCCTGAGGCTTCAGATTCTTCCGTGGCCAGAGCTACAGAGGGTAATGAGTCATCTGACCCAGGTGCTAGGAATTGTGCTTGGGTCCTCTACAAAGCAGAATGCTCTCTTAACCATCAAGCCAAAGCAAGTCTTCTTAGCCTTTGCACTCTTCACTGAAGACATGTTTTTTTAACCTAAATTTTTATTTTTTTCCAGAATTTCACACAAGTACTATATTTATTTAATTTAGCACCCCTTCTCCCACAGAATTACTTTAGCTTCTGTAATCATTGTTATTACATATTTTAAAATATACAGGTGAGTGCACATAATTATATATATGTAATTTATAAAACACACACAGTGCAATCAATGTTGCTCATATGTTCATTTTGTTCAAGGTTTCTTTTTCCTTTCAAAATAGACAGTATATTTCCTGTGATCTAAATACAACTCTCTCTTCAACTATAGTCTTTGAGACTTTTTCAAAAATATAGAATATGCTGCAGGGCATGGATCTAATCAACTGTCATCATTTATTTCAATATGAGACCAGATGATTCTCTTAAGACTGTTAAGCAGATAAACATTGACATCAATGACTGAAGAACTGGGTGATTCTGGCAGCCACAAAGAGTTCTAATGAATATGAAAATACTGACAACTTCAGGAGATGTTTATAAACACCTGCTGTTTTTTCCATGCTGAGAGAGGCACTGTAGAAGTAAAGAACTAGCAACCAATTACACTTACAACACCTGTAATCCAGTTTGAGGCAATGTTTGACATACTTAAATGGATGTGTTGATAATACTGTCATTTACCTGAGTTCTGTGTCTGCACCCTTTCTGTTTCCTTCCAATACGTTTACACTCAGAAAGCAAGTCACGTTTGCGAAGGTGTACTCCAAAGCAGGTTCATCTGGCTTTGGATGCCTGGCCTGCTCTTTAACTCTGTGTTTTGGAGACACTGGATGAGAACCAAAGCCTCCTCAGGCTTTATCCTTCTCATCTATAAAATGGGTATTCCTAATTCTAGCCTCACTCATACAGTATCATAAATTATGTATTCAACAGTTTAACATACTTGTTATATACATGTGATAAATAAGTGAGCCACTGTCTTTAAGAACTTTATTTCACTTCCCATATCTTTTAACTATCAAATTGCTTCTTTATCATTTACTTCATTTTCATTTCCACTTACTAAGCTGAGCCAATAGTCAGATCCAGTTCCAAACCATTTCCTTTATATATATTTTCAACCCTCTCCTCTCCCCTGCATTCTGACCCTGTTCCCAGCTTAGACTATCACTTCTTCCAGTTCTAATCTGATATATTAATCCAGGGATTCCATTATGTTACTTAGGCTGGCTTCGGATCCTCTATTATATAAGGCTGGTCTCTAACTTATAATTCTCCTGCCTCAACCTCCAATTATAAGAATTATAGGCATGCACTACCTGGGTAACATAAGGAGATCCTCTTTCAAAAACTGGCAAAAACCCTCTCAACCACCAATAAATAAATGCCACAAATATAGCATTATTTAATCAACTTTTATTCCTAGGAGAATGGTAGGTGGATAAAGCTTAGTACAGGGGAGTGAGGAGCCAATGCAGAGTCTGGTGTTGCCAATTTCTTCATTCTGATGCTCGGTCGTTTCAGCTTCCTGAGTGGTCAGGCTTTGGTGGCATTGTTCTCTGGTCTGGGCTTTATTGGTGGTGATGGTGATTTTGCTACTACCAAGGCTTTGCACCCTGGAGCTATGCTCTTAACTTTTCCCTGTTTTGAAGCTACATGTAATACAATTAGGTATAGTACCCAGGTATGAATTAGCTACATCTCTGTCATGCTTCAAAACTGGGTGTGATCATGACATTTGTTCAGGCCAGTAAACATTAAAAAAAAACAAAAACAAAAAAACTTATGTTACTTTTAAAGAGAAGTGCAGCGGAATTTTAATCCAGCAACGTGGCTACTCTGGCAATGGAGCATGTCTAAAAACCTTCTAGGCCTATGTGCTCTGGATGGAATACAGACACACCCTTAGTACACACCTTTAATCCCGAACAATGAAAGTAAGATTCGTTTATAGAAGGTAACAGGCATGTTTGAAAGTGATGCCTAATTGAGGGTCAGACAAAATGAAGAATCAGAGAAAGATTTGACAGAATGAGTTAGAGATAGGACACACCCAACTCTTGTGAGAACAGGACAGCAAAGAGAGGCCACTTGAGAGCAATACAGGGAGAGAAAAGAACTAGAGTAACATAGTAATGTAAGTAGTAAGTGGGGCAGTTTTACAGAATAGGTTGCAGGTGAAGACATAGCAAGCCAGAGAAGGAGAAGGAGACAGAAGATTAGAACACATTGCCAGCGTTAGCTTGAAGCAAAGCAGAGAAATTCAGTCAGAATCAGTCAACTTGGAGATACTTTTGGGCCAGGACAGCTAAGTTAAACCAGCCAGAGTATGTTCAGAAAGATCTAGAAAGGGTGAGTTTATTCAGCAGTAAGTCTCAGAGGCTGAAACAGTTTAGGCCAGGGTTAGCCGACAAAGGCTAGACGCTGAAGCTTTCAAGGATCAGGAGGCTAGGTGGCTTCCAGGCCAAGGCCTAGTGATAGCTATAACAGGAAAAACAATGTTCTGGGCTCAGCCCAAGCTGTGTAGTCATTCAGCTTGGGTACCTCTCTCATCTTATCCCTTCAGCTGAGGAAATAAGAAGACTACATTTATATCTGCCTCCCAACATTAACAAGAAGGATTTTGTTGGTGGTGTTATTTCTTTATGTACCTGTTTTGATCATGTTGATAGTGTCTTGCTGCTTATTCCAGGTTCATCTCCAATTTGTAATCCTCCTGCCTCAGCTTGCCTAGGGCTGGGATTATATCACCCACCACCAGGCCTAACAGTAGAAGTTTTAAGACTCAGTAAGTGTTTAATCACATTTCCTTTCTGTCTACTTCCCTTCTAGAGACATACAAATAAGAGCTGCTCTTAACCTGAAGACAACATGGAACAAACTGTCAAAATCAAGACATAATTATGAGTGAAAAATAGACCCTTCACATTAAGCTATGAGCTTTGAGAGTTGTGTTTCTGCACAACATAACCCATCTAGCTTGAGTGAAATAAAAGCATTGTGACTGAAAGCACACTTGTTTAAAATTCAACTCTGCACTTTTTATTAGTACACCATTAGGCCCTGTTTTTAGCTGATCCCGTTTTAGATTTTTAGATGACTCAGAGTTACTTTCTCAATATCTCAGCTCCCTAATTACAATAAAACAGGAGTGATCCTGCTGCCAACTGATAAAATGGTGTTATATAGAGCATACAAAGTGCTATGGTTCATGCATAGTATTTGCCATATATTGAGAGCTGATAGAAACCCAAAACAAAGAAAGAAAACCATTATTAATGTTAACAAGCCTTTAAGGTGGTATTAAAAAGTAAAGAAAGGTAACCATAACTAGCAATGGCAATATAAGAAGGGCACTGAAGCAAAATCATGTTGAGTTTTAGAAAAGTGGAACTACTCTTTATGGAAAATAATATTGGTATGTTTTCTTTTATCTGATCCTTGAGAGGTGATCTAGTTTTAAAAAGAGAAGGAATAGAGAGAGACCATGAGATGAGACTGTGAGAACATTTCAGATGAAAGTGGTGTACTGAAATCATTACATGTGTTTCTGAAAGTCTATCCTGTAGAAATAGTCTTGAAATGCACGGAATGTCCAATTTTCCATCTATGCTCGTGTTTTTATTTTTATTTTTCCCTGATGTGATTAAGACAGCATGAAAGGCTATGTCCAGCTTTTAAAAGCATGGGTGCCAATATAACTCAGTGGATAGAGTGCTAGCCTCCCATGCATGACACCCTGGGTTTGATCTCCAACTCCTCCTAAAAGTAGGTGTGATGCCCAATCACACAGAATGAAGAAACAAGAAGATTAGAAAGTCAAGGTCACCCTCAACTATATGTCAAGCTTGATGAGAAGTATATGAGTGAAATATATAAAGGGACACTTATGGAATCTGTTGAAGGCAACAAACATAAAGATCTCTCGATCTCCTTACGGATTTAATTTGAATAAGCCATTTGGCAGTTGTGCCTCCCTTGCTGAGTTCACTACCTAAGAAATATAGACCTGCTTCTGCCATGTGCCTAGCATGGCTGTGGTTCTATGCAGAATATGGATTTCTGAAAGAGCTCAAGTCAGAGTCTCTTAACATCTGTGCAAATATACAATTGAACAGCAATTTGGAGGCAATCAAATCTGTGGATTTAAACCAATCCCTGGTCATTATGCAAATCTCTAGTTCAACATCTAATACCAGGAAGAGGCTTTTCCTGGGACCTCATCATATTCTCAAATAAGCAGACAATCTTGTTCTACCAAGAGGCCTGCACGGGGTCCAGACAGAGGCAGGCAAGTGCTGTTTTATAATACTCTTTAACCATGACCCCAGCAGAAAGAAGAAGAAAAGAGATCCAAGGGACTACTAAAAGCTGATCTAGATCCATAAAAACAATTGTTCTCCTGTTGACATACTGACTAGCTAATCTATAGGGTCAACAAGCCAATGAAAGAGTACTTAGAGCCAAATGGGGGATGGGGGTGGGGGAGGAAAGGGCCACACAGCAGGTTTAAAAGTGCTGTAGCTCTATGCGAAGTCTTTGAGGATAAGAATCTTGCTTTGTCTCCTTCCCTGTTCTGACTCCACATGGCCACAGATGGCAAGTACACAGTCATGTCTGTAAACATGTTCACGTGCGCAGATGGTGAGCATGTACTGTGCTTACCATGTAGGACAAATGAATGCTTTTAAGGAGGTTCGTTTTGTTGGTTTTTACAGTCTTGGGAAGGGTTGTGACTGGATTCCTAAGAATTCAAAGACTCTCAGGTCACATCCATATTCCATTCAGCTCTGAACAGAATTGTGAAATGTGGATTTTTGGGAAACAACAAACAGGACAAACGAAAACATCGATCTATCTATCTCATCTATTTATCATATATCTACTCGTCCATCTATCAACCATTTATAACTATCAGTCTATCATCTATTTATCCATTTGTCTATCATCTATCTATATCTATTCATCTATCATTGCCATACCTACCTATCATTTATTCCTTCTATGTCATTATAGAATGGCACTCTGTTTTTCTGCAGTCTGAAGTTCACTGCCTTCAAACACACACACAGGCCTCTCATCCTGTTTGAAAACCAGATAGAAAATTTAGATGATATCATCTGTTCTGTTTTCCTATTCTTGGTCAGAAGAGAAAAGGTTGTTTTCTGTCTAGAATGGTTTTGTTGTCCTTGGACTAGGGGACGGTGCTCCATTGGCTTCATAAACACTCTAATGAGTGGGTGTTCTGAATACATTTGTAGTTTACTATCTTTGAAGAAGAGTGAAAAATATTGAGAAGAAAAGGCTTTGAAAACTCAGCTTCAAAGAGAAAGGCATTCGGTACAGCTCTAAACATTCTACTAGGCAGCATTGTCCTCCACCAACTGCACTGGAAAGAAATAAAATCAAGAAACACACAAAACCAGAACTGATTAGCTCTTTTCTTTTTTAGTCCCAGTTGCTGTTCACTCGACAGGAAAGAGAAAAGTGTCGTGTGTAAGTCAAAAACACATTTCTTAGGGTCTGTGGTCCTTCCTAGAAAGCAGGGGATTGCTCCACAGGCCTCACCCTCAACTGAAGTCAGGGAGAAGGTGACCCTCAAGTCCACAAAAATGACATGTAATGCAGGTATATGCATGGGCACCTGATGAGATAACAGATGTAAAAAGGCTTTGAGAACAGTAGTGGTGACAGAAGTGAACTTTATGACTGCTACCAGTTGTTCCCAAAGTTTAGGCATTACTGCCTTTATGCAGCATGGCTCTTCTTATATCACCATCCGCCACAGCAGAGGTGACTTGGCACTAAGGCATTCTGACACTGTCTAGCCTTTTGTTTCACTGCAACCCTAAAACCAGAAACCTTCAAAGACTTTGGCCAATCTCATCCCTTTATCAAGAATCAAGTAAATAGCCAGGCGATGGTGACACACGCCTTTAATCCCAGCACTTGGGAGGCAGAGGCAGGTGGATCGCTGTGAGTTCAAGGCCAGCCTGGTTTACAAAGCAAGTGCAGGACAGTCAAGGCTGCACAGAGAAATGCTGTCTTGAGGGAGCAAAAGAAAGAATCAAGTAAAATGAGGAAAGTAAGAGATGACGGGTTTCCTGAAGGCTTAATAGTGGTGGACATGAGCACAATCAATACTGCCAGCCCCCACTGAATTTCCAGAAGCATCCATGGCTACGGCTATCTGAACACTTCTTGTGTTTTCGCACACACATAAATATATGCATATGTAAACATATATACATACAATTATGTAATGGCACTTAATGAGAAAGAGGCTATATTTTGAAAAAGAGGAAGGATGGGACAAATGGGAGGACTTAGAGAGAAGAAGGAAAGGATGGGGCAAATGATATTAGATTATAATCTCAAAAAAATTAAAAAATTGTTTCTTTAAAATTCTTCTATAGGCACTGGCTGTGGTTTTGGCTTTAGAGTTCAAGTTGTGAAGCCATCACGCGCACATAGCATGCCACTGCAATTTGTGGTTCTTGTAAATCTGCTCTAAGGCACGTGGGGACAGCTGGCCACCATACCTCTAAGTGAATACATAAGGAAGGGCAGGGGAAAGGAGGTCTCTCACGAAGGGGAAATGATCCACCACTTGGATTTCGAAGCAAACTCAACCTGCACTTGCATGGTGACTTGATTAGACTAAGAGGAGCTGATATGCAGGACTCAACAGTAACGGCTCTTCACCACAGAGTGCCGTAGTCACAGTTTACCTGAGGGTCAGACAGCTGCACTCAATTAAATGCAACTGCTAACACCCAGGGGCTACCTAATTAGACGACTATCAAATTCAGCCAATAAGGCCAAGAAAGAAATGTACCTCCTCCTGCCTCCTCCGTACTGTCAGGAGTGTCTCCTACAACACAAGAACACAAGGTCAGATACACAGCAGCAAAGCAGTCTCAAGAACACACCAGAATGCAGGAGGGGAGCAGGTAAAGACCCAGTCAAGCCTCATGTAATATGTTATTTCACACTCCAAGATGAAAGTAATAGAATCCTTTAAAATAGCTTCATCTATTCTCACTTTTCTTAGCTTGACAACCTAAGAAACAATATACTGCAAACACATAAGAATAATAACTTCTTCTTATGTTATGCTGAAAGATTAATTCAGATCACTAAATTACATTGTTTTAAAAGTGATTGTATTGTTTCTATAGCTATTTTAAAATTTTTAACAAACCATTTTTCAGTAATCAAGTTTATTGGGTACGGAGCTGTTTCCCTTCTTTTGCGAGTCTCATCTACTTGTGTAACGTGCGTTCACTCAATACATTTCCTTGTACATTTATATTTCCTTCCTTAATTTAATAAAACCCCGAACCAAATTTATTTATTTTTAAACAATAGGGGGAGTTTTTCTGCTCTGTCACTCACATAAAAATTCTAATTTCTTATTCCTAGATTTATCTGAGCATACACATAGCAGGTCACAGTTTTAGAGCTATGTCATTTTTCCCTACAGACTTTTAAGACCTTATTCATTGCTATTTTGTGTGTGGGATATGTGGATGCAGATGCATCCATGCCGTGGCACATGCACACCACAGGATGCATGTGTACTTTAGGAGGGCTGCCTTGTGAAGTTGGTTCTGTCTTCTGCCTTTATGTGGCATCAGGAGATTGAACTCAGGCTATCAGGCTTGCACAGCAAATATCTTTTGCCCACTGATGCATCTCATCAACCTCCCATGCATACTTTGACCTGTTCTTTCCCCTCATTCTTCCCACTTAACTTTGTAATGGGGGTATCTTTCATTTGTATGCATACACATCTGCCGTGTGATATGTACACCTGGCACCCTAAAGTATGTAATTTATTTTTCCATCTCTTCACTGAAAGAGTGCCTATTTCCAACGTATTGTTTCCCAGTACATTTCTCTGAAGTGACTAGAACAGGTATTAGTTAGTCTCGAGTTCCCCTCACTAGTATGCAGACACTGCTGCCATCAGACCATTGGACCTATTGTGGCTTCTAGATTGGACCTGCTGTACAATATGGGCTGGTTTCAGCTATGTCACTACGGCCCTTCCTGCTTTAGGAAACCATATTGGCATATAAGGGACTGTTAGTAAAGACTGTGGAGCTGGTGACTAAATGACTACAACTCATGCATCAAATTCAAAATCCACACTCCCGTACTGTGCTCCCTCAATCACAGTTATATAAGATATCATCAAACCGTTATGTAGGTGGGACAGGAGGCACTGCTATTTGACTCCCAAAATGCTATACACAGAGGAATTTAGTCAGAGAGTTGATGCCTTTGCAATGAAAACAATTTCACAGGTCTGCATTTTACTGTTTGCTGATGGTACAAATATATATATATATATATATATATATATATATATATATATATTTGGGGGGGTGGGGGGAAAACGGTTCAAGTGCTTAGGATAGAAAACTTACTCCCACGTTGACAATAACCAGCTAACCAGCTGTGTAAGTGTGCATTCTCTTCTGTACTGGCCTTTGCCTTGAGGGTTTTCACAATACTCACATCACACATTTGGCAATAGTTGTTCAGGAAGCCTAACAGAGCCCAGATGCAAAATGCTACATCCTGCAAAACAGTGTCTACCTGGTTAGTAGTTTGAACAAAGGTAGCTTGTTGTTTACCTAGTAAGCAGGCTTCGAATTCCTATTGTGAAAATTCTTGAAGTCATCTGCTATCGGCTAAATTGTCCTATCAATTTAAGAAACATTTTTGAATAATGTGTTAAAGTACAGAATATGCTAATACAGAGCTGGGAGCTGTCTACAGTATGCTTTCTACTTACGTAACGCAGCCTAGGATGCAGTTAGTTTTTCCCTGACAGTATCTTGTTCTGCAGGTGTTTTAGCTTAGGCAAACATCCTCTTGAGGCCTAACTATGCACACAGCAGCTGCCAAACACTGATGTATGTCCAACTTGAGATATGCAGATTTCTTTGCAATTTTGCTTATTGTTGAGACTTGGGCATTCATAGAATATTTTTACCATTCAACATACACAACTTAGAATAGTCCTGGCATGCTATGGTTGCTCAAGAATGACTGAAATATCAAGGCAAGAACCATGCTGCAAAGACATGGATAATGCTTTAAAAGACTTGACTATCTCTGTCTTTTTCCCAGATAATCAGTGTGAGTCTGGTCTTAATTACATCTGTTATATGTTGTGTATGTAAACTTAATGCCATACGGTATGCGTATGCCAGTCTGAGGGGGATGAATATAGGAAGGAGAGTCAAGACTATCTGTGTATTTAGTTTCCAAAACAATAAATGTAAAATATTCCATGCCAACCTTAAAGAAACAGGTAAAAGTGTAAATCACTGTTATAATAATGCAACAAGAAAAATATACTCATGCATACTTAAAATGTGTTTACATTAAAACTTCTAAGAATACTCAAAAACTCAGAATTATTCAAGATCCATAAACATTTGAACATACAACTGTGTGCTAAACGTTAAGGTTTCCAATTAAATATATACCTTGAAGTCAGTCTCAATTTTCCTAAAATTTAGAGAACTGACAGTTTTCTATTTGCATTAATTATGCAGAGTATCCTTATTTATGCTTCTGGGTGTGGGATAAAGCTTAATACCATTTACAGTTGAAAAACTTGAAATTCACTTGCAGTTCAGGGGTCTCAGGTAGGAATGTGGTCACCAGTCCCCACCATCTGTTCTCCATCTGAATACTGAAACTTGAGCCTGATGTCCTTGTACCCAGCCTGCCTTATTTTTCTCCACCCAACACCATACTTGAACTTATGCTTTCAAAATCAAACAAGCTGTGTTGGCTTAGTGTGTGTCAATTTGACATAGCTATAGTCATCCTGGGAAGACAGACCTCAACTGATAAAATGCCCCTATCCTACCAGAAAGGCCTGTGGGTGAGGCCGTAGGGTGATTAATGTGGACGAACATTGCTCGCTGTGGGTAGGAAGTGCCACCCCTGTACTGGTGAGTGTTATAAAAAACAAGCTGAGCAAGAAATGGGGAGCAAGCCAGTAAGCAGTAGTCTTCCATAGCCTCTGCCTCGGTTTCTACCTTGAATTTTGCATGTGGCTTCCCTTTTTTTGTTTGTTTTGTTTTGGTTTGGTTTTTTTTTTTTTTGGTTTTTCGAGACAAGATTTCTTTGTGTAGCCTTGGCTGTCCTGGACTCGCTTTGTAGACCAGGCTGGCCTTGAACTCACAGCGATCCACCAGCCTCTGCCTCCCAAGTGCTGGGATTAAAGGCCTGCATGTGGCGTCCTTTAATGACTGTGGTGCGGGAATATAAGCTGAAGTAACTCTGTTCCTCCTGAAGTAGCTTTTGGTTCATGTTGTTTTATCACGGCAATAGAAACCCTAACTCTGCTGCGAGCTTTCTAGGGTTGGATGAGTCACATTGCTGATTCTGGCAACGTTGCTTGTTTTACTCTGCCCTTTTCTAACTCGAGGTAACAGAACTGCAAACTAATCCCGGCCAGACTTAAGGCGAGTACTCCCAGGGGAAGATCAAATCCAATGACTTGCAGCGAGGCTAGTGCTGCTCAACAAAGCTACTTAAAGATTCTTCCATTTGAGCTGGCATCATGAAAATACCTGTGAGCAATTTAGAGACAATACCAGTGGGAAAAGAGTGCTGACAGAGAAGGAGGAGCCAGGGCAGCTTTCAATAGTGTTGAGAAACAGCTGCCAAGAAAGCTAATGCAAGTCACCCTCCACCAAGACCTATACTTTGTTCTGTAAGTAATCGATGGAAAAATTGATTCCTAATAGTTTAATATTAAAAGTGAAAGTAAGTTAGATAAAGCCTAGAAAGCAGCTCATTACTAGAAATCATTTCTAAAGGTAAGCTCATAGGTGCATCATGTCGCATCTTGTGCTGCCTCCCACCATGTTGGTCCTGGGGATAGAACTCAGGTTTACAGGCTGGGCAGAGAAGCATCTTACTCACCGAGCCATCTCACTAGCCCCATGAGCTCATTGTAAAGATGAAGAATCCAGGCAGATAAGGATTGTGTAATCTGCCTAAACCAACAGCCAGAAAGAGCATATTTGGAACGTGAACTTCATGCTACCCCCAGAACTTGCTTTTGGAAACACTTCTTAATGTCATGTCTCCAGGGCCAGTTATTAGAGAGCATTGCCTCATCAGCTAAAACAAAATTTTAAAAAGGAGTGTGCATATCCTCATAAAATAATTTTCTGCTTTAAAAATGGATACACTACTAATAAGCAGAGTATGTTTTATTCCTGCTAATATAAATTGTACACTATGTTGGGATTTAATTCTACTCTCTTCATCAAATAAGCATCATTTAAAAAACTATAAAAGATATACCTTTGACTAGTGAAAGCAGATAGCTACCCTGCTAAGTGTGGCCATGGTGTAGCCATTTCCTACCAGGAACAGGTACTGAGAATAACTTATCATGTTGATACAACTGACAAACACAAGATCTGCCTTCTAATTTATACACATTAGTACAGTCACTCTGATGAGCCGAAATGCTATGGAAACTGTTGTATCAGAGATACCCACAGCACACCTATCAATTGCCTATGATTATTCTTCCTTTTTTATGGTGAAGGTTGAAGTCAATATACGAGGACAGTTTTGACATCAATTTATAGTGCAAAACCTTACAGCATTTAGGATATGAACATTCTTTTAGCGATCTTATCTCTTAGGAGGCTGGGGCAGTGGTTAGAACATTAGAGGCCAGTCTGGATTACACAGTAAAACAAATTTCAAACGGATTTCCCAAACAAACAACAAAAACAACCCACTTTCTCCATTTTCTTTGCCAGATTTGGACCCACATGAGCAAGGGTGACTATCTTCATCTTTGTAGATTACTAACATGAGCATGGACTAACCTGAGACACCATTTACCCTCTGACGTAATTCTAACCATCTGCCTGATAAGATGCAAGGACATCTAGAGGCCCATTTGGGGAGATCTGATTTTGGGATGATGTTCAGGATTACATCAATGTATAACTTGCATTTGTGGAAAATCAGACAGAAAGACAAAGGGTGAACCCCCAGTTCACAGAGCTTTTTAAAGAAACATCTGGCCCAACAGAAGAACTGTATGACTCAAGTGATGACATTAGTCACTTTCCATGGAGGGCACTGTGGAGGTTACGACCTGAGCAAGTGACACCGGAGAACATATCATTAACTGTGAAGTGCTCCATGTACACCGTGAAGACAGAATAAAAATATCACTACCAACCACAGTGGCTTCGTGCAAGAAACAGCTATATACACATGTGAGTAGACGATCTCTGTTATAATGAATGAGATTTAACATCAAGGAACATTTCATGTGCTTGGAAAGTAACAAGTAACAAGCGAAAAGGCCGGTAATGAATGTTAAGTGCCACATTAATAACAATAAACTCATTGGCCACTTCTTTAGATACCATGTTCACTTCATCTTAGCAACCAATTTTCCCATTTTGTATATGAAGAAAACTTAATTTAAGGACTTTCTAAAACTGTGGGAACTAGATAGAAGCCCCATCAAGATCCAAAGCAACAAGAGTTAGCATGACTGTTGCTTTTACAAGGAAAACAATAGTCCCACACACTACACATAGTGATACTTAAAACCCTGAGAGACTTCTGAACAGAGCAATCAGGAAAGGTGTCCTGACTGGAGATGGTACTTAAGTACTCAGGGAAGAATAACAAGGAAAGATAATATTTGGAAAGATACACAAAATAAAAAGTCTATGACAAACTGTTTTATAAGTTTGAAATGCACATTTTATTCAGAAGAAATAACTGATGTGGTTCAGCTAATGTGTAGTTGTAAATAAAAGCTATAAAAGTCAGTAATAGGACTATAAGGCCTGTGAAACATTTTTTAAACAAATATTTTACCATCAAGACAAAATTCTAATAATAGTAACTGTTATAGGACCCTATGTTGTATATTCATCTTCTACTTACTTGCCCTAGCCTCTCATTATTATAATTTTGGTTCTCTGTTTCCACATGTTTCCACCTCTGAGATAAATATTTCACTTACATTGTGACATTTCTGCAATTAAACTATGACTTGCAGTAGTTGGGTGGGTCCCACAATTCCTTGTTCACTCCCTCAACTCAGTCACCCAGGGGCAGTTCATCAGACCACTGGCACTGCACAATCTTGGAATTTTTCTTTATTTTCAACAGACAATTGGAAAAAATAGTGAACCATAACAAAACAAAAACTATTTCTGAAATGATAAAGTTTTAAAAACCACTTACATTGACCTGTTCACTGCAAGGGAGTTATACAAACACAGTAATATAAATAACTAACCCTGAGGATGAATAAATCTCACTTTCTCCTACAAATTGTTCTCTAGTCCTTTTTAAAATCTTTATTCACTCATTTTTTTCTCAAGTAGTTCTACTTGAGAGAGAAAAATAACACAAGTCCTAAAGCATAAACTTGGTGGTCATGGACACATTTGACAACAAGCAATCTATTGTTTTTATTTTCTATTTAACAATTTTTTATAAAAATCTGTAAAAACAAATAACTTGTTGTACATTCAAAGTGCAAGTTGGGTCAAAAATAAAAAGTGGGTCATGGCATAAAGAATTTGGGTTGGAACCCCCTACTCAAAGCCAGGTAGCACTGTACACTTATGTCCCTCCAATGACAAGGAAGCTCCTTACAGCAGTGTGGCAAAGACATGATGGTGACACTCAAGGTGAACAATGAATTAAGGATATGACTGCTGTTATTTAATGCTTGACCTACTCTTTTTATTCCAAATTTATTTAAATGCAATACCTTAGCACTTTATAGAAATAATAATGGAAGCAAGTCTTTTGACATTAAGCTGCCTACCTGGCCTTATTAAACTAGATCCTAAATTATCACTATGGAAACAAAATTGCTACTGTCTTAGTTGGTGCATGCTGACACAAATGAACTGGCCATCCTGACACTCAATCTGTTCACACACCAGAAAAAGAAACCATTTGTCTTCTCTGAGAAACAAAAGAAGTTAAACTTTTTAATACATAGAAAAAGAATTCAGCTGGGTGTGATGGTACCATGCATGTAATCCTAGCAGCTGGAAGGCCGAGGCAAGAGAACTACTGTGAGTTCAAGGCCAGCCTGAACTACATAATGAACTTTCACCCACCATAAGCTATAGGATTTGCTTAATGAAGACCAAAAGTTAATGCTATTAGAAAATAAGTATTTAAACTAAATTAGGAGTCAACCACTTTTTGATCGTATTAAGTCCTACTCCTCAAGATGAAACTCATACTGGCACCATTATCAAGCCAAGAACCCAGGACTAGACAGGTCACAATCCCTAGGAGGGCCCCTACCCTTTTATTCTGCTAAAAACAACATAGAATTAAGCAGACCTCAACTGCCTCATCATTATACATCTCTTAAGCCTCATCTGAGATGCTTGTTTGCAGATGGTGATGAACACAGACATCTACAACCAGCCACTATGTAAAGAAGAAGGTATTGAAGAATGTCCATGCTTAAAGGGAGCAGACACCCCCCTCCACCACCACCCTCACCCAAGGTTCAGGGATCGTTGTAAAAGAGAAGACCAAGAGAATGTAAGAGAGAAAGGAGGCGGGTAACAAGGCAACGTTGTCTTCTGGACACAGCAAAGCTGCTGCACATATGAATTCAGTGGTTGAAATCGTATGTGAAAAATATAGGTGAAAGTGCGCTGTGCAAGCACACACCAGACCAAATCTCAACATGGAGGTGGGGCTTAGGCACACAGTCACACCTGCGACCATCCAGGTGTTGGCAATTGTTAGCTTCTGGGAAAAAGAGAAACAGTTTTCTCTAAGTGTAGCCTCTGGCAAGTCCACTATACTCCAGCAAAGACCACATCTCCAAGAATATTTGAGCAGCACAAACTAGTCATAAAGGATTGAAAATAAGTTATGTGAAAAGAGGGCATATATCTGGGAAGAGGTGGGGGGTGGAGTGGAGGATATGGTCAAAACAGGTTGTATGAAACTCTTAAAGAACTAAAGACAATAACTTCCCAAAAGTTAAATTTAAAATAGGTTCATTAATATATTTATGAACATGAAACTTACTGATGATATGAACTAAAATTTTATTCACAGTGATCATTTGATCTCAATATTCACCAAAGCTTTAAACAAAATTCTATAAATATTCTAATTCTTAATAGAAATCATAAACTAATTCCATATTTCATAGAGTAACACTTGGATATAGCACTGAGAAAATGTTAAATGACAGCAATATTTCCTTAAAGCCATCCTAAAACTTTTATATACTATGTTCTTTTAAACATTTACAATATGTAACATATGGCATACATGTGTAAAGGTAATCCTTTGAAGAGCTTTTCACATTTAAATATATACTCCCAACGCATACATGTACACAAATGCATGCACATGCACACACATACTCGTACATACATTTAAACTCGAACATAAAACTCTAGCAGTTATCCCTAGCCAGCATAAAATCCATGCAAATATACAGCACAAACCTTTGTTCATTATGAGTAGTAAATCAAAATCCCAGTGCCATGAAATGTGCTTGCTAGTACTGACCAAGACCACCAACACCATCCACAAAAGCTAGAAGGAAGCAACTAAAGCATAGATCTGAAGGTGCGCTCTGCCTCCAGCTAGCTTCTAGTGCATCAAATAGCCTTCTGTTACTGGGTTAAGTCTGTGTACGTCAGTTATTACCCCAGAAAAGGTGACCTCATGATCCTCAGTCATTGGTCAGGAACTTGAACTTCAGAGAACACAAACCATAAGATTGGTTCTATCTTACTGTCGGGCATGGTGGTGCATACCTTTAATCCCAGCACTCCAGAGGCCGAGGTAGGTGGCTCTCTGTGAGTTCAAGGTCAGCCTGGTCTACACTACCTTAGTAATGTCAGATTAACATCTTCACTCAGGGTAGACCTTGAAAACCCAGGACAAGCAATGCTAACGGTAAGATCTAAGCCAGAACACTGATGTGTGGATTAAGACAAAAGTCCGCAAGTCCAGTAACTGACTTTACCATGACTTGGGAACCACTTACACAATGAAAGAGTCCAGCTGCCCCATGTCCAGCCTGTATTAGCTGAGACTCGGAACAGGATCTTTTTAAGTGCTTATTATAAAGTTATAGAGTGCACATATGATTTCAGAGTGAAAACTATACTTTTGTATTTTATTGTTGTTTGAATAAGTTCAATCGTGGCAGAAAATATCTCTCTTCAAATGTCTTGCATTATGGGCTGGAGAGATGGCTGGCTCAGCAATTAGAGTATTTGCTGGTTTTGCAGAGGACCTGGGTTCAGTTCCCAGCACCCACGTAATGGGTCACAACCAACTGTAACTCGAGTTCCAGGATATCAGTTACTTTCTTCTGACCTTCACAGGCAGCAGACATACACACATGGAGTATATACATACATGCAGGTAAAGAAGACATACACATAAAATAAACATCAATACTTTTTAAAACTCTGACATTATCTTAACATTTTGAATTTATAGTGCATCCCTCCAGACTGATCTTAGCATCTCCTCGAAGCTCCGTATGCTTCACATGCCTCTAGATAACAAACTTTTTAAATATGTTTACACCTCGCGACATGACACGTGTTGTGCTGTACTGTGATTTCTTGGTTTTCCTTTCCCATTGACACTTGATTGTGAACTCTCTGGGGAAAGTGATTATACTTCAAACTTTCTCCTCATAGCCCCAGAACCTGGTCTCAGTGCTTGTGGCAGAGTTCACACTTAATGAATGTTTATTGCATGTAAACAAAATCACATAATAATCACTTTTAATTGACACACAGAGACTTGCTCACTGGAACTAGGCTGCAAAAGGACCAGAAGACATTTTCAAATTGCTGGATTGTTCTTTGAGAGGAAGTAAGTTCTTTACTACTGGAAAGATTTGCATAGGTATGACACCACCACAATTTGACTAAACCATACATCAGTTGGTAATCTGGAGATGATGGGATGGCTCCATATCTGTCCTGCTCTGAAATGGGAGGATTCAGAATATGTTATCCCTACTGAAAAAAAAATTTGTACTTTAATTACACTGCTTATTGACTAGTGTTTGATATTTGCTTCTTAATAAATGTTATAGGCTGTGCATTGCATTTGCTTCTGTTTAAAATAGCAGCTTTAGTCAACACATAGAAAGTACTTTTTACAAAAAAATAAATAAATAAAAGGGCTATATTCCAGACCCTTTGAGGAACTGCATGACTCCTAGAGTTTTTAGCCAATTCAGGGTTGTAATCTGTGTCAGAATTATGAGAATTTTCAGCCATATTTGAAGTATAAAGATCTTACCTGTAATGACAGAACATGTCTTTTAGGAAATGAGACATTAGCTTAACAAGAAATCTCTCGTTTGAATGGAAAAGAACAGAAAACAAAATCCACACACTTCCAAGGCCCTTAAGATCCACAGATGCCTTGTTATCAGCTGCCACCTGTGGTCTCTGTTGCAGAACGCTGCTTCTCATTTGTGTGGACCACTGTTCTTGGTAACGAGCTGCTCCGCAGCAGACACATCAATTTGTCATTTTAGCAAAGTCTCAGAGTACTCCACAGATGGACATTAGGGAGAAAAGTGATGGTCTGCCACCTGCATTTGGCAAATAATTTGTTCCTGAACTGCTGATCTAAATTAAAACTACATTTGAAATGCCTGGGAGGAACACAGAGCTGGCACTCTCTGAACCCCGCCAACTAAAGTGACACTCTCAGAAATTACAAAATAATCCTATGTGCTGCAGCTCTTAACTATACACTAGACTGGATTGCTTCTGAGGGGAAAAAAATAATAGGGAGAAATGTCTATGGGTTAACATAAACTGTGCTCAGATGGGGCAATTCCCTACCCTTATCAGGGTGGCTGTCATGGGACTGGGTCAGAGACAAGCTACAGTCACAGATTCCTGATATCAACGGCAGGACCCTCAGAGGAAGGCAGGCTTCCACCTGCTGCAGGAAGCCAGCAGCCCTTCCCGTAAGATGGGGTCATTGCTAACCAACTGTGACTTCCAAGAAGCATAGAAACCCAAACCAAAGCTACATCTCTGGCACAACACCATTGCCTGCCTGGTTGTTAGGATATTGCTTGCCAGTTCCATACACTTCTCAAAAGATGCATGATTTTCAGAAACATTGCCTGTGTATAAAGCCGGTCTGCTGACCATACCGTTGCCTTTTCCTTCTCTTTTCTATTCTAAATACAGACACAGGGATTGTGTGCCACGTGGATCACTGAATTAAATGTTTCTGCCAAGCATGGCAGGGGTGGGCATGAGGGAAATGAGTAGAGGCGTTCATTTTTACTGAATCCCATCACTTTGCACACGAAAGTAAAAACTACACAGGAGAAAACGAGTACAGAAATAGACTGGAGAGGTTGCTAATAATTGTATAGTTAAAAAAAATCAGTCATATTTCATCTTTGCTTCAAGAATGATCACAATATGGAAATAGTTACTTGGGCGCCTATTGAAAAAACAAAGAGAATGAAAAAGGAAGAGAATCCTCCTTAGGGCAGTGGTTAGAATAACAGGCCCAAAAAGTCAGCTTCTTGCTTCTCACACACTTCTGCTAAGTCAGTTTATGTTATGGTGGACTAATTGTTATCTACAAATTGTCTGATTATACTGACTTACATTTGTGATTTCCAAGAACTTGAAAAGCTGAAAAGATTTTCTTTCTTTCACCCCTAAAGACAGGAGAAGGAAGCCAAAGAGACCTTAAGACACGGCCAGGGAAGCTGCTAGTTCACTGTGGCAGGATGCCTTGAAGGCAAAGCTGTGTCTGTGGCTCTGAGGGAGACTCTCCCTCTGGAGACACAGGTATCAGACTCAGCTGACTCTCCGGTGACACTTTCCTTGGGAGATTTTTCTGCCTACTAGCAAAAACGTGGAATAAAGATGCCATGATTAAATATCTGAATTTCTTAGCTTCTAAAATGAGCACTAAAATGTACTCCTATGAAGATGAAACAAAACCAACAAAGTCTCACTACAAACTTCTGAGCCAATTTTTTAAAAAGTCCATGGCACAAAATACCCTTTGATTTTTCCCCTAAATCTTAACTATTAGTTGAGATTATTAAAAATTATATTTCATCACTTTCCAATACCTTGAAATAATGAACGACCTAAATACTTATAGTTACTTTCATGAATTATGTTGCTATCAAGCACCCAGAGATCATAAAGAGAGTTTGGTTTTCAGACTTCCCAAGAGGTTACAGTACCTAGTGAAGGAAAGCCTAAGGAACTGGAGTGTCACACTCTCCCTCACTAGGACAGCATGCCATTTAAATGCCTGTCTAGCAGCAAAGGTTGAATTAGAAATTAATATGCATCATTCACAAACCAAGAAAATCTTAATATATTAAGTTACCTAATCCATATTTGCTGAGGGGTACCAGAGACCAAGAAGAGGTATGGAAACAAAGGACACCTTTTCTGCTCTCAAAAATATCATACTGTAATGGGAATGTCAGAGCAAACACCAGGCCTCCATGGTAAATCTCATTGAAGAGACAAATCTGTGTAGGTGGTGGGGTCATGAGGAATGGGCCCTGCTCTAGCAGCACAGTACTCCCCAGGAGGGTGAGGAGTCAGGGCCTAGCTCAGCAGAAAGGGAAGAAGGAGATAGAGCAACAGGAAGGACAAAGCCGCAGAGAATAGCAGTTGTGAACATTAGAGAAAAAGAGATTTATGGCAGGAATTAAACCATCTGTGGTGGCAAACAGCAAGAGCCAAAAGGATATAGGTAAACAGTTTCAGGCCATAAAATGCCTTGAACTAATAAAATGCTGTTTGTAGTTCCACTTAGTCCTTGATGTCCAATAAAGTGGTCTATTTAATTCCCTAAATTCCTTCTGAAGTCGTGACTTTATTTTAAATAGTTTACGAAGAATACCTTCAAAAACCTATTACCTTTCAGCCAGGCACGGTGGCTCACACCTTTAATCCCAGCACTTGGGAAGCAAAGGTAGGCGGATTGCTGTGAGTTTGAGCCCAGCCTGATCTACAAAGTGAGTCCAGGACAGCCAAGGCTAACACAGAGAAACCCTGTCTCAAAAAAGAAAAACAAAAACAAAACAAACAACAACAACAAAAACATATTAACTTTCATCTCAATGCAAGTTGTACCACCACAGCAGAATTATTTTAATACATTTTCTATCAATAATTTTTATGTTTTGTCTTTGTTTTATTTTGAGGGGAGTTTTGCTTTTGTTGTTCTTGCTGCTGATTTTGAAACAGGATCGCATGAAGTCCAGGCTGGCCTCAGACTCTCTCTATATAGCTGAGAATGACCTTATACCCTGACCTTCTTGCTTCCACCTCCCAACAACCTTCATATTTATAGTTCACTGAGAACTCAACAGCCTTCTTCCCTTTCAATGATTTTGGCACCAGGCCTCAATAACAAAGTATAGAAAACATCTTACTTTCTCAGTTACTTTTTGGTAGCTTACCACATGACCTTCATATTAAAAATTATATAGCATGCATTAGTCTATTGAAGGAGTATGGAGAAGGAAAATTTAATGCCTAACAGCTTTCTAGCCGAGCCTGAAATGACACATCTCTCTCACTGGCAGAATTCTGCTAAAGCAGACAGAGGAAGACTCGGCAAGCAGTTTTGACCCAAGTCTTAGATATAGCAATATGGCATAGTGGAATGGCCATAGGCCTTCAGTTAGCGATCTGGGTGGAAAAAAGATCTAGGTAGAATACAGCTTCATAACAACATGAGCTTACAAAGTGTTTAATCTCACCAGGCCTCGGTTATTCTCACCTACCAAGGTGGCACATGCATGCCTATTGTGGCTACTATAAAAATTAGAAGTTCACATCTAGTTATATAATATGCCTGACAAGCCACAAGAACTCGACAGAGTGGATTGTAATTAATGTACGCTCCAATCCATAGCCAATAAACCCCAGAAAACTCAGCAAGCATACTCTCCATGTTCCCCTTCTGCAGAGGCCCCTACGTGACAGCTCCCGCTGAAGATCATTTCTCATGGTTATGTCTAGGACTCAGCAGGGCAGAGCCCTCCCTCCTGTGGGGGTGCTGCTATCTTAACTATCTATCGTGCTTCAGGCACCACTGGTCCTTTGGATGGCAACCCAAGCCTCTGGGTCTTTCTTTTGTGCAGAAACAGCTGCAATATCCTTTAAATGAAGCAGAGACTACAAACAGTGTTTCTAACTTCCTAAAAGGTTTCTATTTTCAAGCTTGAAAGCACTATTTATCTTTCCTAATTTTCCCTTTGAAATCAAAGATTTCAGATGGTGTAACATGAAAAGGACCCTTCAAATAGTTTTGCTTGAAGTGAAATAAATCCTATAACCAGACAGAGTCTCTCACTCTTTCATGACCTTGTTCATAGATTTCAAATGGACCTTCAACTCACTCACAGGATATGCATCAAGTGTTATGAGAGGGCCAGATTTTTACCCATATGAGTCTAGTAGGACCTAGAAAAATATTTTCTTTCACATATTGTTTCCAACTAAAAATCCTGATTTATTTTTTAAGAGGGAGTATTATTTTATATGTGTGGGTGTTTTGCCTGCATGTGTATCTATGGACTGCATATATGCACCATGGGTGCATGCAGTTTCTACGGAAGCCAGAAGAGGGCATCAGATACCCTGGAGCTGGAGTTACAGAGGGCTGTTAGCTGCCATGTGGGTACTAGGAACTGAACTAGGGTCCTCTAGAAGAGCGCTAGTGCTCTTAACTGCTGAGCCATCTCTCCAGGCTCCTAATTTTTTTTTATAAGGTTCTGTTGTGTCATCTCATGGCCAAGTGGGAAGTGTGTTGCTGACGGTTTTCCATCAGACATCAGCTAAGCAGAGCTTGCCACATGATTGTGGAATTCCCTGAGCCAATAATGGTTTGTATGTGTTTAATGATTTAAA
The DNA here is from genome assembly GCA_907169655.1 of Acomys percivali. NCBI lineage: Eukaryota > Metazoa > Chordata > Mammalia > Rodentia > Muridae > Acomys > Acomys percivali. The sequence continues at coordinate 50,384,400 of OU015757.1, forward strand.
GGAAAGTACATTTGTTTTCTTTTGAGTTCTTTGGGGTCATTATATGTGTCTTGATTGTACATCTTGACCTACAAATTTTAGAATATTTGCTTTTTGATCCCTTAAAGAAAATATTTGATGGTCCTTTGTTTAATGGTGACTAAGTAAAGTGGGCCCTGTAAGTAGAAGTTGCATTTGCCCAACACATGGAAATGTTGAATCAGCTCCTTTCTCGGGGACTAACTGTGGCTTTCTGCAATAAGTGCTGAGTTAACACACGATCTTTCAAACTCATAACAGTTTCCATTATGAACAAATCTTGCAGCAATGGAAAATGTCTCAGCTTCCTCAGAGGAACACTGGCTTATGTTCTTCAAATGAAACATTGGTACCATTTAATACAAGCTTTAAAATAAAAAATGGCTAATTGCTTCAAAAAACACTTTGAAATGCCTTAAAAATTCAATTGTCTCACAGAAACCAACTGTTCCTTACTTGGAAAACGTGTACTTAGGTGAAAGGGTTCTTATTATTTACACACCGAAACAGACAAACACACCTAAACACACCATAAATCACCTACTGGCCACCATCTAGTGATGATTCTTGTCAATAAAAGTGGAATGTTTTCCTTCAATTCATGCTGAAGTTCTCTTAAGTTTCCAACAGAAAGCATTCAGTTATCTTCTTATATCCTGGGAGGCAGGATGCTGAGATAAATGGAAAACTAGGCTTACACCTATAATAACGAGGCTCCTGGGGCATTTAGGGTGCTCCAAGGAAAACATTTTTTTCAGTGAAGATAGCAGGAGTATCTTGGGTCTGGAGAAACTATGAAACCTTGTAGCTGCTCTGAGTTGTCTTCCAAATTCCAGGATTATTTTAAACTTATGCTGATTTTGTTTTCTGTTTTTCTTTTCTGCTCTGCAGATAATCCTACCTTAGTTTGATTAACTTGTAGAATGGAGGAAGCACAAGTTTAAACAGAGCAAAATGTTGTCAGTAGTTTTATCCAGGTATCAGTATTAAAGCAGATCTTATTTCAGTTTTATTTTTCATGCTTTCTTATATTTTCTACATTTTTTTTGTCAGTGACATGAAAGATTCTGTTACCAGAAAAAAAAAGTAAATTGAATGACATATCATTTGAAATGTCTCTGCATCACTTACCCAGTTATTCATAGATAAATTATAAAAGATACTTGTTTCAATATAATACATATATAAATAAAATAAGGATTTATTCCTTTTAAATATCTTAGAAAAAAGATTCAATTTATCTATCAGAGCCTTACTTTAATATCGATGACATTTATCTTTAAAAACAATATTCTGTTGAGACAACATGCATTAGTCTGATAAAAACAAAACAAAGCCAAACAAAAAAACGTCAATCAATAATGATCTTGGATGCAATAGAAGGTAGCTAATGGGATTGGTAAAGAAAAACACAGCAGAACACTTTAACACTGAGTTAGTAATTATTCCTAGGGGTATGATCTTATGGTTGAAAATGTTAAATGTTTTTATAAACAGATTTTAGAGAACACTTTGAAAAGCTTTTTGGTAAAAGCCCACACTGCAGAGATCACAGAGTGTAACGGACTATGAAACGTGAATATGCTACGCCCACTTACAGCCTGAGACAGAACGTACAGGCATTTATAGATAGATTAAAGGAACACTACATCTCTAACACTACTTCTGGAAAGTAGCTGGGTAGTTCAACACACATACATACATAGTATCATCCATTGAGATGAAGAATGCTATATTATTCTTTATCAGTTAAAATAAGTGTAGTTAAAAAAAAGTCTTTTCTTTTAAGCAACAGCAACAGGGAAATTTCTTCACATTCTGCCCATTATATTTCACTATGATATAAATTAATTCCCAGACCATCCAAGCTCTCCTGTTTTGATAGTTAACAGGTGAAGATACATAGATACCTGCCTGTATGCTCATTTCTCTTTCTAAGAAGGATGAACTCAAGATTACATAGCTTTGTAGGCAACTTCATTCCCACTGATACAAAAGCCACTTGTGCACAGGCCACATTTATCCAATGGGAACCTCAGTGCTTCATATGAAAAAGGTCTGCTAAGTTCGTACATCTGGCATGAAATCTAACGACACTTAGCTTTAAGCTACTTGTATCTGTTGGTTTGCAGGGTGTGTGTGTGTGTGTGTGTGTGTGTGTGTGTGTGTGTGTGTGTGTTTTGAAGCATACAAGCCATGGTTTACATATGGAGGTTCAAGGATAACCTTGGGTATCAGGTTGTCTTCCATCTAGTTTTGAGGCAGGGTCTCTCTTGCTTCGTACTTCACCTACCAAAAAGAGTAATCAATTTTTCTTTTGCCATCTATTTTATTAAATTAGATTCTAAATAAGTGTGTCTGTGGTATAGTGCTTGGAAGGAGATCTTTGATGGTAAGATGCTATTACTCTTTTCTGTTGGCTTTTTTTTAAGCACAACATTTAGGGTGACATGCTGCAGGGCTTCCCTCACAGTCTACCTTAGCTAAATCTACATTTTTACCAGTTGTTTCAACAATTAGTTTCAACATTAATCACCAACAATAGGGTCATTGTGACATATTCTTATTAATTACAGTAAATGGTGTCCTTTCATGAGTTGAAAAAGAAACAAAAAGCAGAAAACCATTAGCTTTGGGGTCTGAAAAAAACTCTTTCTATCCAAAATATAACTGCTACTCAAATGTAAATGCCACAATTCACACTTTAATGATCACAAGAGTGTTAGGTATAAATCCACTAATATAAACACGCATATACTTGGTTCTGCATAGCTGTATCTATAAAAGTCAGGGAACTACTTACAACATCAAAACATAACATTTAGCAGAATAAAAACTGCCAAATCACCACACTGAGAAATCACCACAGTCTGATCATGGGGACCACTGAATTTTCTCTTTCTAGTGGCCCAGTAAACCCAGCAGGTGAGAAGACAGAAAATCATGACAGCTTCTTTTAACAAGCTCTTCTAGAACTGTCCCACTGAGTGGTACCATTTTCCTGTGTTCATCATTTTATATTCACAGAATTCATCTGCAAATATCTCTGATTTCTCATTCTAACTCTCCCACATCGCCAACTGCCAAGCAGCCACAAAGGGAGACCAGTCTTTCAGACTTCAGTCTCAAGATTCCAGGGATGGGATAGTTTTGAGATTTGAAGACTGCTGTTGCTTCTGTTCATGCCATACTCCATTCCACTTCATAAACATTCTTGCTAGACTAGGAACTCGCACCTCAAGAATCTCGACACCTGTTCGAAAGCCTTCAATTTATCAACCAACCACCAGATTAAGTACAGATTATTCTGTCTGGCATTTCCGTAGAAAGTATATGAGCAGGAATTCAGAAGCCTGCAGATCCAGCATCAAATAGCATGGCGGGCATGGGAGCTGGGTAAGAAGAAACAATTGACTTGCTAAAATCACCCCTGGGCTCCAGTCAGGTTGGTGCATGCTTTTGGCCCCCACTCTTGGGAAGTAAAGGCAGGAGAAGAAGGAGTTCAATGTCATTTTTATCTACAGAGCTAGTGTGAAGAGAGTCCAGGCTACATAAGACCCTGTCTCAAAAATGACAGCAAAACAAAGGAGCTGCTCAATTTCTCATATCTGTGCTTTTGTTGAGCAAACTTCTCTATCTAATATGATCCTGCCCATGTGAACAATCAGTCTTCAGCTCTGTCCTTTCTGTTCAGCAAACACACCTATGGTGATTTTCTTTCTTATCATAGGATTTATTCTTCCATTATGCTGGCCTTCTTGCTCTTGCCTTACCCCTCTGATTGATTATCCATGATCTAATGAAAGGGGAAGAGCTTGCTTGCTCTAGTCTGAAGATGAGAAGAATCCTGGAATGGCTCTGAGGCTTCTAAAATCCCAGACTATTTCACCTTTTTGCCTCCTTCCATGCCATAAGTTCTCTCTGCATATAGAAAGTGTTCACATGTGTGCGACACACACTTAGTTTCAACATTAATCACCAAGAATAGGGTCATTGTGACATATTCTTATTAATTACAGTAAATGGGTGACCTTTCATGAGTTGAAAAAGAAACAAAAAGCAGAAAGCCATTAGCTTTGGGATCTGACAAAACTCTTTCTATCTAAAATATAACTGCTACTCAAATGTAAATGCCACAATTCACACTTTAATTATCACAAGAGTGTTAGGTATAAATCCACTAATATAAACACTCATATACTTGGTTCTGAATAGCTGTATCTATAAAAGTCAGGGAACTACTTACAACATCAAAACATAACATTTAGCAGAATAAAAACTGTCAAAAATAAAATTCCACATGAAAAATGTACATCAAAGTTATTGTAAGTAACACTAAAGTTAAGGCTGAATTTCTTTCAAGGAAGGCAACACCGGAGTGTGGGTTTGTTTTATTTTATTTTTGAAACAAGGCCTCACTGAGTAGTCTGTGAAGGCCTGCTTCTCACTTTGTGGATCACACTAGCCCCTGGCTCATTGAGATCTGCCTGCCTCTGTCTCCTGAGTGCCGAGATAAAAGGTGTATGTACCTCCACTCCAAGTGTGGAAGTGTGTGTTGTTTATTTGTTTTGTTTGTCAACAAAAGAAGGATTTCTATTTGTTCCTACTTGAAGGATGCAATCCATCATCATGGTAAAGTCATGGCATCAGGACCACGAGGTGGCAAGTTTTCTGCATCTGTAGACGGGGAGCAGAGAGATGAGTGCTGGTACTCAACTTGCCTTTTTACTTCCCCTGGGGTCCTCACATGTGCATAGTTCTACAGAATGATGCTGCTTATACTTGGAGTGCCTCTTCCCACCTCAACCTCATCTAGCAAATCTGTCTCCAACTTGCCCAGAGATCTGTTTCCATGGTGATTCTAAATGCTATCAAGTTGAGAGTCAAAATTAACAGAGGCAAAGGAGTGGTAGGAAGAGGCTAGGAGCTGACTGTTACTTCTTCAAAATAATTTTATATAGTTTGTTGTTGAATTAATTTCCCAATTTCTTAAGTATTTTAACACTATACACAAGTCAAAGGAAGTATATGAGACCAGGAACATGGCCTCTGACCCCTTCAAAGTGTTGCTCCCTTCTATCTTTTGGGTTTTGAGAAAGGTATTGTTTTCACATGACACGAAAACCCCAAATCTTCCCGTATTAAAAGCATGCTTTCCCAACTGGCGGCACTATGTGGGGAACGTTCTAGAAACTTCTGGCTAAGAAGCTTGTGTAATGAACAATGGGCATGTGCGCCAGTCCTGGAATCTGTGATTCTGAATGTCTGCTTGCCTAGGGACATCATAAATGCTGTCCCAGCCCTGAATCCTAGAAGGAATTTATCACATGGACTACAATTTAGGGTGCTATAAACAAGAATGCGTGTGCAGATGGTCCTTATACAAAGAGACTGCTACCTCTGTGGAATGCTGACATGCTCTGGGCATTTTAAACACTTCCTCTGTTTCTATGGCAACACAGGATTCAGAGAAGCTAACGAAAGAGGTAACTAAAGCTGGGCCTTCACCTGTCTCAGACATCAAAATGTTTCTGGAAACTTCCAACAGTTTCTAGATACAGTGAATTCACAGGTGGATTCTCTGACATGTGTCAGAGGTACAGAGAGCCGAGGATGCTGAGAACAAAGGTACACTCGCATTTCATGTTCTCGGTGTGAAGACAGCAGAGATGACCTTCCACTGACAAGATCTGAAAGCCGCCGTGTGGCTTATGTTAAAAATCAGCTGCTCAGGTTTGAAATTTGCAGTTAGTTCGGGTTCCCAATCCTGCTCTGTCTGAAAAGGATGCTTCCCAGCTTTGCACAGACACAGTGAACACCATGGATTACTTGAAGATTGGCCAGCTCTGTTCCTAGAAGCATGGTGCTTTCCCACAAGAGAATTCATAGCTCTTCAAAAATGTCTACATTTTAATGGAAGGAGATTATTCCAACAGCGCATGAAAACCATCAGTCCACCTCACTTTTCTATGAACTCCAGCACAAAAAGCACAAACTTAGAAATTTTTTGAAGGAATGTTTAGCTTCTTGGATCTTTTAATCTTGTGGAGGGCTTTAAAAAAAGACCTTTTATGTTCTCACATGGTCTTAGTCTTAACCATTCTCCTTAAGGGAACATTACCTGGCTTTCAAATATTATTAGGAGAAAAAAAAAATTCTCTCTGAAATTCTAATGTATTGTTTGTTTGTCCTCACTCCATCAAATTTTAATTTCAAAGTTTGCTTCTCATGTATTTTGTTTTAAAGAACCTATTATATTTTAAGAAGCTCTTGCGGATCTCGGAGAATTTTTGTTTTTACGGACTTTAGGTATTTGCATTCACCATAACAGACAGTAAAATTGAGAAAAAAACGTAAACATGAAATTACATAAGCCCGTGTTTCTGCTAGCTGGTTTATCCATGGAGCAGATGCGCTTTAAGTCTGTGAGAGGATGGCCATTTCATAAGAAAACCGTACCTTATTATGAAAATAGTCCTGACTCCATGGCTTCCCCATAAAGTGCATCAGTGTGCCTGTGGATACTAATATTATTCTTTAAAAACTAACTGCAAGAGAAAATTAGCAATTGAAATGAACATGAAAAAAGAGGGATCTACAATGCAGGCACACAGACGGGCCATCCGGTTCCCTCCTCTAAAGGGGGCACCGCTGTGAAGCACGGCACAGAAAAATGAAAGAGGCTGTAACAGAGGAGCGACACCTAATTAGTTCCTTCCTAAAAGTTCTCTACGGTTAAGCCGAGACCAAGGCAAATTCCTGGTCACACACAGAACATTGGCCATGGCAAAACGAAGTTATTGACCTCATCATGACTCTTGCAACATGTGAATCTCATCAAGCAGAGATGCCCTTGTATAAACTGTGCTGAGCCATGCATGGGATTGATGAAAAACAAATGGCCTTTATCCACATTCTTCCCACCTCCTTCTTCTTTTCCTTTCCTTCCTTGTCCTTTAGCAGATTTACCATTTTTTCCTGTTAAGCCAACTTTGGAAACCATCTTCTACACTGCTTCTATGAATTCAGTGTTTTAAGATTCCACTTACAAGTGCGATCATAGAGTGTCCATCTCCCATTTAATTATACCCCCCCATCCCACTCCCTTTCAAATTCCTGGCCTCTTACACACACATGCACACACTTTTCCATGGACACATATAAATATACAAATGCAACCTTCGGAGTCAACTTAGTTAGTGTTGCTTATAGGTCTTTCTTTCTTTCTTTCTTTCTTTCTTTCTTTCTTTCTTTCTCTCTCTCTCTCTTTCTTTCTCTCTTTCTTTCTTTCTTTCTCTCTGGATGGCCAGTTGGGAACCATTTAGAGTGCTCATCCAGCAAGAGGCTTGCTCCCCCTTTCTCAGCAGCTTCCAATTACTGTTAGCTCCTCATTTATGGGTGGGGCCCCATGTCTAGTTTATTTTATTTGGTAATATCCTCTTGAATTCAAGTGTTACAAAACTTCAAATTTTCCTCTTTTCCAAAGCTGAGTAATATCCTTAATGCATGTATACAAAATAAAATTATTAATGTAAAGTTTTCTTCATGCATCTCTCTAGGGGTGTCTAGGTAACCTGTTTACTTGGCTATCCTGAATAATGCTAGAATATATTGGCCACCAAGACATTGCTCTGAGATACTGGTTTAACTAACTAACTAACTAACTCACACACACACACACACACACACACACACACACACACACACACATACACACATACACACATATACACATATATATGAATATATATTCAGAAATGAGGATGGTGAATTATGATGGCTTTATTCTTAATTTGTTAAGGAATTTCTACACTGTTTTCCACAGTGTTCATATTAGCAACAGCAGCACTTGAGTTCCCTTCTAGCACTTGCTGCCTTTTATCTTTTTGAAAACCACCATTCTAAGGAATGTGAAGCTTTCATCCATTACGGTTTGGATTTGCTTTTCCTTGATAATTATTAATGCTGAGCCCTTTCCCCACATACCCATAATCTCTCTTTGTGACTCCTATTGAAGAATGTCTAAGTCTTAGCTCCATTTTTTTTAAAGTGAAGTTATTTCTTTTATTATTGAGTTGGTGGTCTTTCTTAGGTATTGTGCATTTTGGCCTCTTAGCAGATGTTGGTCTCTAAATTCTTTCTCCCATTCAGGAGGCTGTTTCTACACTCTATTGATCCCTCTGCTGTGCAGTAACTTCTGGGTTTGATTTGCTCCCATCTGTCTAATCTTGTCTATGCATCTGGAGTCCCTTGTAAAAAACAATTATCTGTGCACACCAATATTAAAAAGCTTTTTCCTATGCACGTCGTCTAGAAGCTTTATGGTTTTCAAGTTTACATTCAAATCATTAATTCGTTTTAAGTGCAATTTGAATAAGGTATGTAGTGGTGGTCCAGTTTTCTTTTTGTGCATGTGAATATATTGATTCTCAAAAATCATTTATTTGGATGATTTTTATACCTTTATACCTTATGTCATTTGGCTTCATTGCAGATCATAAATGTGTGGGTTTTCTTCTGGGTTCTCAATCTACTCAATGTCTTACCTTCAAAAAAAAAAACCCTTATTTTATGAGTCCATTAATTAAGAAAATATTTATTTTACAACGAAATATAAATATTGTGATTAGTATGCTCAAAAATGTATTAATAAGGTACATGCACAAAATGACTTTTTATACTTTGTAAATCCTGTTCTATTAAGATGTTTCACTCAGATTAGGTTAAGAATGCTCACAGTAACAAATATTGGTGAAAAATTTAAACATGACTCTTCCATATTTTTGGTAGTAATATAAACTGGCTCATCAACTATGAAATATATAATACGATATTTCTATAAAAGTTAAACATATGCTTCCACTATGACCCAGACATTTTATTTTAAAGTATACATTTAAGAGAAATCAAAGCAGAAGCTTACTAAAAGATTGCTCAATGACATTTCCAGTCATTTTATAAAAAGCCTGCAAGACTGGGAAACACCCACTGTGGGCATAATTCAAGTGTCTGCTGTTAGTAAAATGGATGAACCAAGTTTGCATCTTAAATGAATGGAATGCAACAAAGTAATAAAAAAAACGAGCTATTAATAATTCAGTAAAAGAGATAATTCCTCAAGATATAAAACTGTACAAAGTCATCCAGGGAAAACACGCAGTGAACAATTAGATTAACTTGACTTGAAACAGGTAACACTAATCTCTGATGGTAGACCTCAGAACACTGGCTACCCTTGGAAGAGGGGGTTACCCGGAAATAGGCCTTGGAGGCTTCCAAAGACCTAGGCAGCTCCTCTATCTTGCGCCAGTTAACGTTCACACGGGTATATAAGGATTGCACAAATCAATTATTTCCAAGGTTTTAGCCAAGTTAAAAATGTTCAACTTTTATCTGTTTTCATCAGTACTACAAAGGACCCACAGACTCCATCTTTATGAACGTTTGAGCCCCGTGACATTATGCTTACGACTGAACCACATATTTTCCTTTCAAAGGTTCAAGTCAGTCTCACTTTCTTCCATGATTTCCCCCCGACACTGTTTCCCACTGTCTGAGAATAATCTACTTAGTCCTTGCTCCACTTCCACAGCGAGTAAACATGAATGGACAGAGCAAGGCTGAGCTGCCTTCCATTCTAATGTGTTCTGGCTACATCGACCCTATCCCCTGCTGCCGGAGAAGCCAAAATTCTTCACAGTCAGGCAGGAAAGTGCATCATGATCACAAAGGCTGTAGAAGGGTATAAGGCTAAATTAGCAGCAACTTTTTAAAATGTATATTCAACATGAAGATAATTATATAAATGTATATAAGGAGAAACTGCTGTAGGTAAAAATCTTCAAGTAAATATCAATAAATACCTTACATTTGTTATCTTTGGAATATAACACCACAATGATTTTTCTTTTTCAATTTCAGGGGAAAATTAGATTAATTTTATTTTGAATGTATGTTTTGCCTACAAGTATATATGTACACCATAAGTGTGCCTAGAGCTTACAGAGGTCAGAGGAGATATCAGATCATCTGTAACTGAAATTACAGATGGCTGTGAGTCGGTATGTGGGTTCTGGAAATTGAACTCAGGTCATCTACAAGAACAATAAATGCTCTAATCCACTGGGCCATATCTCCTGCCCCAATTTCAGGAAACTTTAATTAATTTTTAATCATTAAAAATGGGAAGGGGGAGATGGCTCATTGCATAAAGTGCTTGCTGAATAAACAGGAGGAGCTAGATTTGGACCACCAGAAAGTCTGGACGCAGTAGCATGTGTCTCTATCCCCAGCACTAGGTAGAGGGAGGCAGGGAGATGCCAAGGTCTTGCTGGCCAGTCAGCATGGTTCAGTGAGAGACCTTGCTTCAAGAATTAAAATGAAATGAAAAACAATAGGGGAAAACATTTGAAAACAATGTGTGGAGTCTACATGTCTGCACATGTACATAATACCCACCTCTCCAATACACACACACACACACACACACACACACACACACACACACACACACTTACAAGCATGCATGCACACATGTACAAATAAAAATGAAACTAATAACTTAGGAAAATAGTCATTCTTTCTTTCTGTCAAACGCTATTTCAGATCAGTACAAAACATCATCTATGCTTGCATTGTCATGATTATAATGTCAAATCCTAAAGATTGCAAAGGGTTTGTCTGTAGCTCTTCTCAAGCTATGAGTTTTCCTGTTACATCTAAACCTGCAGTTACATGCTTCTCAGACAGTCTCGTTCCCTGATCCTCTGCCATGAGCACAGACTGCCCTTTACATGAACACTGAATCTGTCACCGGGTGCCTGTGAGGTTCAATGGCTTATCTCCGTTGCTCTCCAGGTTCCACCAAAATTCTGTGCCAACGCCAGGGCCACTTACTCCACTTGATTACTCTTGTCTTTCCTGGACCACACCTCTAGCTGTCGTTTTTGCATTTGGCTTTGATTAACTCTGGCCAGGCCAAACTCACAGGTTTTGGTGGCAGCAAGACAAAAGACCCATCCAGGTGAGACCAAGATAAGCATTAGAGTAGGATTTCTGGAATACATTGGGTGGTGAATTGAAAAGGCAGCTTTCAAAAGCAGAAAGACAAATGGCCAAGAAATAATTGAAAGGGTGTTCAGCACATGAAAATTAAAATATTCTTTGTAATTCTGTCTTACTCCAGTCAGGATGTTTATCCTGTCATCAAGAACAGCAAGAACAACAGATGGGTGTAGGGAAGAACAAATTTTACTCATCGTTGGAGAAAATGTGATCTTGAACAGACACTATAGAAAATGGGATTATTATTCCATAGGAAAACAAAAGTGGAAATATGATATGGCCCAGGTAGGTTACTTCTAGGTTTATGTCAGGATGATCCTGTCAGTGCAATACACAGGTGCATGTTTATTTGTGCACTACTGATAATAGTCAACACATCAACCATCTAGATGTCTACTGAAAGACAAATGGCTAAAGCCAGAGAAGTACAAACACAATGGAATTTGTTTAGCTATAAAGAAGAAAGGAATTATAACATTTGCAATAAAATGGGTTAAAGTGGAAATCATTACGCTTAGTGAAATAAGCCAGACTCGGACAAATATTTCATTTCATGTTTTCTTGCAGATTCAGAATCTTGATTAAATTTTTATAAAATAATATGACATATAAATGCAGTTTTCATATATATGCACATGAAGGGGAAAAGCAGCTATGAGAGAGGAAGAAGAGATCTAAAGAGAATGGAGAAAAAAGCAAGTGTGTGTGTGTGTGTGTGTGTGTGTGTGTGTGTGTGTGTGTAGACACAAGGTTATTGTGTAATTCAAATGCTGATTTCTGTACCCCCATATATCTAGTTGCAATCCTTGTTCTGAGAATCTCCTGCCTCAATGCTATGTAAACACTGGTCCTCAATTGTCCCCTGAGATGCCAATAAAGCAGCTTAGAGCCAATTGCTGAACAGGGGAGCGGATAGGGCTGGACTTCCTGCCAGCCAGGGAAGGAGGCGTTAGAAGAGGAAGTGGGAGATTGAGCCATCAGGAGAGGTCCAAGAGACCTCAGGAGAAGAAGCTGGATCAGAGAAACTACAAAATGCAAGTATGTCTGGAATATATGCTGGGAGGAATCCAAATTAGCTAAGAGTGTTAAGAATAGACTAATAACTGCCCAGTTATCGAGTCGTAAAGCTTTTTATTAAGCAAATGTAAGAGTCTCAGTTATTTGTGTGGTAGCCAGGTTAAGAGAGAAACTGAGAAACAAACACAATATTGTAAAAATAGCATTAATGTGTATGTGTGTGTATATATGAGTATATATGTATGTGTGTATATATTCATATATGTGTATGTGCATATCTGTGTATATAAGTTTTGTGTGTATATATGTATGTAAGTATATGCATGTGTGTATATGAGTATGTGTGTGCATCTATGTATGTATATATATATATACATGAATGTGTGTATGTGTATATATGTGCATGTGTGTATATATGTATATATGTATACATATGTGTGTGTGTGCATATGTGTATGAGGCAGATAGGAAATAACAGTTGGAGAGAAAATAAGAAAAATGCATGATAGATATGTCTAAAACTGTCACAACAAAACAATCTATTTGTATGATAACCAAAATATTACTTTAAAAAATACAAAGAATAAACCAGTATTAACTGACTCAAGTGACATGTCAATATGCCCTTCTAATTAGGGTTTAACTACTGCCAGTCAGGTGTAGGACAGTGCTGAAGGTTTTATTTTGTTTTTGTTTTTTCACATTTTCACACAGACAAGATCAGAACATAAATTGAAAAACCAAAAGCATGAAGAAGTGGAGAGAGAAGACAAACAACACCAAAAATCTTAAATCTCTCCCAGGTTTCTGTGCCCATAGTACCCAAATATAACTGCAAAAGTAATATTAGCATACAGATTATATTAAATGTATTAAGATCATACACACTTGTAGGAATGCTCAAATGTCTGAATTATAGTTCTTGAATTTTTATTTTTATTGCATAATTTATTTCTTTCTGTGGTGTATGTGTGTGCGTGTGTGCATGTGCATGCACATATGTGTGTGTGCACGTGCGTGTGTGCACATTTGCTTGCCATGATACATTTGTCAATTTCAGAGGACAGCTTTAAGGAGTTAGTTCTCTCCTACTGAGTGGGTCCTGGTGCTAGGACTCTGGTCACCAGGCTCTGTGACAAGCACTGTTACCCACTGAGCCATCTCACAGGCCCAAGTTCTTAACTTTTAATTAATTCCCGTTTATTGCTTTACATCTTGGCTCTGTTCATATAGAATTTATCTGTGTACTTAATTTCTTTTTAAAAATAAAACAAGCAAATCCATCCTCCTGGGCAATTTTTATTTATCTTTGTTTATGCAACAGTCTCAGACCTCAAGTATATTTTTGCAAACACAAAATGCAATTTTTACCCATTGGACTACTTCCAGTAAACTGAGAAAATGGAATTTATTAAATTCCTCACATGCTCTATATTTGCAGCAGAGCAGACGCTGTGCTGCTTAATTGGCATCCTTCTAGGGCTTGGCATAAGTGTTATCCAATGCACATGCAAAGAGTAAATGTTAAACATGATGTGACTATTAGGACAATCTGGAGGAAGTAATTTCTTCCCCTTATTTTTAAAAGTTCATGTTCATATCGTGTGTGAAGAGAAAAATTTTGGTGTGTGTGTGTTATACACAGCCTCCAAAATGCTATGCTAGGAACTTTTTTCAATAGTTGAAATGTACCAAGTAATGACATTACCAGCACACTGGGCTTGCTACTACTCACATCCAGACATTTTTATATACATACCAATGGTCATCTTAATTCCATAAAAATGAAGTTATAAGTAGTACCCTTGATCTTCCTCTGACGTTACTCATTTCCTGGAAGTCAGCCTCATACAATTTACAGATCAAGGCACTTGACATTTGTTCCGGTTTCAATCGAGTTGTGTGGTGGTTCAGAAATCGCTCCTGCCATGACTCCAGCTATGTTCTCAGCAAAGTGGACAGACCAACTTCCTCAAATGGTTTCGCCAACACGACATGATGTCTAGAAGGGGCAGGTGAGCCTGTTTTGTTCACTGACCTTCTCTTCGCACAGTGGGGACAGGGTCCATAACTCCGCACAGGGTTCTGTGGAGAAGCAGCCGCCCTGTGCCCTTCCGGTGCACGTCGTCCCCTGCTCTCTCCACGGAGGCAGAGACCAGGACTGCCTAAGTCAGAGAGCCTCACACTACTGAAAAACAGGATCTTAAACTCCGCTTTGGGAACTTACCTCAGTGGAAAAAAATTTACTAAACCATGTTGTTCCTAGTTTCAGGTAAGAAACCCAAATCAAACTACAACCTGCAGCGCTCGCCCCGCCTGTTCCATACGCGTGCTTCCAGTAAACACGCTCCGCATTCTAAGACAGCCAGATTCGCCAGCCAGGACGCATTCATGTCTAATCAATCTTCCCTTCTCCCTCAGCAGCCTGCTCTCATGCCCACTCCGGATCCTCTCTCAGATTTCTCACCAACATTGAGGACTGAGGATTTTGTATAACAGAAGTGAGAAACTCACGTCTCAACTTAATAGAAGACTTTTTAAATAGAAAATAGAGTTTGTTAATGGAAAAGCACCCGGGGCTAACTGCGTCATCCTTTGTGTGTAAAACACTTCACAAATAGGACCACAGATAAGCACTCTGTGAGTGATACAGAAATAAAGTGAGCTGACCACAGAAGCGATTTGTAAGAGTCAAAGCAACAACAAAATGGGAGAATATTAATCTGCTTCATCACACGGATGTAGCTTTTTAGATCCCAGAGTGTCAAGCAAGTCTCCTTAGATATATTATGATGAGAAATTAGCCTGCAGCTTCTGAAGAGACTCAGCTCTGGGAAGCCAGGTGGGTCCGTGTGTTATGTCTCTCAGCTGTGGGGGGGGGGGGCCCTGCCCACTTCTGGACCAAATAAGATCTCAACTATGACATTCATTATAACCACAAAACAACAAATCATAAGTGTTAATTTTTTTTCAGGAACTATTTTTAAAAATACATGGAGGTGGCAATAACTATATAAACATTTTGAAAAATAATCAACATATAATTATGCAACTATCTGAGCTCACACTACCTCTCCTTTTTATGAAGCATCAATATTGAGACATTTGTGCAAATGGTGGGTGACAACACGAAATTAATGGCCACTTTTCTATTTATCTGCTGAGTGTGGCATGCTTAATGAGAATAGATCTGATATGACAAAATGGTCTTTAAGGAGCCATGCTTGAAAATGCAGGGTGGCTGCTTCCCTTTATTGGTTCTTCACATTCTTTCCCTTCACATTTGAACCATGCCAATTTTTGTCAAGCTTAATTCTAAGGAAGATTTTGTGTCTTCAAGTAAAGATGCATTGAAGCTCAAAGCGTAAATGCTTAACAGGCCTGCTGCTTAGTTTTTAAAACCAAAACAAACATGCAAGAGACTAAAATTCCTAATGCTGCTTTCATAGTCACTGTATTTTTATAGATTGTTTCGTAAATTATGAGGAAGTCTACAGGACAGGGTTTCATAATTTTGATCATCCAGAATGTGATCTCTACATGTTTGATTGAGTAGAGTTGTCCTTTCATTGCGTCAATCAGTGGACTCTCGATTTTTTTTTTTGAAGTGTTTAAGAAATACTCCGTAATTGCCTTCAAAGATCATAGAACACAGCCTAAGCCAGAAGGGACCTCAGCCTGAGCTTCAGGGTCTCCTCAGCAGGAGAGTGGAAATCAGCCACAAAAGGAAGACACTGGCCCCGAAGCATCAGCATCTCCATCTCCACTTGAGGAACCGCAATGCCACGGCCCATGGACTCCCACGCTGTGGGCAATGTCTCCACCCAGCTGATGTGACTCTACAACATCACTGTGTCGAGTATCACTTAGAGCAATTGTGCTTGTGCTGACACTCAGCATTTATTTCTAAGAACATATTCTGGGGGCTCAAGGGTACAGGAAGGAAAATGCTGATATTTAGCAGACGAGTGTGGAGAATAGAAACCTGACACACTACAGAGACAAGGTCAGCATGCTGTGGAAATCTCCGGTAGAATCGATGTCAGTTTGCTGAAAAGGGCTACAGGATATGGGAAATGGCATCTCAGCCCAAGCATTGACTGAGCATCTGTGACACTAGTACATGACTTTGCTCACCTCTGAGATTCTTATTATCCTCATCTGAAAACAGAAATAGCCGGGTTGATTTTATAGAATTTTGTTGACCATTAAGTAAGCTAATACATGCCAAACACTTTGGACATTCCTGGCATATGCTGAATAAATATTTACTATTGTTCCATTTATTCCTAGTTTTGATTCTTCATGGTGTGAAGGTTTGTGTAACTAAGCCTAAATTTAAAGATACTCAGCTAAAATTACAAGCTTATGATTGGTAAAACCACAATTTAAGCCCAGACATCCTTCGTATCAGTAAGTCATAAGAATATTTAAAATACTTCATCTTACACCCTACATTGTGATTGTCCAGGCAATATGACCTTAACTCAGAACTTTTTTAAAATGCAAACTTTCCAGTGGAGCATCATGGGTCATGCCTTTAATCTCAGCATTGCAAAGGCCAAAGCAGGCAGAGCATTCTAAACTTAAGGCCATCCTGGTCTACATAGTGAGTTCCAGGACAGTCAGTGTTACATAGAGAGACCCTGCTTCAATACAAATAAATGAAAACATACATACATACACATACATACATACATACATACATACATACATACATACATACATGGAAACTTCCATTCAAAAAGGGTGGCACATTCCTGTAGTCCCCTCCCTTCCTCCCTCTGTCCTCCATCCCTCCCTCCTTCCTTCTGTTTCCCCCTCCCTCCTGCCCTCCCTTCCTCCCTCAGGATGCTGGGGCAGGATTTTGAATTCAAGGTCATGCTGGGATATATAGCGAGTTCTAGGGCAATGTAGAATATATATAGTGAGACAATGTCAAAAAAAAACTATAGAAAAAATATGCACATTTCCCAACCCCAACCTCATACCTGTCAGTTAAAATTGATATACGTAGGCAACTGTGTACAGTTGTCTTCTGTTTTCATCGAGGTTATGACAACTTTAGCAAGAGTCTTAAAGAATATTCTTCAGGAATTGTGTAACAGTGGAGCATATGCTTAGTCAATCAAAAATTGGAGAGAATTTTACTCTGGAGATTTTGAACAAAAGATACTTAGAATTCTGGGACAGCTAAATTTCAGACTTTCCTTGGTGACTTTGAGCAACTGTCATATTCACAGGCTCAGTTCTCCTATCAGTAAAATGAGTAATTTCATATTACTGTTTTATCCTTGGCTATACCTGTTAAAATATGATGCAAAATAAAAAGTATTGAAATCAAGGTGAGTGGCACACATCTTTAATCCTACCACTCAGGAGGTGCATCTCTGTGAGTTCAAGGCCACACTGGTCTACATAGTAAGTTCTAGCCAGAGCTACTTATCCTGTAGAAAGAAAGAAAGAAAGAAAGAAAGAAAGAAAGAAAGAAAGAAAGAAAGAAAGAAAGA
>OU015757.1:50411894-50422582 GCA_907169655.1 Acomys percivali
AGAGAGAGAGAGAGAGAGAGAGAGAGAGAGAGAGAGAGAGAGAGAGATGCCTTTCAAAGAGGCGCCACAGTCTCCCAAAGAGAAAGGATAAATTAATTAATTAATTAATAAGTGTCCTACCTTTTTAAGAATTCCATATACTCGGTGTGCTTGATAAGTCCCGTCCTCATCATTATTGTTTGGAAACATTGTCGATCAATGGCCCAGAGTTTCACATTTACAAGAGCTGGAGAAAGAGAAAACAAAGCAACCATGGGAAAATTAATTAGAGAATTTCACTTGTGAACAACACCCTGTAAAAGAGATGAGGTATTCATGAGCGGTATGAAAATGATTAACCTTTTCCACATATTTAAAGCTACTAGTCCTAAGCTGTCCTGTTTCATCAAAAGTCAGTTATGCTTGGTGACAATTGGTTCCTATTACTTTTATGTTCCTGACCATCCATTCAAAAGGACATGTTAAAGACTATACAGGAAGGAAAGATTATTATTAATGACTCATATAATCATATTTTAATTATAAAAGGTACAAATGAAATCATTAATTTCCACTTTAGGGGATTCCATATAACAGAAATAATAATTTCAGAGCAATTTCTACACAACGCTTGTTTAACAAATTGTAACTTGTGCACAAACTATGCAGAACTTTTATTAGATATGTTTGTTGAATAATAATTTCTACTTTTCCATCCTCCATCATTAACAACATATGATTAAAAGCTGAATACCTCAGAATCATTGTGTTCATGATTAATAGACAAGCTTAAGAACAAAATAGCAGGGGTTATAGAATTCAATACAGCAATTTGTCAAGGTAAACTTATGTTTTTTAAAAAAGATGAGCATATTGGGGGCTGGACTGCTCAGCAGCTAAGAGCATTGACTACTTTTCCATGGGCCCCAGGTTCAAGCCTCAGCACCCATATGGAAGCTCCCAAACATCTCTAATTCCAGTTATAGGGCATCCAACATCCTCTGCTGGAGTCTACAGGCATTAGTCATGCGTGTCTTGTATAGGCATACATGCATACAAAACATCTATGCGCATAAAAGTTTAAAATGTTAAAAGGTAAGCATATTTAAATCTTGGCAACAGGGCATGGTGTCGCACACATTTGATCCCAGCTCTCAGGAGGCAGAGGCAGGCAGATCTCTGTAAATTCAAGTCCAGCTTGGTCTACAGAGAGAGTTCCAGGACCGCTAAGGCCACACAGAGAAACCCTGTCTCGAAAAACAAAAGCAAACAAACAAAAAAAATATCTTGGTAATGAATCTGTGTGGTAAGTATATAAAGTATTTATTATGGTTGCTACCTTTATGGATATTATTTTCATAATAGAAAATATATTGTTAGAATGTGTGTTGATGTAATATGATAAAAAATATCTTCTATACTCTAAGAGACTGAAACATTGGCTGAAATTCATAACCAGAGTTAATAATACACCTTCAGGTCACAGAAGACTGCTCCTCTGCTGTGTACTCAAACTGTTTGTTTAACCTGCTTTTAAGAGAACCATGTAACAGTCAATCTCATTAGCCTTGGACTTCCTATACAACCAACTTCTACAACTTAAGCTAATGCATAGCTGTAATCCTAAATTACGCATTCTTGCATGACCCTGACCCAGAATAATACTTGTGTATCATTTACTGAAAACAGCAGATGATGAGATTGAAACCAACCCTCTAAATAGAATACTCATAAATGTTGAATGCAACAGCATTTAAATATTGCTTGATAAACATTGGTGTTTGTAGTAGTGTATGTTATCTGGTCAGTTGAGATTGCTTGGAGCTGGTGGCTTAATCTACTGTTAAACTCTGTTAATGGTTTCTAAGTATCTCATTCCTTCCCATTGTGGATGTTTCTCTGCTGTTCAATAAATACAGAGTGAAACCCTTTGTTAGGGACAGAAACATAAAGACAGAAGACACAGACAAACAGACAAAGACACAGACAACCTTCAGGCAGGTACTGATTCAGACTCATGCAATAGACAGATGGAGGAGGAACGAAGTGGATAGTTCCAATCTGAACTTGTTCTTGGTTAAATAATTTCCAGGGAGAAGTGCTTTTTATTTCTTTCCTTAGTGTGGCACTGGTATATTATTGGAGCTAAGCACATGCAAGCATGAGAACTTTAAAAGACCAGATCATATACTATATCTGAAAACATAGAAGAAACAAAAGCAGACGATACTGAGTAAAATTACTGGGTGGGGCCACAGGGCAGCTAGTACAAATGAAGAAAATTAAATGGAGAGAGCCAAGGTAGGGTTAGGAAGACAGGAAATGCCACCAGCATAGTTAGAATACGCAAGTGCTATAAGAAGATGAGACAGAAAAAACGTGAAAGGAACAAGGGAGTAAGGAGATAAGTGGAAGATTAGACTCCAGACTTTACCCTAACTTTCTTTGCATATCTCTTTGAGGATTAAAAATAACTGGGGCTTTTCCCTTGACTCTTTTGTCAGTGGTGGGAAAAAAAAAACATTCAATAAAGTAGGGGGAGAAGAAAACAGGAAGAAATGACATGTGAGGGTGGCTCCTTTCCACATCTCTTCTGAAAATGACACTCCATCAAACAGTGATCACAGGTGTTCTCCAGCCACAGGCTGCCTCCTCTGGTGACTCCTGGCTCATTTCCAGAACCGCTGTTTACTTATCACAAGCATGAGACTGGATGACATAAAGACACACAGTGGAACCCCCAGAAGAGATGACTCAGGAATGGACCCACAAAGGAGAACTTGGCAGCTGATAAAGCTTGAGTCTGGAGGGGGCGTTGATGAAGCGTACGCAGATGAGGAAAGAACTGGAGCTGGAGCTGGTGCTACAGAGACCAGCGCCGTAAAGCGACTGGCTGAGATTTCCACACATTTGCAGCACAGTTTGAGAATGGGCTGATACAGGACTTTGCCACATAGGTTTATGAAGTGAGAATTCACTTGCTGAAAAATGCGAAGCCGTTAGAGATCTTTAAAACACAAAGTCAAACAAAGCAAATAACCAAAAATAAAACAGGTTCACCTTGGATACATACCAACGTGCTTTTAAATGTTTGCGTGTAACAAAATTAAAATAAAATCTAAACTCATCATCATTTTTAGCAGTCCTCAGGTATGCCACAATGCATATACCCACCACCAAATTAAAAATTAGGTTGCACCAATCAATGTTGCTAAGCTTTTACATTCAACATTGTGTGTGTATGTGTGTATGTGTGTGTGTTGGCATGTTTATGTGTATGGGTTGTATATGCCATGTCATAAGTGTGGAGGTCAAAGGGCAACTTGTAAGAATAAGTTCTTTCTTTCTACCATGTGGGCCCTAGAGATGAAACTCGGCTCCTCAGGCTTGGTGCCAAATATCCCTACACATTTACACACTGAGCCACCCTGCTGGCTCCAGTGATCAACTGAGGTATGTACACAGTTTTCAAACACACATTAGTTGATGACTAGAAATGAAGTAACTGGGTGAAGTTCAGAGAGTATAGATCTTTAAGCTGTAGATAGCTCAGCAGGAAAAAAAAAAAAAAAGACTTAATACTTCCACCTTCTGAACAGTAGTGCACAAGATTTTCTTTATAAGCTTTTAAAGCTACAGCCATAGTGAGAACAGAGAAAAAGAATCTAGGTGAGTCACATATTAGATCAGGAGAGCCCTGAATCAAATGAGCTATGGACCACCAATGGTGTCAATAAATAACAGTTCATATAGAATCTGCAGCGCACAGTAGTAATATGATAAAAGCTCTGGTAAGGAAAATCATTTTGGTTGTAAACAAGAAGTGATAGATGCCTAGTTATGTCACAAGGAACTCAGGAATCAAGGAAGGGGGTCACACTGAGTTTGGCAGCAGTAAGCTTGGCAATAAGAGCAAAAGCTTGGCAATTTGGGAGTGAGTGGAGTGTATGTGTGTATCTGTGCATACCTCTGTGTGGAAGGATGTTTCTGTGTGCATCTGGGCAGCTATGTGTGTCTGCATGTGTCTGTGCCTGTGTTCCTGTGGTCATGGCATATGTGACTAAGTCATCTCTTGTATGTCTGTTTCATGCTTCTTTAAAAACAACACGTTTGTTCTCCCAGAGATAAGTTCCTTATTTCTTTCTATTACTCCAACTGGTAGAAATGGGCTTTTCATTGATAAGCATTAGGAATACTTCTTGATAAATAAAATGTATATACATGAAGATCACCTAAAAAAAAAAAAAAAAAAAAAAAGAACGAAAAAGAAAACCTCCCATGAGACTGTAAGCCTACATTATATCACATGTTATAGTCTTAACCTCTGAGCCATCTCTCCTGCTCCCCGACATGTATTTTTGAATGACTTCTGAAAAAGAGTTTACAGAACTCAATGAATTGCTTACTTGGGCTATTAAAATGTTCCTAAGTGAAACTTCATCTCAGATTATATTGCTTCGTGATAATGAGCATGAGTTGATGAGATAGAAAATTTATCCATGACCTTGAGCAACATGCCAATACTGTCTTACATTTTCAGCCACTGCATTGTAGTGAAATCAGCATTTTATAGGTTGGCAAGCATGACTAGTCATTAAGGCATGACCTGCCTTACCATTAAAAACATAGTTACTTTAGAGTTGTGATTAACATCTTGGTTAAGACGCCTGCAGGGATGTAAATCTGTTGCTCCCTTAAAGAGGCCATTAAAAAAAATTCTTTCATTTATCTCTGATCTTAAGTGTTTTATTAATCTCTACAGGGAATCATCTCTTTGTGATGAAATACATGAGATTTTCATGATGACAGCTTCAGTTAAACTGTAATGATACAGGCTGCTGACATTGCCCTTGGTTGCCTGCCAGAAGCTGAGGGTAAGACTCTGTTGCTGAAAATATCACACTTAGAACATAGGACTTGGAGAAATGGGGCTGGAAATTAGCTGCAAGACTAGCTCTTGTAGTACTGGAAAGCGACATGCAAGCTGCCAAGGGAGAAAAACAACCAGTTGTTCTATCTGGCTGTAATGCTTACAAATAACAATGACTAAATGATGAGATATCCTGAAAGGTACAACAGTAGAACTTACATCCTGGAGGAAATAAACAGAGTTTAATTGGATTTAAGGCCCACTCAATAGGAGGAAATCCATGCCTAGTACCATGACCCTAGTTCACCACCAGTGGCTGGAGAGGTGATGGACCCTGAAAGAAGACCTACCACTGCCATTTCCCTAAACCACTGTGGTGGTTTGGATGAGAATGGGCCCCATGGGCTCATATACTTGCATGTTTAGTCTCCAGTTGGTGAACAATGTGAGAAGGATTAGAAGGATTGGAGGTGTGGCCTTGTTGGAGCAAGTGTGTCACTGGAGATGGTCTTTTACATTCTAAAAGCCCACCCAGTACTAACGTGATCCTATGGACCAGGATGTAAAGCTCTCAGCTTCTGTTCTAGTACAATATCTGCCTGATTCCCATCGTAATGATGACAGAAGTCTGAAACTATGAGCAAACCCACAATTAAATGCTTTCTTTTATAAGAGTTGCCTTGGTCATTGTGTCTCTTCACAGAGATGTAAGAAAAATTAAAACCAATCTGGCACTTTCTCAGAAAAATAATAATAGCTCTACCTCAAAGCCCAGCAGCATCACTCCTGAGCATATACCCAAAAGATGCTCCACCAAACAACAATGACATTTGCTCAACTATGTTTACAGCAGCTTTATTTGTAATAGCCAGACTCTGGAAACAACCTAGATGCCCCTCAACTGAAGAATGGATAAAGAAACTGTGGTACGTTTACACAATGGAATACTATTCAGCTATTAAAAACAAAGAAATCATGAAATGTTCAGGCAAATGGGTGGAACTAGAAAAGATCATCCTGAGTGAAGTAACCCAGATCCAGAAAGAGTCACATGGTATGTACTGACTTATAAGCAGATTTTAGCTATATACCACAGGATAAACATTCTACAATCCACAGATCCAAAGAAGGTAAGTAACAAGGAGGAACAAAGGGAAAAGGCTTAAATCTCACTGAGATGGAGGAATAGAACAGACAGTGGTAGTGGCTGAATAGAGGGAACAAGGTAGGAGAGGGAGCCCAGAGAGAAATAAGGGTGGAGATCAGACTAGAGGAGAGTTGGGGCTGGAGGACAGAGACCTGCAGAGAAAAGAGAAACTGTGGGTGGGAGCATCTCTGTGACAAGCTGCAGACCTAAGTCAGAATAGGTCTCTGGGAGGATATGAGGGGGACTCTAGCTGAGACTCCTAGTATCAGGGGGCACGGAGGCTGAAGATGACACCCTCTAACTAGACAAGACTCCTAGTGGAGGGAGGAGAACACCAACCCACTCACAAAAACTTTGATCCAAAACTTACCCTGCCTATAAGACCTGCAGGGATAAAGATAGAAAAGAGAGAGCAGACACTGAGGGACAGTGCAGCCAAAGCCTGGCCCAACCCAAGACCCATTCCATGAAAGAGAACCAATGCCTGACACTATGAACAATATTCTGCTATGCTTGCAGACAGGAGCCAAGCAGAGTTGTCCTTTGAGAGGCTCCAGGCAGCAGTGGTTCAAAACTGATGTTGAAGCTCACAGTCAAACATTGGGTAAAGCATAGGAAGTCTAGTGGAAAAATAAGGGAAAATGATAAAATGACCTAGAGGTAACAAGAGAGTCATAAGAAGACCAACAGAGCCAACTAACCAGGGCCCAGAGGGGCTTGTGAAGTCTGAAGCACCAATCAAGGACCATGCATGGACTGGACCTAGGTTCTCTACACAGATGTAGCCAACAGGCAGCTCAGGCTTCATGTGGGTCCCTAATGGAGTGGGAGCTGTCTCTGACATGGACTCTGTTGCCTGCTTTTTGATCACTTGACCCTCATGGGAATGCCTTGCCAGGCCACAGGGGAAGAGGACCAACTTGATGAGCTGGGGTGAGTGGGTTGGGGGCTCCCCTTTTCTGAGGAACAGGGGAGTGCAATGAAGAAGGGGGGGTGAGATTGGCATGAGAGGAGGGAGAAGGCTATGACCAGGATGCAAAGTGAATAAGTAAATTAATTTTAAAAATAACTAAGACAGCCAGTATAATTTCTAACTGCGTTGCAAATACTTATCCTTAGACCCACAGATAATTGTGGCTCTCATCCTTCATCCAAGAAGCTTCTTTGTGCATCAGACAAAACCCCAAAATCCACAACTGGTCAAAATGCAGAGAATAACCGACTGCAGGGAACCATCCCCAACTGATATGTCTACAACTTAACCCCTATACCTAAGACTTAGGAGACATCACGTAAGAGAAGAGTGTAACACTTTAAGAGCCAGAGGACAGGACACTGGCTGAAAGATAGTGTCCTTTCTATGATACAGGGAAGCTACACACTAGGAAATGTCAGCAATATCGCCTAAACAAGATCTGGAAAATGGCAACACCAATTGACGTAGATGGGGGAATTCTCTCAAGGCTCCACGTGTGTGCACCGTGAGTGAATGTGTATGTGTACATACATGTGGGCGTGGGCATGGGCGTGTGTGTGTGTGCGCGCGTGCGCATGCGTGTAAAACAATGATAAGAAGCCATGAATTTGAGAATGGGTCTGGGGGTCACAAGAAGAGTTGAAGGAGAAAAGGATGATATAAATACAATACTCATATATGAAATCTCGAAAACAATTTAAAGGACATGTAAAGTCTAAAGGGCATAAAGTAATGATGGGAAAGCAATCTTTCTTTGTGCTGAAGCACACCACGTTGTCATGTTAAGTCACCTTCCACTCGGGAAAAATACATAAACTCCCATCAGTCTGATATTTCAAAGCATACAAGTACAATGGCGATGCTTTCAATGTAGGGAACAACTGGCTGTTACTTAGAGAAAACCAAGATTCTGGAAGAAGTAGCCATAAAACTGTGCTAAACTAAAACCACAAATCTGGATTCAGTTTAACTGCGAGTAAAGAATTCATCTGCTGTCTAATTCGAATTCTGGAATACAGAGAAAGCATCTATCAGTACATAGTGCCAGACTCAAATATTTATTCAGCCTATATTTATATCATACCAATATGGCAGACACCGATGCTAGATATGGAAGTAAAAAAAAACAAACAACAAATCCACAGTTTTATCCTCAAGAAATTTAGAATCTACTACACAGGCTCACAAACTGCAATCCACACCGACCCTAGCCAGTGGCCTGTTTTTCATAGTCTACAAGCAAAGAATGGATCTTACATCTTCACATTGTTGAAATTTTTAAAAATAGAAGCATGTTTTATGACTCATGAAAATGATCTGAAATAAATTTCAATGTCCATAAAATTCTTGTTGGTACTCAGCCATATCTGTTCATTTACATTTTGTCTCTGGATGAACGGAATAGCTTTGGCAGAGACCATATGGATCCCAAAGCCTAAATTATTTCCCAACATAGGCCCTTTTCAGAAAACACCTGCTGATTCCTGGTCCAGTAGACAAGAAAAAACAAGAACTGATGTATGTTCAAAGAGTTGTAAATACTGAAGAAAAGCAACACATTCTCCCTGAGGGTGTGGATGAGGCAGTGAGAATGGCCGGCTGAAGGGATCCTCAGAGCCATGGCTCTCCACCTAGTGTTACGGACTGAGTGTGTGTATACCCCCGACTTCATCACTTGAAGCCCCAACTACCAAAAAAGATGGGAGTAGGAGATGTGGCCTTTAGGTGTTGATAGTGTTTAGATGCAGTCAGGAAGAGGATGCTCAAGAGAAGGGGCTAGTGACCTAACAGGAGAGAATGCAAGCAGACCAGCCTCTGTCTGCACACTTGTCCCAAGTGTTCGTGTGAGAAAAGGGCCATCACCACACCGCGCTGATGTCCTGTTCTGGGATTTCAGATCCAGAACAATAAGAAATACAGGCTTGTGTTGTAAGACAGCCAGCCTATAGCATGTGTTCTCACAGCCTGAATGCGGACAACTGCTGACATCGACAAAGCGCCATGAAGTACATGGAACATGGAGAATTCTGTTTTGCATGTTGGGAGAGATTAAACCTAGGGTCTCACAATCAAGCATGTGCTCTAGGGCTGGCCTATATCCAGAACAGAATTCAAGGGATTCTTATATGTGAGAGAAGAAAACAACGCTTTTATTTTTACTACCCTGTAGCTGAAATGTAGCATTTTTTCCCCCAATCTTTACATGTGAGCAACAAACCTCACAAACAGAAACCATGTCTATTTTTAGACCATGCTAACATTTGCTATAGAGTTCTTAAATATAATTTGTACTCACAGTGATTTTTAAATTCTGTGTTATTAGGCCCGAGTTTTGTCTTGTTTTCAGTTAGCTGTTATATCATAATTCATCATTATTTTTCACCAGTTTCAGTGCAAATGCATTTATTTTCCAGTGTTCCCTGGCTAATGCTTTTAAACACATTAGAGGGCTTCTGGATGCTCCATCAGACTGACAACAGTTCCTCAGCATCCACAAGCTACACCTGGGCTGGAGGAACAGCTCAGTGGTGGAGTCCCTGCCTAGCTAACATCTTGAAGTCTTGGATTCAATCTCTACAACAGTGGTTTTCAACCTGTGGACCGTGACCCCATTGGGAGTTGAATGAACCTTTCACAGCGGTCACAAATCAGATATCCTGCATATCAGCTCTTTACAGTACAATTCATAACAGTAGCAAAATGACAGTTATAAAGTAGCAATGAAAACAGTTTTATGATTAGGGGGCATTACTTTAACATGAGGAGCTGTATTAAATGGTCTCAGCCTTAGGAGGGTTGAAACCCACTGCCCTAGAACCATGAAAGGGATGGAAGGCAACAAAAATAGAACTTCCTGCTCTAAGAAAGCCTTTTAAGAAAGCACATTACTAATGACTAGGCCTTCACTAGTTTGCATCCATGGATATGTAAATATCAAATATCTTGGTGCTTATGAATAGTAACTTCTGTGACTTCCCTGGGGATAGTTCTCAAGGATCCACACAACTCAATAACTAAACACTGGGAGCCTGGCAGGAGTCTGGTAAGACCTTTCTCCAGAAGTAAGTACTCAGTAGAGATGCTAAAAACAAACAAACAAACAAACACCAAAAACACTTAATATACTTCCCACATACCAGAAAGAGGAGGCCAATCAGCACAGTGAGGGAAAGCGAGGTCACTTGGGGGAAACCACAAGTGTTCCATAGGCTGTGGTGTTGGGTGAGGAAGGAGGTGGGTATAGGAGTAACTGAGCTGATGAGAGAGAGCCATAGGGTTAGTCTGCAATGGCTCTGTCTGACTGCCTGTGGACCTTGCTCTGGATGCACAAGTCATAGCGAAGCATTTAAACTACGTAATCCCCTTCAAAAATATATTAGTGGTAGTGCCCAGGTGAACTGCCTGTGGACCTTGCTCTGGATGCACAAGTCATAGCGAAGCATTTAAACTACGTAATCCCCTTCAAAAATATATTAGTGGTAGTGCCCAGGTGAACTGGAGGACAAGATTAGGAGGAAGATAGGGGAATGGAGGAAAGAGAGGAGAAGAAGGGCAATGGAGGGAAAGGGAGGTGGGTTAGCAGCTCTTTTAATTATCCTAAAGGACAAGGTCTGGTAACAGCAATAAAGTTAGAGAGGTGGGTCGGTTTGAATGGCACAAAAGATCCCAGGCAGAAAAGTTAGTGTGGAAATTCGACCCTAACATCCCACTGTCTA
>OU015757.1:50428422-50451264 GCA_907169655.1 Acomys percivali
ATTGCATCTCCATCAGTCTAGCACTAGGATTGCATCTCCATCAGTCTCATACTGTTCCCCACCTTGGGAACTCACTGTGGACCTGCTGTGGAAGCGTCTCCATTTTTACTGTATATTTCTGTATCACATCAGTTCATTGCCACTTGAAAGCTACAGTCAATGTGGTCATTTATGAAACCTTTGATTCTTCACATAAATTTGAAGTCCATGGTCCTGTCTGGTCCATTATGGAAGGATTTATTAAAGGAGGCGGCAGTAGTCCTATTTGGCTCTTATTTTCTAGTCATGAGAAGACACAGAAATAGAAAAAAAAAAAAAAAGAGACCCTTTTGGACTCATTCCTTTTTTATCAAATTAAAGGTAAGCTGCTCTTCAGCTGAATTCCAGAGAAATCACCAAGAAAAGGAACTCTTTAAAATTCTTCTTCACTGGCAGATGACATCAAGAAATGTCCAATGCAATGAGCAGTTATGAGCACTGTTTGCTATTCCAAAGATTCTGAGCTCAATTCCCAGCAACCACATTGTGGCTCACAACCATCTGTAATGTGATCTGCTGTCCTCTTCTGGCATATAGGTGTAATACAAACAGAGCACTCATATACAATAAATTAATAAAATCTTTAAAAAGAAAAAAGTGTCGAATGAGCTCAACTATTTCACATTTTCAATGTGAAAATGCAAATGCCATTTTTCTGCCTGTGAAAATGTTTTTCCAATTTGGAAGATTCGTAGTGTTACAAAGAAAACTGACCATTCAACAACAATTAGAAAAATGGCCTCAGTCCTTCCTCGTATTTTGTCACTTCATAGTCCTGCCAAATAGAAACTTGAAATCTTTGCTGTAAATCAACAATGGAATAAGTAGACAGTGAGCTGTTACAACTGCATTTAATTAGGAAGCCAGGGATATTTTCATACTCAAACTTGACTATTTTCACTTGCCTTTCAGTGGCTATTAAGCTTGAATGCTTTTAATGTAGTTTTATTATCTTACTTTCATAATCATAAAATTATGATAAGGATGAATGAAGCCATTTACACTAAGCCTTATGTCATGCTGGCATGGAGAAAACCTTATGGAAGAAATACATTTGGGAATGTGGAAAAGACTAGACTTATATAGAAAAACACCAATCTTCTCCTTCCACTTCAGGGATGGCTTTAGCACTTACCCATCTCCTCAGGCTTTAATGAAAAACACTAGAGAGAATTAGGGATATCTGGTTAAAAACTTTTGTGTTTCAAGTGTTTTCCTATAAAAATAATAAAATTATAATTTTGTGACCTAAAGATGAACAAGAGGCTAACAGTATCAGAACAACTTTAAATATAAAAAATTAGAAAGGCATTTATTTTAGTCATGATATCTACACTAGTTGTATTCCAGATACAAATAAGGGTTTTTCCCTCAGAAGCATAGTTGGTCTGTCAATATTAAGAGGGAAAGAGAAAGGAGCTTCCCCAGAAAGAATCTGTTTCCCACAGCTGCCACACACACACAAACACACACACACACACACACACACACACACACACACATACACACACACACATACACACACACATACACACACACACACATACACACACACACATACACACACACACACAAGCACAGATCTTTTGTCTTCATACCCCCACCACAAATTCCACATTAATAGGAAAATCATGGAAACATATGAGACCACCAGAAGATTTTTAACTTACTAAGGAAGTCTCACTCTGTCCTGGAACTCACCGGTGTCCTGGACACCCAGATTGGTCTCGGCCTTACAGCATCTTCCTCAGACAGCCTTCTAAGTGCTAGGATTATAGGTGTGAGTGACCACCCCTATCTTAGAACTATTTTTGAAATTAATAGCAATATAATTGACAGTAATGAAGCAGTGTGGTAACATCCAGCCTTGGAAAACTGCTCCCTATTTTATCAAGGAAGTTCAATACTGTAATCATATCATCAAAAGAATGCCTGGATAAAACACAGGGACTAGAAAGGTGACTTTCCCAAAGCAGAGAAAGCAGACATCTCTCTGTAACTCATTACAAGTGATAAGGTGCTATCACTGTTCAATCAGGCTGCTCAAATACCTAGTAAAGTGACAACCATTTTAAGACTTAACGTCATGTGTAAAATATGCTGGCATTGATTTTTCAAAAACAGAATACAGAAATACCCTATTTTCCCTGGAAATGACCCATGGTAAAATGATTCAGTTTTTTCCTGACAGGTTACATTGTTGTTTTGAACTTTGAAATAGATGACCAAGCTATGCTCCTGCCTGAAGAGCAAAAAGGCACATGAGCATCCATAGAAAAGCAGGTGGAGAGTGACACATGCACCTGCATTGAAATTTTAGCGGGGAAAGGCATTGTGTGGCCAGTTTTCAAGACAGCTATTCATCTCCAGCTCAGACACAGTGGCAGACAGTGAGAAAGAGTTGAAGGGCACAGTCCCGTATGCACGGCATGTGCTTAATCTTTATTAGAAAAATGGCTCAGAGCCTCTGCAGAGCAACAGTCAAGGGCCCAAACGCTGTAGAGATGGGGCAGTCAGAGGCCTGTGAAAGGACAAACTCAGTCAGGGCAGAGGAAAAAAATGCATTAGAGGATTACACAAAGGAGACGGGGTTCGTGGAAGAACATTAGAGGCTACACCCAAATCAAATGGATTGTCACCATCAGAGATAAAGAAAGAGTTAACCAAGGTGACAGAGGGTAAGCAGCAGACCCAACCCTTTCCAGAGTTAGCCATGAGCCTACCTTTAGGACTGCAGCTTGTTTTCTATGAAACTCAGGGGTACGTGACACATTTTTAAAAATAAAGCTTAAACTGTCTCATTTATAAAAAATAAAAATAAAGAAAAAAAAAGACTAAAAAGCAAACAGAGGCTGGACGTGGTGGTGCATGCCTTTAATCCCAGTACTTGGGAGGCAGAGGCAGGTAGATCACTGTAAGTTTGAGGCCAGCCTGGTCTACAAAGCAAGTCCAGGACAGCCAAGGCTTGAAAAACCAACCAACCAAACAAACAAAACAAAACATAAAAAACCCAACAACAATGACAATAAAAACAAAGGTATTTTCTCTTCCCAGAAGCTCTATGATGAAGCATAATTAGTAATTCTTATATAGTGTGCTATTTTGTAAAAACTAAAAGAGTGGTTTCCAAACTTTAGAGAGTACCAAAATAACCTGGAGGATTTTTAAACATATATTACCAGCTCCCATCCTGCAACAGGTCTTGGTTTAGGACTCAAAATTCATACACCTAAGAAATTCCCTTGTGATTCTGATTAGTACTGATTCAGAGATCATCTTTAAGGACCACCAGTCTATGGTAAATGAAACAATGTGCATATTTTCATACCCTGGGCTTCTAACTGGTCGTCAAGAACAAGAACATGGAGAACAGCTCAGTTGTGTACATCTGTCTCACCAATACACTCAAAAGCTGAAGGGGAATTACAAAGCAGTTTAACAGAAGCAGAACACTTACTTTTCTCCACACTCTCTGTAAACACATTGCTCTCTATAAAGCACTGATTTGGGACCGTCATATAAGCGCGTGTGTGAACCATCTGGTAACCCTTTTGCCACGTAGATTCTGTAAGTCTGGAGCAGAGTTCCAGGTGTGCCCTTTATAGTTAACTCCAGAAGAGAGACATATTGCTCATCTAAGCGTCATGCTTTGCGAAGCCAGGTCTTACTTTGTATAGATGGAAGAGATGTAACTCAGGAGACAGAGCAAACCTTCCAATCATGCTGCCTGTATGCAAAGCCAAGCTCTTGTCACCGAGTAGCTGTGTCACTAGGGTCAGGTCACCTAACCTCCCTGTGAATTCAATGTCTGTAAAAAATTAATGGAATTCCCTACCGACTCTCAAGGATTAAACAAGCTAACACATGGAAAGCAGAGAGGAATATCAAAATATATGACCCATGTCTCCTGAGAAGGGGGCTTGCCCTGGCTGCAATGACCTAGTTGTATTGGGTTTTATTATATATTCTTTCCAAGGGCTTGATGCTCAGCAGGCCAAGGTTTTTATGAGATTAAATATTTGATTACACAGAATTCTTCATCTGTCTGTCTCTTGGTTGTTATTTTCAACAGTTCTTAAAGGCATATAGAAAACAAACAGCTTTGTGTCTTTGGGCTTGGTTTTACATCTGAGGTAGAACGGAACTACCTCAGTGTAGGGTGGGGGTGGGGCCACAGAGTGGTATGGAAGGGTGGGTGTGCTCGTCATATTTCCTGTCACTGTGATCAAACACTTGACAGAGTGACCCAAGGAAGGAAAAGGGTGTTTTGTTGTTGATGGTGGTAGTGGTGGTGGTGTTTGTTTGTTTGTTTTGGCTCATTGTTTGAGGGTGACTGGCATCGTGACTGGCAAAGCATGACATCAGCAGCACCATGACCGGCAGGTGTAGCATCTACAGTGGTCTAATGCCATGGCAGAAGGCACACGAGACTTCTTGCCTCAATCTTTGTGGACCAAGAAACAGAGGGCACAAGAAGCAGGCCCAGGCTATACACCCCAAGACCCATCCCCTGACCAATCCACTTCCTTCATTTAGGACCAACCTCCTAAGACTTGCACAGCACCTGGAAAGAGCACCAAATCCTGAGGACTACATATTCAGAGGCCCCTGTGGGGTATATATACATAAACCCTAAGAATGAGAAAGACAGCGTCAGAGGTTTTCCCCAGCTCTGCGCACACAACTAATGATGAGATGAATGCTCACATTGGTTGTTGCCATGACTTTCTTGTTTATGGAATCAGAAGGACTTCTAACTTCTTCCACTGAAGTGTCCTTATGGGCACTGGTTCTTTCAAACATGGAGACGAACTCTCTACCTCCCAGCTCCTTGATCATCAGCAGAAAGGCAACATTAATTGCAGGTGTGACTACTTAATGTCCCCATGTTAACCTTATTTTCTAATGAGGACCTTCGTTTGAGGGAGCTAAATATTTATAAAGCACGAAAAAAAAACACAATAATTTTCCATCAATAATGTAAAGAGAATTCTTGTTCCCAAACCATTGCTATTGTGATGATACAGTGTTCAGCACCTGGCTGCTTCCAAATGTCAGCCTAGTGAGATTGTTTTCACAGAGCTGTCAACATTTTATGAAAAGGTAATCTGGGATAATTGTAGAGGCTGGAAACTGCACCTGCTATAATTTTGTTCCAGACTTTGGGGGGAAACAGCTTCCCTTAAATAATATCGTAGCTGAAAAGCTTTGTAATCAATACGGGTTTTTTTTCACATCCACAGGACTCATATTTGAGATCATAAATATAAACACACATGCAGGTTCCCTGAGACAGTTGGTGACTGAAACAACCACGATGTGATTCTCACAAGAGAAAATAATATCAAAAAAAGACAGCATTTTGAATTTTAGAGACAACAGTTACATACAGAAAGCATAGTACTTATAAATATCTTAAATGCTACTCCATCTAACAAAACCTTTCTTTCCTGAGAAGCCAATCGTAGCTCTTCAGAATACACAGCAAATATCCTTGAAAGTATGCTGGAATCTTAAATCCTGCAAATTTTAGGATGAGTCCCGTTTCTTATAAAAAACTTTGTATTTCTCCCTGTTTTTATGTAATAGTGCCTCTCTTAGATGAACAAGGAGGGAAAATAGGCCATTTTCTAATTGATTTACTAGTTGAATGAAAGGCACTTTGCAAATTAGCCACAGATAGGCTTAATTAGCACCCCACTTTTACTAGAAGGAAATTCCCCATCATCCACGGTGTCACACAGTCTTTAGTAAAAGAAACCAAAAAAACAAAACCAATGGCTATCATCAAAATGATTTAGAGAAGTAAAAGTAAGTCTACTTATGAAAGCTGATCATAGAGCAATCTGAAAACAACCTGACATAATTAATAGTATCTTATAATTATTCTAGACTTACAAGTTTCTTAGCATGAGTTCCAATGTGAAACCATAGATCTTAATTATATATATATATATATATATATATATATATATATATACATACACATGTGTGTGTAATTACTAAAGAGACCTCTTACCAGATTAGTCATCTCAGATACAAATATTGTAAATGTCATTTCTTCTGTAATGCTTGGCATAAGCAGATGCCCTTTACAAAATTAATGAAGAGGGTAAATTTTCTCTATTTCACTCAGTTTAAAGTTGAAAAGTAACATGTCTAAGGTGTAACCATGGAGAGTAGAAGCCTTCGGCACAGACATAAATAAAAATAAATAAATGCAGTACATTTTTAAAGAATGCGTGCAAGTAACTGTTTCACAAGCAAATTTTCTGAGATAAACGGTTACATTTGGGAAGTAACTACAGCATGTATTCTCATCTGTAAAATGGGAGTGATAGTCTGCCACATTTGTTTTGGCTATATGGGAAAATAAGTGCAAAATGAACTTGGGAAATTATTATATGCAATATTACTACATGCAATAAAAAAAAAGCCAAGTAAACAGACACTTTGTCAGCAGTCAAGAACTTAGAAAGCACAAGACTTGGACTGTGCACGGAGCTCCTTTATACGTTTTCTGGCATCTCTGAACACTTCAGAAGGTAGGTCACACAAGTGACAGCCACCTCTCCTCTATCCTCAAAAAAATAAAAAATAAAAACAAGTCACAGAAAGATGCGTGACCGGCTCAGGTTCTTACTCGGAACTATCGCTCAAATTAACCTGAGTTTATTGACAGATCTTTGTGTGCCAGCTTAAAACCTGATAGAACAAAAAAAAAAAAAGAACAAAACTAAAACAGCCCTTCAGATATTCCCCAGTGGGTATTCATGAAGAAACTAGGTAGGTGGGAGGGGAGAAAATCACATTCAGCCTCACATTCCTAGATGAGACACACACAGCTCTGCTCATAGTCCTGTTAGCCCAAGCATCAAAGAAGGTTCAAATCCCTGCTCACTTAAAAGTTCTTTATAAGAGTCGAGCATGTTAGCTGGAAAGGCCTACCT
The DNA here is from genome assembly GCA_907169655.1 of Acomys percivali. Lineage (NCBI taxonomy): Eukaryota > Metazoa > Chordata > Mammalia > Rodentia > Muridae > Acomys > Acomys percivali. The sequence continues at coordinate 50,435,412 of OU015757.1, forward strand.
ATGTTACAGAATCTGAGTAAACCTACGATTTGTGCTTGCCTCTATTCAATGAAGTATAATGTGCCAAACTCAAAATAAGAAAGGTAGACAAAGTCAAATAGAGACATAAAGGCTCGCTTCACAGCTACCCCCAACCTCTTCTTCCAGACAAGATCTTGGATGGAGAAGGATTTCAAAGATCAAAAAAAGAGAACCATTTCCCCGGGGCAACTCAACTCTCAGACATTGAACAAAACAAAACGAGAAAATAGAACACCAAAACCAGTGACCAAGCAATGAGCAAGCCAGGCAAACCACAATAAGAAAGAGTCCCTGATGGCTCTTTATAAGCATTCAGCCTGCAAAGCCAGGTGGCAAACATGAACAGCTGGCAGACCCTGCAGGCAACACACTGGAACCTCTGCCAAGGCAACACTGAAGGCAAATGGTTAGGCGGGGCCGGGAGGGAGGAGCTTCTCTTCAGGTATCTGTATAGGTACAGGGGAGAAAGCCAGTGGAGGGTATATGGCACAATTAATGATATTGCACCTTTGGGGGTGAATAACACACTTTTGACATGTCACAATATAAGACGATCTTCAGTTAGGTGTACCTAGGTGTATTCTACATCAGTCACCCACCGTTACGTCTAAATGGGAGTTTAAAGTCTGGTGCCTCATAGGTGTGTATAATGGTAAACTGGTTTATCTAGTAAAGGATGTCGTTTGAGTATTGCCTAATACAGCTTAAAAGAATTACCAAGAACAGCAACATCTATTTCAAAGCTAAGGTTGCCACATGGTTTCAATCAAAATACCAAAGTATGTAAGGAATTCTTTTGACAAGTCTCCTCCAACAGGACTATGGTCTGGGCCTGGTGAGTAAGCACGCATGCTCAGAATCTTGTCAGATAAGTAGTTCTTTCATGAAACTGTCAAGCAAATACTGGGCTTTCTGGTCATTCTAACCTCTGTTCACAGACCTATTTTCCCCACTTTTTACCATCACTCTGAATTATTCCAAACATACCTTTTCTACTACGAAAAAGAAAAAAAAATGCCAATCTCTTCATATTCATTTGAGAAACAGAAGAGCTTCTAGCCTTATCAAATAAAACACAATGACAGTCCCCTTCCAAAGAGCTGCTATTGGCAGCCTCCATCACAGTCATGAGTATCCCCAAAGCAAAGGGTGGAGAGAAAGCTGGCTCATTTAGATCCTCCTAGGATAGAGAGCAAATTCCCACACAAACGGAAGTCTAATTTCATATTGCTATTGCTGGTGCGAGAATGTCCCTCGAAGACCCTTATATTAAAACTTGGTCCTCAGCCCTCAGCACTACTAGGAGTATATGGAGAACTTCTGGACTGGGTGTGATTGGGCTGGCTTCAGGTCACTTGGCATGTGCTCTTGAGGAGGACTCTAGGACCTCGATCTCCTCTCTACTTCCATCATCCGACGCATTTTTGCTCTGCCTCATGCTCCCTGCTATGAAGCGCCACCTTGGCACAGGCACAAAGGAGTAGAGTCAGCTGGTCGTGGCCTGTAAACCCCCAAATGATATGCCAAAATAAAATTTCCTTTTGTGGTGTACATGCTAGACAAACAGTTTAACCATTGAGTTACATCTCTGATCCTAAAATAAATGTTTTCTTTTTAAAAATTGATAAGCTCGGGTATTTGTTACAGCGATAGAAAGCTGTCTAAAAACTGAACTGTCAGCCTATCATGCAATTTTGATGAAATGAAAAATTAAACACAAATCAGCCCAGGCAGATGGCTCAGTGTGTAAAAGTGCTGGCTGCCAAGCTTGAGAACCTGAGTTCAGTCCCGGGGACCCACATAGTGAAAGGGGAGAATTGATTTCCAAGTGTTCCCTTCTGCCCTTTAAACACTCACACACTACAGGCACACGCCCTCCCCCTCCCCCCACCAACACACAAAATAAATAAACGGAAATTAAAAATTATTTAAAATTAGGCACAATTTGTTTCTTACAAATTTACCTTTACTTTAACAAATCATTGTTCTTCTACCCAGTGGAAAATTAAAATAAACTGAGCAAGACACACTTAGATCTGGGAAGGCATCCTCTGGGTTCTGCAAACTTAGAAGCATGTATATTTAGTGTCAATAGGAAGAAGAACATGGTCCTCTTTTCAGGTTTGTGGCCCCAACAGCAGTGACAGGCAGGCCCTCCAGGCATCCTGACAGCCAGCCAACACTGAGTAGTTAGTGCACCCTGAATACACAGAGACCTACACAAGAACTTGGAAAAAGAAAAAAAACAAAACAAAACAAAAAACTTTCTGGGAAAAGTGCTATCAAAAAGCACATGTGAACAGAATTAAAAGAGAACAGTCATAGTAAGTAGCCAGGATGCCCTTCAGGGGCCTAATGGGAAGATAAACACTGGTACATCCCAACAATGGAATATTGTTCTGTGCTAAAAAGAAATGAGGTATTAAACCATGAAATGATACAGAGAAAATTTAAATGAGTGAAAAAGAAGACAATCAGAAAGAATTTGTATTGCTGTTTCGCTATATGCCATTCTGAGGAAGGCAAATCCACAGAGACAGCAAGTGACAGGGTTAGGGAAGACAAGGCAGGACACAGGGTTTTTTGATTAAGAGAAATTATATTTGTGTACTGCAATTGGAAATATTTGTTATATTTGCCCAAAATAATTAACAATGTAATTCTACAAATTAACCACAACATAAAATACATATCGTGGATGATAATGTATTGTTATAGGTGCATCATTCGCAACAATGATAGCCCCTCTGGTATAGGAGTTTGATGGTTGAGGAGGCTATGAATGTGTGTGACCAGGGGACAGAGAAGAAATCTCTGAACTTACTAATCAACTTTGCTTTGGCTCTGAAACTCTTTGAAAAAGTGGTATGCATATATAACCTCAGCACTTGGGGAAGGAGAACCCTGTGGGTCAGAGCTTAGACTCCAGACAGATTACCAATCTGGCTAGGCTGACGTAGCAAGAGCTTGCCTCAAAACCCAAATGATCATAACAGTGGAACTGAGCAGGACAGTCTGTGACAACAAATAAAGGATGGTACCCTAATTGGTAAGGATGCTTCAGGACAGTCTGTGATGACAGACATCCTATGGTACCCTAACTGGTAAGGATGCTTCAGGACAGTCTGTGATGACAGACATACTATGGTACCCTAACTGGTAAGGATGCTTCAGGACAGTCTGTGATGACAGACATAGTATGGTACCCTAACTGGTAAGGATGCTTCCCAGAATGAGGGTAGAGAGCATTTCTAGCATGTTCTAGGTGTGCTGCTTTCTAACCCAGTCTCAATACCAAGTGCCTCCTCTTTAGCGTGAGTATACTAATACTCCCTTGCCTAATCCTGTGGGAAGAAAGACCCTGTGTGTTCCGTACAGAGCAGTGACTATCACAGAGTGAACACATAAGAAGTCCTTAACACTACTTTATTACATTGCCAATTAGACTGCTGTTTAGTGATGTAAAGTTGTATAAATTATGAAACAATTGATTTAAACTTAGACTATGATATTCTATTTACTTTTCAGGAAGTAGAAAGTGGATTAATGAGAAAATTCACCATCTTGTCATTTACTATCTATTTTTCAAGGAATCATCATCTAAATTTCCCGTGGAAACCTCTGTGAAATACCAATTGTTCTCTGTACCCTATGAGCTCCAAATTCCTAAGACGGTGTCCTCTGTCACTTCCACATGGAGATCCCTGGATTCGGAAACACAATCTGGTCAAAGGCTACTTTGTTAGGTGATGAGTCTGTTTCCTCATCCAATTTTTTAAAAATGTAATAATGTACGCAGGGTTCTTCAGAGTGTTAAAAGAGTCCCTGCATCCCTCCCAGTTAATACTCCAGTATCTTTTTGAGTCTCGATTGGCACCACCCCTATTATTTGCAGCTGATAGAGCAACATAGCCACATTCTAAGTTCACTATGTTCTTAATAAGTAAGTATGAACACAAAACAAATGCATTGTGCTTCCTCATGACAAATAAAACAGAAAACTACAGTACACTATGTATTTTCTTTAATTATCATAAAAAGCAATTTTTATCATTTTTTAGTATTACCTCCACGGTCTGTGGGTAGGTAAGTATTTTATCCAGGATTACCTCAAATTTTCTCACTGTTAAGTGAAATAGATTTGATTTTTAAACTTGTTTCATCCTTGTGACCAAGTGAGAAAGGACACTTTATTTTCACTTGTTTTAGTGTTGTCATCACTAGGAATATTCATGTTGCTTTCTCAAAGTAGTACAATAAGGATGAAACTAAAACAATGAAATAACATAGACATTTCTGAATGAAAAGTTACAGTGAGTGGGAGTAGTGTGGGGTAAGGTAGGAAAAAAAACACATAAAACCCAATGACCTTGGCCTTATCAGCAAAATAAAAGAAGTCTATCCATTAAGTCCTCCAGCCTGTTTTTGCACCAATCCTGCTACCGGCCAGCAACTACGTTTGTGACCTCCACAAATACCTTGTAGCCAACTCTTTCACAGCAAAAGGTAACAGCTTAGGGAGCACTCACTTGACGCCTCATGTGTTGCCCCAAATGAAAGTGAGCTATGACCCCCTTGAACTGCTCTCAGTAAAGACATCAGGTGAGCTGTGAAGAGCCAGGAACCTCCTTAGAGTGCCGAGGAACCCATGTGCTAAAACAACCAGTTAGTACAAGGTAGTTTGCTTGCTATCAGGATAGCTGCTGTATGAGGCTTGAAACTGTACTGCTGTAAATCCTAGGGTTTATAATAGCCACCTCCAGAAGCAGCTTAGTAACCAGGCAAGCAGCCCCTAGGTAAAAGAAGCGCAGCTCCAAGAAGTCATTTAAATAAAATTGCTCCTCTGAAACATTATTTTAACTGGATAAAGAAAGATGGTATATTAGACTATACCCAAGAAAGGGCTATGAAGATTATAACAGATGTTTTAAGACACTAATAGGTGATTAAATAATCTTAAAGCTTGGTCACTAGTCATAGTCCTGAGACAACTAACCAACCATAAATGCCTTGCAATATTTATCGCAGGTCTGTGTATTCCCATCAGCACAGGATATATTAGCATCTTGTAACATCATGAAATATGCATCTCATCACTGTCCCACACAGCACTTTCAACTGGCCTTTTGTTTCACACAAACAGTTCTTTGAAAATTCTTGGAGCACAGTTTCCTAGAACTAAGCATTTTTTTGTTCCAATTGTGACTGTAAAATTAACTACTCAAAATATGAGTGACATTTTAAAATTCAAAGACAGAGCAATTATCACTGATGTGCTTAATAATATTTCATATGATAATCACCTCCTTACTCACAATCAATTGACACATGAAGTAAACACTTCTGAAGGCCAGGCACACACCTCCAATGAAAGTATCATTACACTTCTGAAACTGTGCTTTGGGTTCATGAGAATGTTTAAGTAATCTGTTTTTTCAGTCTTTGAATTTAAATCACTGGGAGGCATGAATGAAAAGAGACTAAGACTTTGTTTACAAAAAGCTAGTATTATAATGCTTGGTGAGGAAAATGAAAACTGGAGTAAAAGGGACAGTGGTTAAATTCTTTAATTTATTTCTGACACACTAGGGAAAAAAAATGAACAGAGGGACCTTAGAGATTGCTCAACAGTTAGGAGAGCTTCCTGCTCATCCAAACATGAGTTCCCAGCACCCATGGCTGCAGGCTCCCAACCTTCTGAAATCCCGGCTCCAGGGATCCAGCGCCCTCTTCTGGCCTTGATGGACACTCACACACATACTACACACACACACACACACACACACACACACACACACACACACACACACACAGAGAGAGAGAGAGATTGATATATATATACATATATGTGTATATATTTTAATTATATAAGCATGCTTATTTATAGAATTTTTCAAAGATTATCAAAGTCTAAAACAAAGTTGAGTCCCAATTTTAAGAAAGTGGTAAATCCTATTTGAAAAATAATTTACGTTTTTTATGATTATTTTGTTTACTTTGTTCCTCTTCATAGCATTCTCCATGCTCCTTGCCTCCCTCTGGCTGGTTCCTTTCTCCCTCCAGATAGCTCCTCCCCGTACTTTATTGTGATGTGTACCCCATGAGCTTTTCTCTTTCTCCTCTCCCTTAACATCGGCCATTTTTAACTAATGAAAACTGAGCAACAGAGTCAAGCTTGTATTAGAATTTTTCTCATGATGGCTAGAAAATGCCTGACAAAAAGCATCTTCAGGGAGGGAGGGCTTGTGTTGGTTCGCAGTGTAAAGGTCCAGTCCATCATGGCAAAGGTGGCCCAGTGGCAGGAGCATGGGGGTAGCGGGTCTCAGGGCCTCCTCACTCGGGAAGCAGAGAAGGAAGAACGCGGATACACCGCATGTGACTTCCTTTCAGTCTGTGGCTCCAGCCCATGAGATGTGGCCCCCACATTCAGAGACGGTCTCCCTTGTTCTAAAAAGCGAAATAGATGCAGCCAGGAGTGTGTGTTTTAAGTCCAGTCAAATTGGTACCGAAGACTAAAAGTCACAGACTAGCCTAACTCTTTGAGGTAAAACACTGGTCTCATATTAGATGATATACTTTTTATGGTCCATCCTTTTGACAACATAATTTTTACTAAGTGAGTCACACCAACTCTACCAGTTGACATCACATGTTCTTGTTCTCGAATGCAGAGGAACAAGTGGCTGGAGAGCAAAGGTGACCACTAAGTACCTCTTGGGTACTTTTTGACCATCACTCTATAAGACAAAGGAAAGAACTTTAGGCACCATATCTCCATTTTTCTATTTAACTTCAAAAATGTATTTTCTCTTTGACCACGACAACTTTCTTAAAGAAAGACCTTTTAATATGGAGAAATAAAATAGTACAGACTCTGTGCTAAAAATAAATCATAAAACTCAGAAAAAAAGTCATGATTCACATTAATACCATAAAAACTACTAATTTTGCACATTTTATATAAACTTATTTACAAAAGCATTGCTTCATTCAATGACTTGTTGTTTTTCAACTGAAATGAACCTGATTGGTTCTTTTTATTCACTGAATAGTAGTTTTTAGTTGCCTCCTTTATTTAAGTAACATCTTACTCTTTTGTTGCTTCTAATGTCCCACTGCTAAACAAAAAGGAAAAATACAATGACTCTTTTCAATATATTTTTGCAAGTTAATTTTCTACAGACTAAAATTTCTCAAACTGGAGTCACTACATGCAGCCTCATGAATATTTTAGAGTGTTTTACATATATGTTGCCAAATTGCCTTCTAGAAAGCCTGAGTGGATTGGAATAGCCAGTGCAGGCTTATAAGAGCATCCATTTACCAACACAGGCTGTTGGGAGTCTTTTCAGTAGTCTATGCGCTTATTATTGGGACTAACTTAAATACCAAGTATCAAACCAGTGATTAGCCCTTTTTAATACCGTAGGTGTCTTCTTACCGGTGGAAACAAAAATGCAATCACGTTGTAACTCTCTGGATAGCCTCAAATCATTTCGTCTGAGAAAGGAAAAGCAGCCTTGAAAGAGGGCAGTGAATGTAACATGCTTGTCTAGCATGCAAAGAGCCCTGCATTGGTTCCACAATTCCATATAAAACCAGGTTGAGTGTGTGTGTGTGTGTGTGTGTGTGTGTGTGTGTGTGATCTCAGTATTTAGTACTCAGTAAAGATAGGGTGGTGGGAGGATTAAAAGTTTAAGCTCAACCTAAGATGCATGAGACCCTGAAGAGAAACAGATGGAGAGGGGGGAGAGGGGAGGGAGAGAGAGAAGGAGGGAGAAGGAGAAACAGACAGCAAAGGAAGGAAATGGGAGGAGGGAAGGGTTGCTTGGAATTCCAGAGTGGCTGTTACAGTGCTAAGCATACACCAGGAACTATTAAGGCATTTCTGCAAGCAGGCCAGATAGGTAGCCTTCTCATAAATATGCATTCAATGTTTAATGTATGAAGTCCACTAAAAAGTAGGGGTGAATGCAGTTTGTTCCTCTCTTTTGCTCGATTATACAACGGCACTTTAGTCTGATATGAAGCTCGAGTTAATTGATGATATTTTCTAAGACAGCACTAGTGCTGTTCAGAGGCATGTTATATACTGGGATTACAAGGAATAATTTTAAAAAATTTAAAAAATTAAAATAAAAAAGAGGCTCAAAAGAAATTAGACAAAAAAAAAAAAAAATGAAAGGAGAAAGTTGAGGGAAACTGAGAAGTGCTAGACTGCTGAGTCAGACTCCAAGCTCCTGCCCCAGGACCTTGGATGGGCGGACATTATTCTCCTAAGACACTGAACTGAACCATAATTCTGAAAATCTTTCCAAATACAAGGGAGTTTTATAAGGAGAAGGGAGGAAGAGGAAACAAGAGAGGTAATCATAGCCCCTATCTAAAAAAAAAACCAGCCACCCTCAAAGTCACAGTTTTATCTCATTCTTAAGCTCTGCAGATGACAAAATGTTCAGAACATAGATCTGGATTTCCAGACCCTAGATCTAAGTCAACTAAGCTTTCAGCGCCATGTTGCTGGTGGTTCTGCCCAGTGCTATGTCCTTTTCCATAATTCAGTCCTTGGTCATGGTGACTAAATCATAAGGTTCAACCCCTCTCCTGCCACACTCTTCATTGTCTGTCTACACCGTTCTTTCTAGTAGTGTCCCTGGAATTGAAATAGTCCCTCTAGGAGGGAGGGAAGGCTCAGGAGATTCAGAGAGTAAACAAACCATATTGGGAAAGTTTAGACTTGTAAGAGTCAGAAAGGCATCCCCCCAGGAGTTACAGAAGCAGAATGCAACCACCAGGGAAGAAGAAACCGACCAGCCACACTGCAGCAGGAAGATTTTCCCAACCTGGCAGGATGCCTGCAAGCTCTACAACAGCTCCAGGGTTGTTGCTCTCAGGTGTGGCCACCTATGCTGGGAGCGGGCTTTGCAATGATGTAGCTGCTTTTAAGTCATCCCAGCTCCTGTAAGTAATCCCTCACCTATATTCCTGTTTGTGCCCCCAATATAAATGCATTGTTTCATCAAGAGGGATTTTGGCCCGGTTTTACCTTTGGTCTGTCACTGGTTCTCTTTATGGGGTAAATAGACATCTGTATTGTGTTTCCCCAGGAAACAGGGTGACTTGGGGTAGAAAATGAATTAAGGGATCCTTAAACCAAACGGACCAAGAAACACAAAACCTAAAAGCGTAGCATAACAAACCTTAACCCATCAGCCAGATTTCCTTGACAAAATCTCTAGAACACGCCAAGCTTTGAAAATTAATGAAGCCATCTTTAAGCAGTCATTCTGAAGGAGTGATATTTTTTCAGAGGCATTTTGAAGGAGATGAGAGGATCGTACAAACATGTGTTTATTTTGGGTATTATTAGCATGGCAAGATTTAAAGTTCCTCTCTTATTTCCCACAAGAAAAGTGATTGCACATGAAGCCAGCTTGCTGTAGTTGGCTTGTTGTAGGAAATCCATCCAAATGATCTAAAGAAAATATTGACATCAGAAGCATTCATTTCCAAATATACTTAGCATGGTGTAATGCCTGTCTTTAATCAGAAGGCCTGCACCAAAGCAGTATGACATGTGCATAGCAGTGAAAAGAATAGTATATGCGATGTTCCTTTGAAAGTGACAAAGCAAGCTGGCTGATGGTGGCATACTCCTTTAATCCCAGCACTCTGGAGGCAGAGGCAGGTGGATCGCTGTAACTTCAAGGCCAACCTGGTCTACAAAGAGAGTCCTGGACAGTCAAGGATACACAGAGAAACCCTGTCTTAAAAAGCCAAGCCAAAAAAGAAAGAAACAAACAAACAAAGAAATGAAGAAAGAAAGTGACAAAGCATAGAGGTAAAGTTTACCACAATCTGGATTAGACACACCAATAGGGCATAGCTATAAATAATTCAAAAATAAGGTAGCCTTTTACATAAACACTTTGGATTGAGTGAAACATTTAAATTTCTACCAGGAAGCCCCTACTTTCTACTTGAAACTTGAAAAGATGACTAGGCCTGCTCCCTAAGCCTGATTTAGGACTTGTAAGATCTCAGCATGAGTAAGAATCATTTCAAGTATGCAGATATAAGTGAGTATATACCATTTGAGTCTTTCTGCTTCTGGGTTAACTCACTCATTATGATCATTTCCAGCTCAATCCATTTATCTACAAATTTCGGGAATTCCTTGTTTTTAATAGCTGAGTAGTATTCCATAGTGTATATGTACCACAGTTTCTTTATCCATTCTTCTACTGAGGGACGCTTAGGCTGTTTCCATGATCTGGCTATTATGAATAAGGCAGCTATGAACATGGTTGAGCAAATTTTCTTGTTGTGTGCTGGTGCATCTTCTGGGCATGTCCCACAAAAGCCTTCCCTTACCAGGAAACTGGGACAGAGGGGAGGACATCCTATTGGGACTCTAGATGAGAGAACCATGTGAGAATAGCAAAGTAGAAGGATCCAGTGGGTCCTAGAAACCTACAAGTAGAACATTATGATAGGCAGATTTGGGCCAAGGGATCCCGCTCAAACTAAGGCCCTAGCCAAGGACAATACATGCGGTAAAATTTAAACCCCTACCCAGATCTAGCCCATGGACAGGACAGTCTCCACACTTGAGTGGAGAGAGGGATATGACTTTCTCATGTACTCTGGTGCCTCACATTCGACTATGTCCCCTGGAGGGGGAGACCTGGTGGCACTCAGAGGAAGGACAGCAGGTCACCGAGAAGAGACTTGATACCCTATGAGCATATACAGGGGGAGGTAATCCCTCTGAGGAACAGTCATAGGGGAGGGGGATAAGGGGAAAATGGGAGGGAGGGAAGAATGGGAGGATACAAGGGATGGGATAACCATAGAGATGTAACAAAAATAAATTAAAAAAAAAAAAAAATCATTTCAAGAATTCAAATAATGACAATTTCCAGTGCCTAACCCCCCAGAGTCCTAATTCATCATGTTTCATGTAGAAGCCAAAAGCAAATCTTGCACAGCCCTGACATGCTTTTGTTCCCTGACTGTACACAGCACACGGAGGAGACACACGGCAGTGCTCAGTACCTAGTTCCCATCCCCTTCCACTCCTCCTGAGCAAACAGTCGTGTGTTAAAGATCTAGAAAGACATGGATGCTGCAGACCTGCTAATACTTCATTCCAGGCTTTTATCTTTGGTCCTCAAATGTTCACTTATAGCATCAAAAATGCTTACGATTAAGTTACAGGTTGGCCAGCATACCAGCAACCATTAAGGACTGACATCACCTTTTTATTTATGGCAGTCCTACATTTTCCTCTTTACTTGTAGAGTAGTTTTAGCTTTTGAAAGCATTTCTGCAAACCACTTTATTGTTTGAGTTTGCTAAATTCACCAGCATTATTTTTAGCTTGTAAGATAAACTCCCACACCTTCCCTATCTCCAGTTCTTTTTTTTTATTTTTAAAAGCTTCTTTATGACTTTCCTGGGATATGTGATAAGTGCTTCTTAAATATTTAGAGGGTGGAAAAATCCAAACAAACAGGATTTTCTTGAAATTTAAAAAAGTTGCATTTGCTTATTGTGTGTAGAGATGTGGGCTTGTGTATATGCCATAGCATACATATGGAGATCAGAGGACAAGTTGAAGAAGTCATTCCTGTCCGTCCATCCACCATGTAGATCCTGGGGATCGAACTCTGGTCATCAGACTTGGTGGCAAGCACCATAACTCACTCAACCTTCTCACCAGCCATCTTGAAAAGTTTGAGTATTCAATCCCAGTATTTCTTTTTCAGAAGAACAAGCAACAGCTCAGTTCAGATGAAGTTTAAAATTGATACAAAAAAAAAGCATCTTTTTTTTTTTCCTAAATCTAGTTTCTGCAATGTGAACAAAACATTCATCTCACCATTACAAGTGTCATTGATGTGCATGGTTTTTTTATAGCGGTATTTAAAGAAAAATACTTAGAGATATAACTATGTAGAAAAGAGCAAAGAGAAGGTTGATTAAATGCTGGCCAACTCCAAAGACTCATAAAGAAAATGAATGTAACAATCACAACTCTAACCTTATGAAAAACCACAGAAAGAACATTTCCTAGCAAAATTGACAGCCATGCATAAAGCAGCATTCTGTAGCAGTACCGTGCACATATGTTGGAAATCTGATTTGCCCTCCCTGAAGCAGCACACGTCTACATTTCATGAATGACAACTAACTTTTGTTTCATACTCTGTAAAATTATGCAAATCTAGAATTCAATTTTGGAAAAGATGTACTAGGACAATAGTCTAAGGCATATGTTAAAAGAGGCTTTAAAATAGTAGAAAAAAATGGATTTACTCCCAATACTTACCTAAAAAAGTAATCTAATTCTTTTTCTTAAGGAACAAAGACATTTCTCATTCATTAAGTGTTTGCATATCTTCCTCTTTATCTTCTGTACCCTCTCAACTCAATGGCTAATTTTCTGCAAGTTTTTAATCTTTTTTAACTGTAGCCTAATCACCAAGACCACTAAAGATGAAACTACAGTTCTCAATTTGTTTAACACACATTATATCTAATAAAAATATTGAAAACAAAATAAAGAATTTCTGATTTGCTGGACATTCCTTTCTTTTTTTTTTTTTTTTTTTTTTTTTTAAACCCTGAAGTTTGCGTGAGCTTTGGAAAGTCACCTGCCTTTGTACCCTGATTTATGAATAAGAACATAAAAATGCTAGAAACATAATGGGCATGGGTTCAGCTAGCGGTCAGCAGCAACGTGCCCTGAACAAAGGTCTTCTGACTTAGTTGAACCTTTGCTCTGCATACCATGCAATGGACAGTCAAATAGCTGCAGGAAAGAAGAAAGCTATGGGTGCTTATTTTTAAATTCTCTATTATTTAATTACCCTTTCCTTAAATTTTCATAAATCAAGCTTCAGCTCCGATAATCTGGTTTCAGTACAGAAACTATTTTTCCAACATTAAAATCCTTCTTTAACAATAATAAAGTTAGGTAGCTAAGCAGGGATTAGCCAACATGGAGAGAATGGGGAGGGGAGGGAGCCCCTTCAGGCCCTAACTCCTGTTTCCTAGGTAACAGTAGAAAGGGATACTTCGTAAATGTGTCCCTTAGGATTTAAAATATCACATGAAAAAGTGGAGGTGTCAGGGCTTTGTTGAGACACACTGACAAACAGGTACTTCCTCCCGGCCAAAGAGTAGCATCTGATTCTACCACTAGCCCTGGATTGAGCTGTGAGGTTTTCCGCTGCCCCTATAATTAGAATGTTACATACTGTTTTCCTTTCCTCTAAGACTTAATCCAGAGACTGGAGAGATGGCTCGGTGGTTAAGGTCACTGATGGCTCTTCCAGAGGACCCAGGTTCAAATCCCAGCACCCACATGGCAGCTCACAACTGTCTGTAACTCCAAGACCTAAGGAATCTTACATAGACACACATGCAGACAAAACAACAACGTACATAAGATAAAGGTAAATAAAAAGATTATTAAAAAAAAAAAAGACTTAATCCAACTATTGGTGTGTCAATCACCTCGCCAGGAGACACTCTGCCCGATAGGAAACCTGAATCACGCAAAGACAATCTAAGGAGACCTAAGGAGAACAACAATGCAACTATTGCTGATCTTCACTGCTAAGCCGCACCCTGACTTGACATCCTAATTCAAGAAAACACATAACTTTTCCTTTTCTCCTTCCCGTCTCTTCTTTGCGTGCTGCTCAAATCCTAAGTAAGCTTGTCCACCTCCATGGCTGAGGATAGCAACTCTCTTGGATTCCCAACTCAAAAGGCTTTCATTTCTCTCTTCCTCTTCCTCACCTCCCTCCTCATGGCAGCTACCAAGATTTGTAGCGTGCTTTCTCTCTTATTATTCTCCCAAAGTCTGCGGAATGTCCTCAAGCTTCCTTTTGAGTCTTCTTTTAAATTCTTTAGTTAATGAGATTAAAATCTCACAAGAGAGAAATTTAACTCCCTGGAGACAGTATTACATGGCTACAACAGGTCAGTCTTCATGGATATTTTCTTAATTCTATGTGACTCTTTAAAAAAATTTTTTTTCTGAAAATTCCATTCAACTGGTTCCCAGGGGAAGGGAGGGAAATTTGAGGAAACACGTGCACACGGGCTAGGCTCCACTCTTACCTTAAGATAAGCAAGCAAGAGTTTTATGGTTAGGGAGAGGTGGACAAGGAGGAAAAAAAAAGAAGGAAATAACTGTACTTTGAATGTTTCTGATAGGATTTTCATCACACTGAAATTGAGAACCACTTACAGCTTTCTTCAGAATGATTTACACACAGTAAAAAAAAAAAAAAAAAAAAAGTATTTTCAAATGAATACAAAACTACAGCACGGTTGATGCAGATTTTATGATTAGAATTACACAGTGTACACTTGTAGTACACTAGGTATTGTAACATGTGCTCAGAAACTGTGTTTGCTAAGAAGGACTGGTCACTCTCCTGGATCCACGAGGTGCCTGGGAACAGGGTGAAGGCCTGGCAGTGCTGCCTCATTTTGATGTCTTACTGTGTCAGATCAGTGATTGAGTCTACATAGAAATAAATGACCACTACTATGGAGAGTCTCGCTGTCCACCCTACTTCCTTCCTCTTCAGGGCTGGTGGCACAGTGATAATGCATTGTCCTAAATCTGGAGTCACCCTTAAGTTCCAGGGTGAACAAAGACTAACAGGACAGACTATGCCCCAGGTAAGAGGAATTGTCCATGATGGCAGGATGCGCCCTGAAGTGGAAATAATCATCTGAGAGCCAGATTTCTCCCTCCAGCAAGAAGGATTCCTTCCAGCCTTGCAAAATCTGGAGATGAGAAAACAGTGAGTGAGGGCAGACCTTGACAAGAACCATGCAATTCTCTGTGCCTTTTACCCCTTGCCCCGTTCTTCCTGGATTTACTCTAATGCTCTTGCTAAGGCCATGAAGACAGACTTGGGGAGAACTGAAGTCTTTTTTCTGTTCTTCCCAATGTGGCCATACTTATTAAATCTCCCCTGTCTCATTTCACTATCACTCATGTTTTTAATTGGCATGTGGGCACAAGTGGCGAAGCCAAGACTATTGGGGCTGCCAAAGCTCAGGCTTTTGACCTGAACCTATAATTAAACAGAGCAGGGAGAGAGCGGGTGCTAATCCTAATGAGCTTGGAAAGTCCAAACAGGTAACCAAAGGAACAAACTGTGGAGCTACGCACTGCATTGTATCCTCCCCTCTACCCTGCTTCATGACAGTATTTGGAGATGAGGCCTTCAGAAGGTAAGTAGTTTTAGATTGACAATTTTCTTTCTGTTCAGCGAAAACATTCGCAGGACAAGACTAATCTTTATGCTCATGTGAATTCAAGAGAACAAATCATTGCAACTTGATTATAATTGCAAAGCTATTCTTCACAAGAGGGTCTTTTAAAAATTATTTAACTTAAAGAGGACCCGTGGCATGAAAGTCTCACCTTGTACTTTTACCTTCCTCCATCTAGAGACACCACCGGTCATATGAGCCATTTCTCCCATGTTTTGCTGAACCAAACAGTTACAGATCCATAGTATAGCTTTTGTAATTTTCGTGTCAGTGTGCTTCAGAACCACAGTTACATAACACAAGGAGAAGCTTTGATGTCAGGTATGGTGATAACAGGTCTATATTCTCAACACCTGAGAGGTGGAAGTGGGGAGATCAGTTCAAGGTCATCCTCAGCTACATTGAAGTCAGCCTGGATATTTGGTGTCCTGATTTCCCCAAAAATATAGAAGAAAGAAAGGGAGAAAGGGAGAAAGAAAGAAAGAAAGAAAGAAAGAAAGAAAGAAAGAAAGAAAGAAAGAAA
>OU015757.1:50465277-50509573 GCA_907169655.1 Acomys percivali
CTCTCTCTCTCTCTCTCTCTCTCTCTCTCTCTCTCTCTCTCTCACACACACACACACACACACACACACACACACACTCACACACATGTGTTCACTTGCATTAAGGCTTATTTTATTCATTTGGTTTTTAGACAGGGTCATACTATGTGGCCAAGTTGTGAATTAGCAATGCCCCTGCCTCAGCCTGCTGAGTCCTGGCAAACTTAACTGATTCTGCTTGGTAATAATCTCTCTAGTCTCTAGCAGTGCCCCTTCCCCACCCCAGTAAGTGGTTTAATTCAAGTACTTCCCTCAGGACTACTAAATAGAAACATAAACACTTGGCTGAGCTATGTCAGAAGCATCTCCATCTCACCTTCCCCACTCTTGCTAGCATGGTAATCCTAAACTCTATTGTCTTCATGGAATCCCGTGCTTGAGATAAAGCATATTTCCCCAGCCTGGCACAATCAGGAAGATGTTCCACTCAAGATAAATCTCAGCCTCTGGCAGTAACCATGGCCTCTAAGTGCCCCTGCCAGGCTCCAGTCTACAGTGCCAGCAGCAGGTGGCCCCCACCAGGCCCCAGTTTACTGGGGTGCCAGCCTCAGCTTCTTTCCCAGCCTGCCATGGGAGGCAGCATTCACAGGTAAGAAGGATGATTTTTGTCTAAGGAAGAGAACAGAAAATTGTCTCAAAAGACCAAAACAGCACCAAAGACAAGTTTTTTTTTTTTTTTTTTTTTTTTTTGGGTGGGTAGCATAATATAGGAGCGAAACGTTGCCCCTGAGAATCTGTTGTTGAAGTGGATTCTACTCTCAACCCTCGGGGAGACAAGCCTGTGCTAAACACGGAGCACCTGTTTTCTCCTAATGGTTCCTATCTGACCCCAGTTGTTGACTTGTCACAATGAGGTAACCTTCTGTCCCAAATGTTCATTTAAAACTGTCCTTACTCCATGTGTGAGCTGAACCTAGGCTCCCTACATAGATGTAGTACATGGGCAGCTTGGTCTTCACATGGGCGCCTAGTAAGGGAAGTGGGGGCTGTCTCTGACATGGACTCTGTTGCCTGCTTTTCAATCACTTCCCCTGGGTGGGGCTGCCTTGCCAGGCTACAGAGAAAGAGGATGCACTCTGTCTTCATGTGACCTGATGTGCTGGGGGTGAGTTGAGGGGAGGGGACGCCCCCTTATCTGAGGAGCAGGGGAGGGAGGAAACGGGGAAGAGGGAAGGAGGGGTACTGGGTCCAGGAGGAGAGGAGGGAGGGAGCTTAAGGTCAGGATGTACAATGAATTTTAAAAAAAACAAACAAACCAACTGTGCTTACAAAGATTAACTCTAAAGTTAATGCTGATGACATTTGGATCTGAGACAAAAGGGAAGCACAAAAAGTTTCTTTGATATTTAGCATCTTATGCTCAAAATGGAAATATGGCTTATAAATCTGTCAATACTCTCCTTCTGCACATTGGCACTCGTAAATCTGCTAATGCTGAACGGACAATGGCAGTGAGCAGAAATGGAGCGCCTGATACGCATTCTCCAACCTACCGCAACTGAAATATGCACCAGCATGTATAAAACCATACTTGGAGTCACTTGGTAATTCACTTCGGCAATCATGTCACCAACGCCCTTTTTCACCAGAGCCTTCACTCAGATACATATCCCTTTTTCCAATATTGAATTAGAAATGATGGAGCACAAAGGATATGGCTTTCAAGTACAGATGAGGGAGTATAGCTTACTGTTTGGCTTCATCACTGCCATGTTTAATATTGCCAAGCAGACAGGACCTAGAGCCATCTAGGAGACAGGCTTCTAGGTAAACTGAAGGAGGAACCCCACTTTCTCTAGGGGTGGCACAATGCCAGGATGCTGTGTTTGGCCGCTTTTAAAGGAGAAATGGAGCTGAGTACCAGAATTAACCTTCTGTGCTTCTGACAAGAGCCAACCTGACAGCTCCTGCAGCCCCACCCCACCCACCACACCCTGGAGCTGAGCCAAATGGACCCTTCTTGTTTCCTGCTGATTTTGTTACAGCAATGAGAAAGCAATTCATTCAACAATTGTTTCCTAGTAGGGTGTTGGGAATAGTATCTTTGAAGACAGTTCAGCTATGGAATATATAAAAGGCCATAGAGATGCCAATAATCAGAGAAGTAAAGTGTCCAGATGGGAAACTCCTCAAGTCATGATACCAGAGAATTCAGGAACATGGCAGGAAGAGTGAATGCTGTTGGCTTTGCCATGGGCAGGGTGTGGTGGGGGTGGGGGTGGAGAGTGGGGGGTGGGGGGAGGCTAGGGATAGGGGAAGTCTGGCTGGAAATGTAAGGAGGGAAGTCTTCGCACAAACAATGCCTTTAGCAACCTACTCTCCGTCTTTGTGTTTCACCAAATGGAAAACTGTAGCTCACACACAGGACAATTAGAAAGATTTACAGGAAATCAAATTAGGATGAATCAGAAATGTAAGAGGAAGTAAAAATGAAGCCAAAGATAAAGCTGGGATGGAAGAGTGTATTGAGACTTGGGGATGGCTGCATGATTTGGAGAGCCTAGCGCAAAATGAAAACGCACTGTCTCTTATCTGCGAGTTAAGAATTCCCACAGTAGAATTCCAACAGCACAAGCAGCCCTGGTGGCATGTGCCTACATCCCTGCTGCTCAGAGCTGACCCCTAAAGGTCTAGACCCTACATATGCTCCAGTGTTCAGCACACAGCAAATTCAAGGCCAACCCAGGTCACACAGACTCCGGTGGGTAGAGGGGATTCCTACTGCAGATCTGGAGATTTAAACTGAGAGCATGGAACTCAAAGCTCACTCTGTAAAAGGCTTGCCACAGAAGATGAGGGCCTGTGCTCAGATCCCCAGGACTTGTGTAAAGATCTGGGCAGGAGGCACACGGCTGCAATATCATCACTGGAAGACAGACTGGAGGAGGCCTGGGTCTTCCTGAAGAGCCAGCCTTGCATAATCGGTGAATGCCAAGTACAGTGCAAGGCTCTGGTTCAAGGACCAACAAGGTGGCTCACTTGGTAAGGGGGCTTGCTGCCAAACCTTACAACCTGAGTTCAATCCCACGACCCACATGATAGGAGGAGAGACTTGACTCCCACCTAACTCTACAGACACTGTATGGGGAGGTACACCCTCCACTCCCAACTGCACATCTCACACATAAATGCTTAAAATATTTCTTTAAACTCTGCCTGAAGCCAGGCGTGGGGCACATGCCTTTACTCCTAGCACTCATGAGACAGATGCAGGCATATCACTATGAGTTCCAGGCCAGCCTGATCTACAAAGTGAGTCCAGGACAGCCAGGGTGGCACAGAGAAACCTTGTTTTGAAAAAACAAACAAACAACAAACAAACAAAACAAAACCCCCTACCTCAAAAATTAAGATGAGAACAGTCAATCAGGTAAGATATTCACTGCTCACCTGTGGCCTCCACACACATGCGCGGGCATGCACAGAAACATGAGTCTTCCATGGTTGCTTCAAGTAAATCACAAGTCCAGTGGTAAATACACTTAGAAGTCAAAAGAAAGTGGACATGTGAGTAGCTTTAAAGCTCACAGCACTAACAGCTAAGGAGATGGTTCTGCAGCTAAGAAAACCCAGCTGTTCTTCCAGAGGAACAGGGTTCAATTCCTAGCACCTACTTGGCAGTTTACAACCATCTGTAATTCTAATTTTAAGGAAACTAATGACCTCTCTGGCCTCTGTGGGCACCAGGGACACATGGGTACACATGATACACACATGTATGTTCAGGCAAAGCACCCACACGCATAAAATGAAATTGTTTTATTTAAAATCTGTAGTGCTCATTACTCAAGAAATGCTATAATACACATCAGAATCACATCTGGATGGAATTTCAGGTTTTAAAGGAAAGTTGAATGCTGTTTTATCCAAACACTTTGACTCGTCTTTTCATGGAATGGAGTCCTGCAGATGCTCTATGAGTTTATGGGAGACACGGGGTGCTAAAGATCAAGGTGAGACTGGGGACCAGTGTGCTCACTTCTGGGACATTGCAGAGCATAAGAAAAAGAATGTCTGGCACTAATACCCTTACCCTCCATTTTCCCTACGCATAGTAGACATCACAAATTCTAGAAACTTCAGCTTTTCCCCCCAAGTTCAGATTGTATTCTACATCCCCAAATTAATTTTCACAATTCCTTCATGAAGGGTTATTATCCCATTCTTATAGAAAATACACTTACAGAAACTAGATGATTTGTACAACGCTCTGCAAACAGAATTCAAATTTTAGCAATTTGGTTTTCTCTTCTACCTCTCATGTCTCTTTTTATCTCCCAAGCATCCCTTGAGAGACTGCATGAGGCCGCATGTGAGAAAACAGAAGCAATGGGTACCATATGTCCCTAGTCATAAAGAAACAGGAGGACTAAGAAAGTAAATGACTTGATCAATACTTTTTAATCTCTGATTCCTCCATATTGGCTGAAATCCTGGGAGATTTCCTAGGATCAAGTAGGAGCTTGCAGGGATTTTTCTTAAAGGCTTATTTTACTGTTTAAACTATAGGTATATGGATGCAGGGGAGAGTATAGACAGGTGAGCACAGGTGTCCTTGGATCCCCCTGGAGCTCCTGTTATAGGTGAGTGCTGGGAGAAGCTGAGCTCAAGTCCTCTTCAATAGCAGTGCAGGCTCTTAAGGGTTAATAGCTGAGCCATCTCTATCTCTGAGCCTGAAATTTTAAATAAAAGCTGCAGTGGTGATCTACAGAAGTCAGGGAACCCCATTAGTCACAGGGCAAAGTAGAGAGTCCCCTCCCGAACACCTTCCAGTCACTAGCTCTTCACCAACCCAACCCACTTTTAAAAAAAGAAAGAAAGAAAAAACAAACAAACAAACAAAAGGCTGAAGAGCAACATGTCTCCCCGCTATTTAATATCTATGAGTTACAATGAAATCAATAAAGCAGGCAGGGAAAAAAAAAAATCAATGCTTTAACTCTCTAGGGTCTGCTTTGGGTGGACAACAGGTCTTTCTTAGGACGTGTGGAAATAAAGAGAGGAGGCAGAGGAGAGGTGTACTAGCTGGAGTCATGGTGAAAGGCTTGAGCCACAGCAGTGTCCTGCTAGTCTGTGATGCAGAGGGAGGGGCCAGCAAGGGAAGGCGATGGGAGCTGAACAAAGCTACAGGGTCACTTCTGATTCATCTAGGGCGCCAGAGGGCACTGGGCTTCTCAAGTCCAGCAGCAATTGTCCACAGGCATGAAGTCATACTGATAGTGGGTTTGGGGCTGAAAGTATACCTGATAATAAACTTTAAATATTCTCATTTAGGGTCTGGAGATATAGCTCAGAGGTTAGGGCATTGGATGTTCTTCCAAAAGTCCTGAGTTCAATTCCCAGCCACCACATGGTGGCTCACAAGCATCTACAATGAGATCTGGTGCCCTCTTCTAGTGGGCAGGCACACATGCAGGCAGAACATTGTAAACGTAATAAATAAATAAATCTTTAAATATTCTTACTTAGCACTAATCTTACCAAGTTAATAATCTAATCAATAATATGTAAACTTAAGTCTTTAGGAATAGTGAACTGATTAAAGGTAGTGCATGCCTTTAATCCCAGTGCTTGGGAGGCAGAGACAGGCAGATCTCTGAGTTCAAGGCCAACCTAGTCTACAAAGCAAGTTCTAGGACAGCCAAAGCATCACAGAGAAAGCAAGCCTGTCTTAATAAACAAGCAAACAAATAAAATAAGATAGATTTACAGATGGATACGGTGATGGGTAGATGAAAATATAGTAAAATGTTAATGATAAAATCCAAATGGTGAGTATATGGTGCTCACCGTAAGCAGGCATGTGCAACTTGTGGCCTGTAGAGTACGGGCAGCTACATGTTGTAAGCTACAAGCTATGACTGTGGCCCAACACAGAATCATGAATGTACTAAAAACATAAAGTGAAGGGTTTTTTTGTTTTTTAAACTTGACTGCTCAGGTCTTGAGTTTAAATTTTGTGGATGACAGCATCACGCCTCAGTGTCATGTCAAGGGTGCATGTACCTCCTAAATCTAAACTCTTCTTCTCTGTTAGATGTTGAAAGTTTTTCAGAAAAATTACTGGGTGTCAAATGCATTTAATAAAATCATCCTGTGTAAAAAGATATTGTGTCCATAGCCTGAAATTTTTTTTAAAGATGGAGGACTTTTTTTTTAAAGATTTATTTATTTACTATGTATACAGTGCACATCAGATCACATTATAGATGGCTGTGAGCCACCATGTGGTTGCTGGGAATTGAACTCAGGACCTCTAGAAGATCAGTCAGTGCTCTTAACCTCTAAGCCATCTCTCCAGCCTGTAAGCCTGACATTTTTATTAATTAGAAATAAAATCAAGCCAGGCATGGTGGTACATGCCTTTAGTCCCAGCAATCAAGGAGGCAGAGGCAATCGAATCTCTGTGATTTCGAGTCCAGCCTGGGCTACAAAAGCAGAGTCCAGGTAGCCAAGGCTGCACAGAGAAACCCTGTCTTGAGAAACCAAATAACATCAGCAACAAAAAATAAATAAATAAACTCAAGCCATGACTTTATAAATCAAGTTAATGTTGAAGGAAGAAAAGTATAAATGCATAATTCCTGAGTGCCTTATAAGTTTTGATAGTAGAGTTGTACTTGAGTGATGATAAAATGAACAGAAATTACATCTTGGATTTTTATGATATTCTCAGTGCTGGGCAGTGGCAGCTAGTCACATATCTCTGTCATCCAAAAGCAGAGTAAAGAACTAATATTCTACAGGTGTTCGGCATCACAACTAGCTTGATTTACCATGCTTTCAACTTAGGATGAGACATGACCAAGCAAACTTAGGCGCTCCTGTGTATTTCTCATGTGCTCCTTAAAAGCAAATTGGTCCTCAATTGCTGGCATCAGAATTTGCTCATCCCCCTTCTAGGAGCCATGCAAAACAGCACACTGTGGAGGCTCACACATTAAAAGGGTGGAAATCGATTTCCTCCCACAAAAGACAGAACTAATTGGAGCCCTAATGGATTATCCATAAATAAAACACACGTCAGGCTCTGATGACAGTTCCTGACTTCAGTCCTAACTCAGGGTCTCAGAGAGTACATTCTGAGGAGCAGAGGATGTGGCTTACTTGGTGGGGTACGTGTCTGGCATGCATGAAAGCCCTGGGTTCATCCCTAAATTGGTTTATCCCTAAACTGAGGCTAAAACCTCAGTACACAGACACTTATTGGGTGGAAGCAGGAAGACCAGAAATTCAAGGTCATCTTTAACTGAATAGGACATTCAAATCTGGCTTTAGCTACATGAGATCCTATCTAAAACAGTTAGAGTAATAATTACAATAACAACAACAACAATAATAAGAGGACTCCAAGCCAGGAACATATATAGTAAATGGTTAACAAGACTGGCTGGAGATTAGCAAATCAGTTTTGTTGGTTATCCCCATCCCTAATGCTGCTTAGGCTGGGAGGCCTGTGAAGTCCTCTTCTGGCTTTGTAATTCCAGCATGGATGCCCCACCTCCTCTCTCACACTGCCTCCTCAGGAGCTCTGGGTTTTCAGAGCACACCTCCAAAAATTCTCCCACAAAAGAAACCAATCGCTGTACTTTGCTATTGAATCCTACCCTAAAAAGCAAGCGGTGCCTACTACACACTTTCGACACGCCTGGTTCTCTAGATCAGGCTTGGGTGTTCCCATGACTGCTGCCTACCAACAAGAAAATTGGAACAAAAGCTCTATTTTCAGATAAGACTGAATTCTTCCCTTCTTTTCAAATTACCACTGACTCATCGGATAGGGAAAGAGAAACCATGCTAGCTGCTGCAGATTCGTCTGGTGCTCCCACATCTTTGGGTTATTTCAAGTCATGCCAGTGATTTCCTAGTGAAAAACTACTGGTTCCTCATTAAGGTGATGAATTTTGTCAACACCATCCTTTAGCTCAGGAACCAAGTTTCTTAATGTCCTTTCTTTAGACAGGACAGTGCCTCTAAACACTTCTAAGAGCACACTGCTAACACTCATCTGACTGTAACTGCCACACTCGGTTCCTATTCAACCAGGACTTTCTGAGTGCCCATCTGTCTGATTCTGCCTCACATAAGGAAGATGACAACTATTTCAAGCTGCTCATGGAGACCTGTTTCATGGAAAGTTCTGCTCATGAGAATTCCTAGAATTAAATACAGCAAATAACACCGTTTAGTAGCTGGAGTATAAGAGGTGTTTTGTCCTCCTGAAAAGATCACAATATTTAATATTTTCCACCTTTTTGGTACGCCAAAACTATCATGAACACTAGAAACTAAACGTTAGGGGTGCAAAAAAAGAGAAACCGTGTCTAAAGGTCATTACTAAAGGTCAGAGGTGTTCCGAATATACATTTCAGCAGCTATGGGATCAAAATAAGTAGCATCACAGCCGTTGGCAGCCTACCTCCTACAGCAACAAACACATCCTGTAGCTATGCTTAGTATTGATTTGCTTACCACGGCTTATTCTTGTGAGTCCAAATCCCCTACTAAGCCTGCTGATGGAGTTCATTCCTTTATCAAACCATCCTCAACAAAGACAGATTCTTTGATGTTTAGACCTCAACTCTGAAAGACACTTGAGGGAGAGAAAATGATTACTAATCCATTCACTTGCCTTTCATCTGTTTCTTAAAGAAGAAGCAAATAGAAGACAACGGTAATCTCAGATTACTGGTCTATTAGTGGCATCAAGGAGAATCCCAGAGAAAGCTTGTACCTGTCTCAACAGAATGCCCTTACCACCTAAGGATGCCTCTAGGGCTTCCTTCAGCCTTCCAGAATTTGCTTTCAATTTATGTTTTTAGCAGCTGATGAATGCACAGATCATCGCTCTTGCTATGTCTGCTTGTTTGACCTAACCAAAAAAAAAAAAAAAAAAAAAAAAATCCCAACCAGAACAAAATTCAGAATAGTCCCAAATAGACCCAAATTCAGAATAGTCTTTTCCTGCTAATCTTATTATTTTGGCAACTTTCTTCCCAAACTAATTAAATGAACAATTAATTGTTAACACGTGATATAAGACTGTGACAACCAGGTGGTGGCACATGCCTTTAATCCCAGCACTTGGGAAGGCAGAGACAGGCAGATCTCTGAGTTTGAGGCCAGCCTGATTTACAGAGCAAGTTTGGGACAGCCATCCTACAGAGAGAAAAT
This sequence comes from Acomys percivali, assembly GCA_907169655.1. NCBI lineage: Eukaryota > Metazoa > Chordata > Mammalia > Rodentia > Muridae > Acomys > Acomys percivali. The sequence goes on from OU015757.1 coordinate 50,474,491, forward strand.
CTGTCTCAATACAACAACAACAAAACCCAAAACCAACCAAACAAAATAACTGTGACAAAAAGTGTTTAAAGGTGAGACAGATTTATAGTGGGAATTTTCTTTTTTGAGACTATATCTACTTGCCCATTTAAACTTAAGTAGTGAGGTTTAATTTTCTCCTGGGAAAATATAGTTTATAAGCCAAGAGGAAAAGAAGGTTTGATTTACTTTGTGTGCAAACTGTGGGCTACATAGATTGTGATCAAAATTTAAATAACATTAATAATTTTATGCCCAATGTATCCTTGTGCATTTAATAGATTATACTTGTTTTAGAATTATTGTAGAACAGTAATTTGTTAAAATAAAACAATCCCACAAAATCCACTGCTCAGTCTACCACTGTACATACATGACTGCTCTAGATAAACCGTGAATTCCTGAACTACTTTCACCCTTGCTGCCCCACAAAAAGGCTCTTTTAATACCTCCCCCACTTCACATGAGTAACTCATAGCAAGGTCAAAGTCTTAAATGTGTTATTTGTAGTCCTTTTCTTCTCAATCATCAGTAAAAAATAAAATTTCCCAATTGTCATTCATGTTTGCATTTCATTACTTTTGAAAGCCAAAGCCTTTGTAACATATGAAACAGCCAAAGTCACGAGGCAGCACAAAGCAAGGCAGAGCTTGCTGCTCAGGACCTGAACTACTGTTACTTTCAGTTTAGAGGTCTGTGTCCTTGCCTGGGGCACACCCTTAGGGAGGCAGCCCTGGTACCAGACAGCTCCTGAATCTCCTATCTGTATTTCCAACACCCGATTTTTCTTTTGATTTACAAATTTATAATATTCCATGTTTGGGAGCATCAGTTCTAATTTTATCACAAGGAAAATCCACTTCCTTCCTGGATTTAGTTTGTGTTTTCACCAAATTTTTAATGAGCTCTTCCCAAAATGGCCTGTGTAAGGGAGGGAGGGGGGAGCTCTAGCATCCAAATTTGTAGAATGAGTGCCAAAAATGTACTATAATGTAGGGGTTGGATGATCACAGTGTGCTGCGGGTGCTCGTCAGCCACAGTAACTCAATAATAGGGGAAGATGAGGAAAGCGGGGGAGGCTACGCCTGCACGGTGCACAGGGCCTGTGAAAAATGCGGTGACTGACCATCTTCAAGGAAATGGCTGTGGACCTAACACTATCCCAAGAAATAAAGTCTAACTGTTTTAAAAAGGACTTTAAGTAACTTTACAAAATTTCCCTTCTGTTTTGCAACAGCTGGTTATATAACTAGGATTACCCATGCCTCTGTATTTTCAGTTTTCCTCAAACCTCGCTATTTCATTTTTTTTGGGTGCAGTACTACTCCATAAATGAAAGACAAACCCATCTTTTCACTCAACTTTTATAAATAGTAAAGCCTAGTGGAATGTGTGAGTGGCAGGTGTTGACAATCCTCTGGGACTTCTTTCATCCAATCATAGCCAAGCTCTGAACAAGGGCATGAGGGGAGTGTGTATATGAAATATGGAGAAGTGTGGGAAATTATGCCAGGCACAGTAGCATATGCCTTTATCCCAGTACTCAGAAAGCAGAGGAATTTAAATGTCTGAAAGTTCAAGACCTGCTTTTTCTACATGGTGAGTTCCAGTCCAGCCAGGGTAAGATAGTGAGATTCTATCTCAAAAACAACAAGGGGGCGGGGCAGGGAAGGAGGGAAAGAGGGGAAATTAAAGAGATTTCTTTGCTTAGGGCAAATGGGCAGCTTTATATCAAACAAAAAGCCAATACATTTTAGGTAATATTTATGAGTAATTGTTCCATGTTAACAATTGTCTTTTTTTACTAAACATATGCTAAGCAAGTTAGGTGGTGGCTGAATTCATGGATTCTGTTCTCCTTAATCTATGTCAGGTATTTGGTCATAAGAAGAGCAGTAATTATGCCAGGCAGTGGTGGTGCATGTCTTTAACCCCAGCACTCTGGAAGCAGAGGCAGGCAAATCTTTCAGTCATATGATGAGCAATGCTCCTATCTAAACATTTACAAAGGAAAGAAGTAGCCAGGAAATACCATTTATCCACGTGCTGTTAGCATTTTTTCTGAGTGTTAATAGCATGAGATACCAAGTAAATGAGTGAGTGAAATATTTAGCAAAGGCAGCTATGCTTGGCCAAGAGTTCCAAAATTCAGAAAATAATTAAGACTCTAATGAAAAATGTCAACTTATTAACCATAATCAATAGAAAACCCTGAAATTAATTAATCAATAAGCAAGTTCTAATAAGATAGATTTTTTTTTTTAATGTATGGTGTCTTATGATGAAATACTATGACCAAAGACAAGTTGGAGAAGAAAGAGTTTATTTGGTTTACACTTCTACATTGCTGTTTATCACTGAAGGAAGTCAGGACAGGAACTCAATCAGGGCAGGAATCTGGAGGTGGGAACTGATGCAGAAGCCTGGAGGGATGCTGCTTACTGGCTTGCTCAACATGGCTTGCTCAGCCTGCTTTCTTATAGAACCCAGGATCACCAGCCCAGGATGGCACCATCCACAATGGGCTGTGCATTCCCCCAGTGGTCACTAACTAAGGAAATTCTCTACATCTGGATCTCATGGAGGTACTTCCTCAATTGAGGTTCCTTCCTCTCTGATGACTCTAGCTTGTGTCAAGTTGACACACAAAACTAGGCAGTACATATGAATTTCACTAGACAGTGTTGGCATAACGCTCTTAAGGACTGTGTACAGTTTATCCTTCCTCATTCAAATGTTGATTTCTCTCCCCCCGCCCCCACTCTCTCAATCAATCCAGACATTGCATTGTGACGTTTATTCTAAGTAACTCCAGTTTCAAGTTTGTGTAAACATGTCACCATTTGTTATCTGCGTTGTCAATAAAAACCAACTAGCCAATGTTGTGCAAGAACAGAGAATAGGGTGGGACACCCTGATGGAGTGAGGAGAGGAGAAAGAGGAGGATGGACCCACAAGGAGAGACCAGGATACAACAAGAGAAGTGAACCAGGCCTAGGAGATGATTTAAGCAAGTATAAGGTGGGAAATCTGAATGCGAAGAAACTACACTAGCATGGAGGTTTAGGATGGAGTAATTATTGCACAGCATTGTGCTATAGGCTAATTAAATAGATCTTAGTCTCTCTGTGTGGTTATTTGGGTATAACGCTGGTTAAGGAGTAACTGTTGATTTCACTAAAGTAATAATTTGATATGAAATATTAATAATCACTCAACAATTGATGGTCATTGTAATATAGAAGAAGAATCAAACCTTAAAATCAGAACTATCGCACCTTCCCAATTTGCCATTGGGGTCCATTAAAAAAAATTGTCAAAGCATCATAAACTGGAAAAATGCATTTAAAAACCTAACTCTCAGAACACTATAGCTTCACATGGCTTATTTTTAATGTGCTCAGCACATTTAAATTATTCAATAGTTGAGCAAAATCATCTAATAGAAACCTTGTTTTATAATGAGCTATAGAATAGCTCGTGTGCTATTGTGAATGCTATGTGGACAGTCAAGTGAGAAATGACCATATAATGACATAAAATCCAACCATTGTAAGTTGGGGCCATCTGTAGTTTGGATTCCCTAAAATCTTTTTAACTTTTAACATGTCAATGTTCTTTGTTTCCTCTCACAGAAAAGAGGGGGCATCATCTACATACTGATGAGAACCCACAGTCAACGCTTGTTAAAGAACCTAAAGGACTTGGTGCTACTCAGCCTTTCTTCACCTGCCAGAAACCATGTTGTTGTTGTTGGCTTGTTTTATTTGCTTGTGCTTACATTTCATTAGGAATTATCCAACACAGAGAAGCAGACTCTGAATTGACCTTATCCAGCAATTTGAGCATCTTGCTTACAGATAATCCAGAAATCTGGGGCAAATAGAACTTTACTTGAAACATTTGAGATGGGGCTGTTTGACCTTTCTGGTACTTATTTTACCCCTGACACTCTGTGTGCTCAAGATTATTTTCAGTCTTCTCTGAGAGATAATGTTTAAGAAAACACAAGCGATGTTCAGCAGGTACGGCTCTTTATAGCGGAGCAGGACAAGGCATTGTAGCTGTGGAGTGGATATGACAAACTTCATATTAACACAAGTATAATGAAGTTTTATTTTGTCAATCTAGTAGTTCCACTACTTTTCTCACATCATGAATATTTTTGAGGTATGTTTTTTACTTACAAAGCTTCAATTTGTAAGTTTCAAATTTCATTTACTTTTGAAAGATGGGGACCGATCTCATTTTGTAAGCTAAACTACCCTACAACTTAGTCCCTCTGCCTTGACCTTTATAGAGTGCAGCTAAAACAGATATGAGCACTCACACCTGGATCTAACTCAATTTTTAAAGTTCTTTTATTTTAATCAATCGCGTGAGGTACTGTGGACATCATTTAGAAATAAATGATCAGTTATTCAGCACGTTTTCCATCTGGGGAATGAAAAGAAATCCCAGCATAATATATGTCTTAATGATCTGTGAATGGCATTCTTCAGTTTTGTATACTACGATACTGCAGATAGAAAAGGACTTTTTAAATACATGAACCCTCTTTTCCTTCTGTGGAGTTTAAATCTGAAGCTTCAAAAGTAGCACTGTTGGAGTAGGATCAAAGTCAGCCATTCATCAGAACAAGATTTCCAACCTGCAGGGAGGACGTGCCAATGGCTTGCTTTTCATGTTTTCTACATGCAGCAATTTGGGAAGAGCCAGTTACCTGTGAGGCACATGGCCCTCTGTTGAATTCAGTTTCTACCTGGCATACCCTGTCACTCTATACATACTAGTGAATGCTGTTTTCAGTCTCAACATATTGAAATAACTACTCTCCTGGAGCTATTCATTTTAAAAGGTTTAATAATGCAGGTTTAAACAGTCTCTTACAGGCTGGAGAGATGGCTCAGTGGTTAAGAGCACCCCCTGCTCTTCCAAAGGTCCTGAGTTCAATTCCCAGCAACCACATGGTGGCTCATGACCATCTATAATGTAATCTGATGCCTTCTTCTGGCCTGCAGTATACATGCAGACAGAACACTGTATACATAATAATAAATAAATATTTTTTAAAAATTTAAAAATAAAAAATAAATAAACAGAAACAGTCTCTGACTTCTAGTCTAACTTCTCTGACAGGCTATATGAATTTATAGGCAGCTATCAGGCTGGTGACCTACTATCCCGGAATGAGCTAATATGTAGGGAACTGTCTTACCTTCCTTTGGGAATGTCAGGGCTTCCCTCCCATGAGAGACATATCTATATTAACAACATAAGGAAAACACTGAAGTGAATAAAATTCCATGTTCAACTCAGAGAAATTGCTGTGTAGCTAGCAAAGCATGGACTCCAATAGAATCTCAGACAGAAATCACCCACAGAATCCCTACAGCCAACTATCTATCATCTGACTACAGAAACCTCCCACCTCACGTCCTCGGGACTCTTATTTTGGAATATCATCCCTTCAGACAAGTCCAATAGGTAGTTGACCTTTTACAACAAACATCGATAACAATTTAACAAGTGTGTATTTAACTTTTCTCAAGCCCAGAGAGTAAGAGTCAAAACCCAATGCATGCTTTCAGAAAAGGACCACCTTCTGAATGTGGAGACAGAACAGCCTTCAGAAGTTCACTTGTCTACTTACCAAGGGATGCTGACTTTTGAGTGAAACTGAACTTTCAAAGTGATCTAATATTATTTTTATTATTATTTTATTTTTATTTTTATTATGTCTAGGAATGTTTTCATATGTCAACACTGGAAAAATACAGCTAGAACATGAAGGATGACTGTGTCTCTTCATATTGTTTTTCTAGCACTCTTCTTGTTCCATACAAATAAACTATTTCTCAGCAGTCTGGAAGTAGAGGCAGGTGGATCTTGGACCAGCCTTGTCAAGACAGCCAATTCTAGGATTGACCTTGTCACAAGACAACAACCGAGCAAACTAAATATATAGTTTGCCATGACATATATTTATCTCAAGGACAAAAGCTGTCTGAATTTAAATGTTTTCTTTGCCGTCAAGGCATAACAGGCACAATCCTGTCTATATCATGAATTTGTTGCAAATAATTTAAAAAAAAAAAGAGGAGATATCTAATAAATATTAACAGAATAAATGTAGCTTTGCAGTACGTTCCTTGAGGGCAGGAATTACATTTTATGTTCTCCATACCAGCTAAAGCAGGTATGTTAACTTCCAAAAGAAAAAGTAAATTGTTGAGTCTGATAAGAAAAATCACATGAAACTTTTTGGGAATTTCTGAAGGCAAATGGTCATAGCTAAAAATGATGCCATTAATAATTGACGTGAAAATGGTAAAATGTAATCCTGTCCTCAAGAAGGCAAGGCAAAAAGTGTGTGCTTACAGCTAACTGGCACTCTAAGAAATAAGAACATAGCCTCTGGGGAAAAAATACATGTCAAATTACATGTTACAAATTACAGGATGGAAATCCAGTAAAGCATGTATGATTGATGGAGTTGGTATTTCACGTACAGACAAGCTGAGAAGATAAGGAAATGCCTCTGATTGTGATAAGGACATATCAGCTCTGTCAGTGGCAGATGTTATTGGAACACACAAGATTCGTACCCTAAGGAAACCTTCTTGCCAGAGTTTCCAGCAGACACCAACTACAGGAACAGCTTCAGGATCTATTAGCGGAGACATCGATGAACTGATGTCTTCTGATGTGTTTCCTCTCTCACGGTTCTCTCCTACCCCAGCAGATGACTACAGCTTTAATTTAGATGATAATGAAGGAATTTGTGGTCAGTCTGATGTTCAGATACTAACTTATTAGGTTCCACGGAATACCTGGGACTGTTACCTACTTCTAATGGTAACATTTTAGAATTCTTAATAGCCTAAGTATTTAAAATTATGAACGTTAACACCTTTTTAGTTCACTGATTCTTCCCTAACATTTATTTTTTACTTCACAAAACTTAAAAGGGCTCTGACTGCTGCTTCCGGGGCGATGATTAGCTGTCTACCAGCATGCCCATCCAATGATTACATTCCGTTTCTTTTCATGCTGAATTCTGTTGATTCCTCTCCTGCAAGTTACAGCTTCAGGTCATCACAACAAACCGTTGCCCAGAAGACCACTTGTTTGTCGTACGGTTTTACTGCCGCAGAGTTGTTTCTGTGTGTCCTTCAGACATTCACTGCCACATAGAAAGCGAAGGATGTTACTGTTGAGTGAACAGATTTTGTGAAGTGCCTTCTGTTTTAGCACTTTAAGTCTATCTGTTTGTTGACTTCTGACAGTCCACTTTCCTACCGTATAGGAACACTCTGTTTATGTAGCTTGTTTTTTAAATGTGCCATTGCCTGTACATTAACAAGATTAAAAAAATAATAAAGATGTATGAGGCACTCAAGAAAAAAAAAAAAAAAAAAAGATCTTGCGATCTTTGTCTGCATGGCTCTGATCCCAGCACCCAGGAAGCAGAGCAAATAGATCTCAGGGAAGTCCTAGTCAATTCTGCTTTACACAGTGCCTTCCAGGACAGCCGGGGCTACACAGAGTGCCTGTCTCAATCCAAACAAAGGAACAAGAACCGCTCACCGTGCTCTAGACCCCCCCCCCCCAAGCAGTACCTCAGCATCAGAGCTAATAAATTCTGGTGAATGTACATACAAACAAACAAGTGAAGGAGAGACCAAATACACCTAAGACAGGGTGATGATCAGGGACAATCTCTAACAATCAAGGCAGGGCGCAGCGAAAACCTAAATTTCAAAGACTCAAAAGCTTGTAATATTCTGTCCGTGGTATTGATCATGGCTAGTTATCTTTTCGTTTCTAAAGATCATCAGTCTCCTGCTGCAATTTGGGGATTTGCCTATAGCTAAGCCAAAAGGTGGACGTGTATTCTACCAGGACAGAAACTAGCTTTAAAAGTAATTATCTGCTCTCCTATTTCTGCTGTCCCCTCATTTACTTTGACAAGTGCTTTCCTTGGCTTCCCAGTCTTCTCGGATGCTGAAAAATGTTCTTAATCTGTTGCTAAGGTATCATGCACACCCAGGACGAAGGGATACGTACGGTTTGCCCTCCGTCTACTCCCTTTCACAGAACTGTCCTGTTTTCAGATAAAGGCAACTGGTTCCCAGGATACTTTAATGTTTATTAGAAGAACTAGTTGGAACCCTGCTGCAGCCAACATACTCATGGGGCCTGCCACTCCTCCACTGCACCCCACCCCATCCCCCAAGCTGGATAGAAGGCCCATAATGGCAGAAATCACTATTATTAACAAAGCCTGTCCCAAAGTTACTTCAAGAATGGTAACAGGAAAAAGACATCAGAAATCTCCTGGAGCACTTGTTTTAGGTCCATCTTAAGCCTTTGGTGTTTGTGAGTACAGATCTGATAGAGAGAATTGCAAGGGGTGTGAAAACAATAGGGAGACAATGCACAGGATGACGCAGAGACCCGGCTTTCCCATCCTTACCAGGGCAGTGTGGTACCAAGTGTAACCGCTCGGAACAGTGGGAAGGTCCCTTCTGCTGGGAAAGTCAGGCTTGCTTCAACTCTGGCCTTGCACGTTCTTCGCTGCAGGAAATGCTCTTTTTGATCTTTTGTCCATGTCTCTGTTCCCATAGTTCGGGCAAGGTAGCACACGCTGACTTCTAAATTAGCTTTCTCCCTGCCACCACCTCCTGAGAGCTGGAGATTATAAGCATACAGCTCATCCTGCTACCTAGAATATTCTGAATCTCCTCTTAAGCCAGAATGTCTTCTTCTGAAGAGCTTTTTTTTTCTGTTGGAATTGTTAATGGCTAATGCCAATACCCAGAACTTTTTTTGATATGGAAATTCATACACTTTATTACATTAGCTGTTTCTTCTTTCACTTGCCTGCTTAGATTCATTGCGCTCTTGTCAATAGGGATTGGGCCGATCAATTTCCTTCTCCCTCCAAGATGGGACTGCCAGCTTGGAATTAGGTTTCATGTACAAGGAATTGTCCTGTGCTATTTAATCGAAAGATAATTGGGAAGTTTAGATTTGAAGTTGGTTTTTTTTTTTTTAACCTTTTTTTTTTTTTTTTTTTTTTGGCTTGGGCCAAATAAGCTCCTCAAAGAAAGGTAGTCTTAATCACAGGCCATCTATTTCCAAGTACAGTCAGAGTTAATATTCATCTAGTTGCTACTATTATATTCCCCCCAATCACAAAATGTGGACATCCTTTGTTATATGAAGGCTGCTAAGTGAGCAAACTCCATAGCTGAATATCCACATCCTAGAGTTCTTCAGCCTCATTTTTAAATATTATTTTCTAATGAAACAACTGGGAAAATGGAATTTGAGCAACCAGCAGACCTTGGAATGCTTCTACTATGAGATGCTTACAAGAAAAAAAAAAAAAAAATATATATATATATATATATATATATATAACTTGATTGATCAGAATGATTTGGAAAGAGTGATATTTCTTCAAAGTTTGAGCCCTTAGCCACTAGAGCCAAGTTAAAAATAATAATAATAAAGTAGGGCCTAGAGCTATAGTTCAGTGGTTAAGAGCACTGGCTGCTCCTCCCAAGAACCTGGGTTCAATTGTCAGCAACCACATGGTGGCTCACAACCATCTATAATGAGATCTGGCCCCCTCTTCTGGTAGGCAGGTATACATGTAGGCAGAACATTGTATACATATTAAATAAGTAAATCTTTAAAAGAATTCTTTATTTTCAAAAATGTAAAGTAAAATAACTTGAGAGATCCTGTATTTTCATGTTTACACTTACCTAATGTGAATGCTCTTATAAAAATGAGAATTGGGAGTTTCTTTGGGCTTTCTGCACACCTTTACTCCCAGCACACAGGATCCAGAGGCAGGCAGATCTCTGAGTTCAAGGCCAGCCTGGTCTACAAAGCAAGTCCAGGACAAACAGGACTACAGGAGAAACCCTGCCTAGAAAAACCAAAACAACAACAACAAAACTTTCCTCTTACTCCAGCTGACTATAGTAGTGCACTCTGGAGGCAGAGGAAAGTGGATCTCTGTGAGTTTGAGGCCAGCCTCGTCTACAAAGCAAGGTCCAGGACAAACCAGGGCTACATAGAGAGACCCTGTTTCAAGCAAGCAAGTGAGTAAGTAAGTAAACAAACAAACAGTAAAAACACAAAGATTCCCTCTTTCCAGATACATGAAGCCTGTGTTAACTTGACAAAACAACCAGTGTACCTTCCAAAGTATCAGAGGTACTGGCCCAGCTTTAGAAGAGGGACAGCTCAGTCTCTCTGTGACTGCGGGGAGGAGGCCTGGCCATGCACTGGTGTATCTCTCATTCTTTAGGATTTGGGAGAGTAGAGAGGTTCTTATTGTAACCCATAAATTAACCAGGCATGGTGGTGCACGCCTTTAATCCCAGCATTTGGGAGGCTGAAGCAAGTGGATCACTGTGAGTTCGAGGCCAGCCTGGTCTACAAAGTGAGTCCAGGATAAGGTAGAGAAACCCTGTCTTGAAAAACCAAAAACCAAACCAATAAAACAAAACCCATAAAACTTTTACTCTAGCATCTACCTCTACACATATTGTTTCCTTGATTTCCATGTGTATTCTATCTCTCAAGGAGAGAGAGAGAGAGAGAGAGAGAGAGAGGGCTTTCTCTCTCTAAAACACTTTTTTTTTTTTTGAGCATTTCTCTTTCATTCACACCACCCTCTGTTGTAAATGTGCCTCAGTCCTTGGCTGGAGGATGCCTATCTCTGGGGTCTGTGGTCTCATTTCTCTGCACAGAGAGAATCATGACCACTCATACGATATGCATACTTTAAGTGTAAGAAATAAAAATAACAGTGAACAGTGAGCTTTAAGCCTATAAGCTTGAAGTAGCACTTTTCTAGATTCTTGGTAACATTGAGGATTATAAATACCATTTGGTTGTCTTTTTCCTTGAGAGACAGACAGTGAAATCTTTAGCCTACTGACCCTATTCTCCTACACAGAGCACAGTCCTTTGTGTTACATAAACCTACACAAGCCGGTAGTGCGCATAATGTTTTAGAGTCTACAGAATGCTTTCTTATTTGTCATTTCAGCCTTAAAGTTAGAAAACATTCTATCCATTTTAATACCGTATTTGTAACTAATGTCTTTTCAACTTCCAAACACAAGATTTGCTGTATTATGTATTTCTTTTTACCAAACAATCACATATTTTAACCTGCATGAATTTCCTTTATCGAAGTGACAGTTTCAATGTGAAACAGCTTAAATTAATAGCCATTTCTGATGTACTTTTCCCCTCTGTGAAATAATTTACAGTTCCTAGGCAGTCTGTTTTTATAAATAAGCAGCCACCGAAGCTTAGGAATGAACTCACAACAATGAATTTTCTTGGCAATATAATATATTACCTAAAAAAGCTGCCTAGTAAATCACCCATGCGACTGGCAGCCAGTTTCAGTGCCTTGGTATAAATGACAAAAATCAACCTTTGCCAGAGTGTCTCAAGGCCCTGTCACGTGGCCACAGGTTTCACAGTTTCTCCCTATCAGTTTTATGCTGCATTTTCTTTCTCTGACAAACAGAGGCAGCTGACAAGGCAAGAAATGCTGGGAAAGCAGGCTGCTCATGCAATTTAACAGAATTGTTCCTCGGGGAGAGAGGAGCATTTACTCTGACTATAAAACCAAACCAAACCAAAAAAAGCAAGTGAGGTTTTCCTCAGGACTTCACAGTTGCCTTTAGTGGGCTATTCTCACAAGCGTATCTCCGCTCTTTCTCTTACTTGTTGTCTAACCATGGGCAAACTCACCTATGCATGGCTCAGCTTGCTCATCCGTCAAGAAGTCCTCATAGGGGTACTGTAGTGAGCAAGCAATTATGTAAAAAGCACTTGGTCCACCCCAGCATTGCATTGCCATGCCAGTAAGAACCATTTGGTTTTACATCTTTCAGATCCACAGAAGAATAGTAAGCAGTAACTGCAGCCTATGGTTACAAAAGATAGTTTTGAAACTGTTATAGATGTATTAAAATCACAACTTTTTAAAAATTCTTTTGACTACGCATTAAAACCTTATAATGATTTAATCTATAAGTGTTGGTGGGGTTCAGAAGACACCATCCCAAAATATAGCACATTCACACACACACACACAGAGAGAGAGAGAGAGAGAGAGAGAGAGAGACAGAGAGACAGAGAGACAGAGAGACAGAGAGAGAGAAACACACACACACACACAAATCTTAAAAACCAATAGAAGCAATAAAATCACTTTTTACCATTCCTCTAGTGTTCTCCCTTCCAACAAGTCACAAAATCAAGAAGAGAGAGAGAGAGAGAGAGAGAGAGAGAGAGAGAGAGAGAGAGAGAGAGAGAGAGAGAGAGAGAACAGCATTGCTGTGTAGTCCTGACTGGTGTTTAGGCCAGCCTGGCCTGGTGCCATCTTGCTTTTGCCTCCAGTGCTGAGATTACTGACATGGATTACCACACCCAGGCTCCTATGTGTTTTATTTGTGTGTTTGTTTTTTTTATTTGAGACATGTTCTTACTCTATAGTAGAGACTGGTCTTGAACTCCCAATTTTTCTGAGTTAAATTGAGTGCACTCTGAAGACTTGTGTTTAGGCAGTGGAAAGTGTCAAGCTTCAAAGGGGAAGCCATCAGTGACCATCTGGGGGACATCTAGCACGGGATTACTAGTGTGGCAAAGGGAAGTCACAGCGCTTCACTGAATGATAAAGAAAAGAAATCCCTTTTCATCTTCACCTGAGCAAGAGTCAGCCGATGTGCAGCGGCTCTGTTTTCATTTTCCATGTACCTCTAAGGAATTCAACAAATCACAGTTCCATTTGGAAACTGTCTGCGCATATCCTGTCTTCTGTATCTTGACAGAAGGAAAAGTCCTCACAGGCACAGCTGCTCCTCTGTTACAAACGTGAACCTGCACATTACAAATCTTCAGTGAAAATGTGAGAGAAAATCAAACGGACGCTTCTAGTGAATGCTGCATTTCAGCTCTCATTTAAGCTGCCATATTAGAAGCCTTCCTTCCGCACAGTGCATGCGCAGTGACTGGTCACAAGTGTGAAGAACAATAGTGTTCTAAAGTTTTCTCTGACCCTCACCGAAATGCTTCACATCTGTTTTCCTAGGGATGCAGGTGCAAGCATTTTCCAAGTTTCAGCACCCCCAGCCCCCATCTGCAGACACCTGCTCTCAGGAGGATTCCTTGGAACCTGGCCCCTCTTGGGAAGTCTTGCTGGTGAAGATGAATGCCTACAACAATTGCCCAGTCCCGGGACCTCGGCAACAGATTGCTAGCCAGTAAATAGGCAGCAGAGATTTTGCACTCTTGTTTTTCATCCTCCCTACAGGCGTCAACTTCTCTTGTCTGGACCCCTCCGTGCCTTGGGTTGACACTCTCAGTTCCATTTTCAGGACTAACAAAAGACTGCGCCAGGGAGGAATAGGTCATTCCCACTTCCTGGTTCCCTGCAGGCATTTGTTTTGTTTCCTGGAACCGGGAGGGAATTGGCAAACACCTGGTGGCCAGGGAGCTGAGGTTCTCTGATTGTCCTGCCAGACGAGAGAGTGGATAAGGCTATTTCAACCTAAATGTCAGCAGCAGATTGTGCTGCAGGTGACAATAACAGAATCATTGTCACTGTTTATTGTTGTGTCATTAAACTGCTGAAAATAGAGCTATCAATCTTCTTATATGAAGGATGGAAGAGTTTAGGTTTTTTAAAATGTATAAGCAACTTCAAGAAAGTCGTACATTATACACAGTGTGTGTTTTCTGAAGATCATAAATTATGAACTAAACATTTCTTTTGAAAATCTTTTATTTCATGTGTATGGGTGTTTTGCCTTCAAATGTGGAGTTATAGATGTGTATCACCAAAAATTACTTTGGGAACCCATAGTCCACCAGGATTCAGCCTTTACTAATGCTGCTGCACCAATAATCAAATTCACTGAAAAAAAAAATCTGTATTTAATATTTGGTGCTGCTCTGAATCCCACCCAGCTCCTGCCCAGGACCCCTCTGTGACCCCACAGATAAGGGACACTAATTCCTGGCACTTCAGTCATGGGTTCCACTTCACCCCACAACCCATCCCCCTACCCTCCTTGACATACTAAGCTAATGGGTAAACATAAGAGAAAGCCTCAGAGCCTGGGAGTGGTGGCCCACACCTTTAATCCCAGTACTCAGGAGGCAGAGGCAGGAGGATTGCTGTGAGTTCGAGGCCAGCCTGGTCTACAAAGTTAGTCCAGGATAGCCAAGGCTACACAGAGAAACCCTGTCTTTCTTTCTTTCTTTCTTTCTTTCTTTCTTTCTTTCTTTCTTTATTTATTTATTTATTTATTTATTTTGGTTTTTCAAGACAGTTTTTCTGTGTAGCCTTGGCTGTCCTGGACTTGCTTTGTAGACCAGGGTGGCCTCGAACTAACAGCGATCCACCTGCCTCTGACTCCCGAGTGCTGGGATTAAAGGCGTGCGCCACCACACCTAGCTTCACATTTTTCTTCTTTACTCCACCCAGTTTGTGGTATTTTATCATAGCATCCTTACCAGACTGATATGTGGTCTCTGCCTTATGACAGGTCCTAGGATAGTATTAAAACCATCCCCAATGTCAACGCACTCTGTAGCTGCAGTTGGTCTCTGTGCTCATAGCACAGAGCACGAGCTATGGCATTCTCATATGTTTTATCTTTTAACATAATTTCTAAGTCTCAGGAGTCTTGCATAATAGGGCAGATTTAAACTGGCACTCCTGAAGTAATGCTTTCTTTCTTTCTTTCTTTCTTTCTTTCTTTCTTTCTTTCTTTCTTTCTTTCTTTCGGAGCATTCACTTGTGATAAGGAGTCCAAAATAATTCTGTCACATTGTTGTTTTATTGGTGATGTTTTTAATTTTCACCCCCCCCCCCCATCGAGTGCTTCAGAAAGGCCACTTTCCTTTACCTTGGGGTCAAGATAGGTTTCTTCTTAGGCTCACAGCGCCTCAGAAGTGAACTACTGCCCCTATTTATGAAGAGAACTGTAGCTCAGACATTTCTTTGAAGTGGGTATTTGACTATTCTGGTCATAGAAAAGAATAAAAATGTAAAAGTCACGAATTGTTCCTCTTAAATAGGTTATCTTTATTCAGCTCCAAAAGTGGGGCTTGGATTTTTCCACAGTTCTGAGGCTTCTTGCAAGAATGGTGCCTTCTGCTTCTTGTTCAGTTAGGGTCCACCTTCCCGTGGTTGCCTGCCTGGGCTTGTCTGGCAATACCTACTCAAAAGGCATCATCTTAACGACAGCTTGAACAAGGCCCTATACTCAAAGAGGTGCTAGAGCAAGGCAACTGTGGAGGAGTCTGTGCATTCTATCCATGGTAAAGTTTCACACAAGTCTGTTTAATAAAAAATGACAACTATAGCTAACCAAATATCTGAGGAAAACATGTCAAGATTTACTAAAAGGACTTCAGAAATACCAATATACTTAGTAAAACTCTCATTGAAGTATCCAATGGGCTTGATCCTGGAAATGATCCATGCGCAACTACAAATGGGCATGTTTGAACAACAAATGGCTGTTACCTGTCTTAGAATCGTCTCTATACAAGTTTAAAGTAATATGATCTAATAACGGACCATGTGCTCATCAAATACAGTCTTTTCAGTCAGAAGAATGTGCATATCTCAAGATAGCAATATAGTACCTCTTTCTACTTAAAATTCTGCTTTGCATGCTACCATTATATACAAATGCAGATTAATAATATAATATGAGAAATGATAAAATAGGTATTATGTCTTCTACACAACAATCTAACACAGGCAATAGTATCGTCATTTGAAAGATGCCAAAGTGGAAGTAATGAGAAGCAATTTGTTTAAGATTGCATGATTTCTTTTCAACCCAAGTCTAAGGTTAAAATCTGAAGTCTAGCCCACCTCATCCTACTCCTTGTAAACATTGTTGGCTTGGTATAGACTGAAGATTCGGACACAATTACAAATGATGTCAACAGGTTCTTTCTGGTTCAAGCCCTTCTCTTCCTTACGCCTTATTTTCATAACCTATCAACAGAATGTAGTGGACTACACCACATTTGTCTCCATTTAACTTGTGCAGTGGTTTACTCTGATAACCCCAAATTTTTCATTATACTTTTCTTGCCAACAAAAATGAATCATAAGTGAAATTTACTATTTACTTCCCTCTGTGTTCTTTTCTTATTAAATGTATTACAAATGTGGGGGGAGTATGTCTTAGAGAAGCTTAATTGGGGATCTGAGAAATCCAGGTTCTTTTATAGAAATGAATTCACTACCTATGTGACTGCATGCTTTTAAAAAGCCTTATTTGGGGTTTTATGTTGGCCCTACCAATTGAGAAAAGGAAACATTTTCCTCAGCAGATTCGGTCTTCATATTTACAGTCCATCTGTCGCCATAGCACTGATTGTCATGTCAAAATTGCAATTAGTAACACTTAGAGGTAATCAGGAAAAAGGCCAGTGAAGGCTGTGTCCAGGCCTGTGTAACCCATGACTACTAGAGCAACAGGAAGCTTAATTTTAAGAGACCTGATTTCGGGCTGTAGCTTTGCCTCTTACCGTGTATATGTGGATCATTCAATGAATAGAATGATCATTTTAAAGCTGGATTTCTTGACTCAAGTGGCATGTATAAAACTGCTGCCTGTGCTAGTTAAGCAAACCCATTAACATCTCTGTGCCCAACTATAATTAGCTATAAATCAAGATACGATGATTGCATCACTCCAAGACACTTCTAATACATGGCCACCAAACTCGTACTGTTGCTTTTAGTAAAAAAATAAAATAAAAGACACCAAGGTGAACACTGAAGAACAAGAGCTTCAATGTGGTGAAGTGAACATACAAAGTGGGAAAATAAGGAATCACCACGAATACAGGGGCAGTATGAGCAGAAGCCAGGGGGTAGAAAAGCATTGACAACATAAATGGGAAATGAAATGCACAGGTGAGATGGGGAAAGTTACACAAAGTGATGAGGGAAAATAAAGCCACATTCTAGGGGACTTAAATGTAAGAAGGCCAGATGCCACACCTAGGTGAAAAGGATTGAAAAGCTCAGCTGGAAAGCTAATGTCATTGTGATTGGTATTCCTGAGCCTTTGTGTTCATTTGCTCATTTTCAGGAGGAAACAAACAAACAAACAAAAAACCTACTGACTCTACTATCACGACTGTTCTCATATATTTAATTTTCAGATTTTTTTTTTTTTTTGAGATAGGGGTTTCCCTGTGTAGTCTTGGCTGTCCTGGACTCACTTTGGAGATCTAGTTAGCCTCAAACTCACAGAGATCTCCCTGCCTCTGCCTCCCCAAGTGCTGGGATTAAAGGTGTTCGTCATCATGCGCGTCTTAATTTTCAGAACTTTTATGCTATGTCCCATCACACAATCATCAGCCATCTTAGCTTGCTCTAAAGACACTTTGAATCATTCACTCAAGAAATGAAATAACGAAGTCAGGAACAGTGGCACACATGCCTGTAAAGGCAGGCAGATCTCTATGAGTTTGAGGTCAGCCTAGTCAACAATGTAAGCCCAGCATAGCCAGGGATACACAGAGAAACCTTGTCTCAAAACGTCAAAAGAAATGAAATTAAATAATGGGAACTTCACTGATTAAATTTCACCCCTGGAGATGAGGATACACTGGTGAAAAAAAAAAAAACTAAAACAAAGCAACAACTTACCTATACATGTCAATCCATCATCTATGTATTTATAGTATGATTGTCTCCTTGTAGAAAAACAGTTCTTCAGCTATGAGCTGCATTAAAATTACCTTTAGGCCTCAGCAAAGCTGATTTCTGTGTCTCTGATATGAGGGGCATGGAAAACTTTCATTTGTGAGGTGCTTATTTACTGGTGAGACTGATATAACAGCCACACAAAAACCCATGCAGAGAATTCGTTCTAACAGATTGGTTTTCACACTGCTGTACTGACAGTACTTGGAAAGATATTTATGGAATAAGAAATATGAGGCAGATGGTCAATGGATAAAAAAGACCTACATATTTCTTGAGTGATTTTATAGGTGCAAAGTCACAATTCAGCTAACAGGCAAAAGAACAAGAGGTGAATTGCTACCAGCAGAAAGGTCCATATGAGGAATTACTTGCATCCAAGGGAAAACAGAATTATTTTTCACCTGCAGGAAAGGGGAGGGACCAGGAAAGACTTTATAGAGTGTTCTGGTTATTCTTTGAGAGACCAATACAAAATTTTTTAAAATGTCTGTGGAGATAGAGCTGGGATTATAACTTCATGGTAGACGTGAGGTCCTCAATTAGGTTTTCAACATAAAGGGTAAAAAGTGCCTGACACTATTCAAAACATCTTAAGAATATATCTAGATTTTATCTACTTAATCTATAGTGAACGCTTTTAAAATGTATTTTATTTTTTGAAGGTCTCCCTGTGTTTCCATGACTAGCCTGGAAATAGATACGTAGGCCAGGTTGTTGTGCAAGTGTCTCAAATGCTGGGATTAAAAGTGTGAGCCACCATGTCCAGTTTATGGTGCATCTTTTATTTATGTTTTAATACTTCTTATGGTCTCATAAAGACTACAGTTTTTACGTAAAATTTGATTTCTCAAAATAGCTAAAAACCATTTGGGGAGGAGGGTATTTTAAATGTATCCCAGGCTGGCCTGCAATGTGGTATATAGCCTATGTTATCCTTAAACTCACAATGAGCCTCAGCCTGTCTTAGGCTCTCAAGTGCTGGAAATTCCAGGCTTGTGTGACTAGCCCTACTGCAAATACCACATTTTTGTCAAATCTGTCATAGATTTGAGTGATTTCGTTGGTCAATCAATCCTGTTTGTTGAAGACACTTTTTTTTAGTTAAGTTGTGTATTTTCTTTGTATGACTGATAGACAGATGCCCAAAGCAATTTCAGAGTAAGACTTTAAAAATCACTTCTACAATGGACTAAGCTGATAATCTTTAACAGTGGTAGGTAAGTGTTAAAGAGCTGAGGGTCTCACTGTGTATCCATGACTAGCCTGGAACTAGATATATAGACCAGGCTGCCCTGGAGGTATCTCAAGTTAAAAAGGTATGAGCCACCATGCCTCAGATGGTGTTTTGTTTGATTGCTTGATTGGCCTGTCTTGTTTGTTTGACTCTTGTTTTCATTTTGGTTTTCAACACAGGGTGTCTCTTGTAGTCCTGGCTGTCCTGGACTCACTTTGTAGAGCGACCTGGCTGGCTTCAAACTCAGAGATCTGCCTGCCTCTGCCTCCCAAGGGCTGGGATTAAAGGCATGTGCCACTACACTTGGCGATTGGTCAGTTTTTATTTGGCAGTCTGTCGGATAAAGACAAGGCTTGTGGTACTTGGCTCTAAACCCAGCATAAGGGGGAAAAAGCAGGGTGATTGCAAATCTCAGGACAGCTTGAACTACATACACAGTGAATTCCAGTCTAATCTAGGTTATAGAGAAGACCTGTGTTAAAACAGTAAAATTAATTTCAATACACCTGGCATATTGATTTATTGAATAAACTGACAACTGAATATAAGAATGCCACTTATAATTTTCTTCAAAATATCAGCCATGACATAAAGGAATTTTTTCCAAGTTAAAGTTAAGAAAATTTTGTATTGGTGATAGAAAAAGCTTAGTCTTCAAAATCCTGAATTATATATATATTGATATGACATCAATTACAATACCAAATTTTAACTGGCAAGATTAATAGCATTGTGGCATGGAATACCACTCATGCCCAATTAGTTAAAGACTTTTCATTAGCCTGAATGAACATTGGTTTATTATGCTGGAATTAATTTTAAAAATCAGAAATTTAAAATTCAACATCTAAAACCCAGAGCAAACGAGATTGCTCAGTGGGTAAAGGAACAAGTGTCCCTATGTATTAAGTTGGATCACAGAGTAGAAGGAAAGAATCAACTCCTGCAAGTTGTCCTTCGATCTATTGATCCACAGCTATAAAAGTCACACACATAATAACTAAATGTATTTAAAAATCTCACTTTATGTAATGCTGGTTGGCCTGGAACTCAATATTATGGAGGCCAGGCTGGCACACAGATCTGCAATACTGAATCTCTCTCTCATATATATATATACATACACACACACACACACACACACTAACATGTGTTCAGAATTTATTCACAGTCCGAGAATTAGAGCTAGAAGACCGTGAGAAATTGTAATTTAGCTGGGTGTGGCGGCACAGGCTCTTGGGAGGCAGCAGCGGTAGATCTGTTTGTTTGAGGCCAGCCTGATCTACATGGGCTCCAAGACAGCCAGGACTACATTAAGAGACCTTGACAACAACAAGAACACAGAAATAAATACAAAACAAAAAAATACAACTACCTAAATTTGTTGGGGTTTTTTGTTTGTTTGGTTTTTTGTTTTGGTTTGGTTTGGTTTCTCAGAGACAGAGTTTCTCTGTGTAGCCTTGACTGTCCTGGACTCGCTTTGGAGGCCAGGCTGGCCTCACAGCGATCCGATCTGCCTGCTTCTGCTTCTCAAGTGCTGGGATTAAAGGTGTGTGCCACCACCACCTGGCCTAAATTCACTAAATTTGATTAATTCATACTCTGCAACCATACTTTTAGTTCATTCCCATTTAGCATTAAAGTCGATTAATATTAGTAAGGGATAGGAGGAATGACTGCAACCAACAGCCCGCTTACGTAGAGAAAAACCTAGAAGCATCCTGCACCTAAAAATTGTTTCATCAAACCATAGCCTGGGGGGCGGGGCTGTAGCTGACGGAAGCTTTAGTTTATTTTTCTGTTTTGTTTGTTTAATGTTTTAAGGTTTTTTAAATTTTAACATAACATAATAAAACATGTCGGCATTTCTTAACCCCATATTATGGAATATAATTTTAAGTACTTCAAATATTCTATACTGAACGGAAGCAGCTGTGAAAACACATGTATAAGAAATTAAGACATTAAGACTTAAATCAGCTTTCGGTTGGCGGTTTCCCGCCTGTGGAACGCAAAGAAAACCGCCCGGGTCGTGAAGGGAGGCCGACGCCGTCCGATACCGCAGTGAAGTTCGATCGGCCATTTTTATTGAGGTTAGTTCTAATACATCCGCTGATGGCAGGAAAAGGAGGGCGGGACCGTCGGGGAAATTCAGCCAATAGGATCATCGAAAGGAATCGTGTTGTCAGTAACCAGGCGCAGACCGCAGTGCGCACGGCCCGGGGCGGAAGACATCAGATAAATTAGTCCGGTTTCAGGAAGCAGTTTCTGGGCCCCAGCGGAACTATAGATTTATAGCGGAAAGGTTTCAGTCCGGAGTCTGACATCTGTTTCCGTTACACAGCGGAAACGTGGTTTGCCAGAGGACGACTCTTGGACGAATTTGCACGCCGCTGTATGCTTGGCCGGAATCATGTCGAGTTTGGCGGTGAGAGACCCAGCCATGGATCGATCACTGCGTTCCGTGTTCGTGGGGAACATTCCGTATGAGGCGACGGAGGAGCAGCTAAAGGACATCTTCTCGGAGGTTGGTTCAGTTGTTAGTTTCCGTCTCGTATACGATAGAGAGACCGGAAAGCCCAAGGGTTATGGCTTCTGCGAGTACCAAGACCAGGAGACTGCGCTTAGTGCCATGAGGAACCTCAATGGGCGAGAATTTAGTGGGAGAGCGCTCCGGGTGGACAATGCTGCCAGTGAAAAGAACAAGGAGGAGTTAAAGAGCTTAGGCCCGGCAGCGCCCATCATTGACTCTCCCTACGGGGACCCTATTGAT
Organism: Acomys percivali; assembly: GCA_907169655.1. Taxonomy (NCBI): domain Eukaryota; kingdom Metazoa; phylum Chordata; class Mammalia; order Rodentia; family Muridae; genus Acomys; species Acomys percivali. The sequence goes on from OU015757.1 coordinate 50,496,313, forward strand.
CCAGAAGATGCTCCAGAATCGATTACTAGAGCCGTCGCCAGCCTGCCCCCAGAGCAGATGTTTGAGCTGATGAAGCAGATGAAGTTGTGTGTTCAAAACAGTCACCAGGAAGCGCGAAACATGCTCCTCCAGAACCCACAGTTGGCGTACGCTCTGCTGCAGGCACAAGTGGTGATGAGAATCATGGATCCGGAGATTGCCCTGAAAATCTTGCATCGCAAGGTACATGTCACGCCACTGATCCCAGGCAAATCTCAGCCTGTTTCTGGGCCTGTTCCTGGTGGGCCTGGCCCGGTTCCCGGCCCCGGCCCTGCCCCTGGGCTCTGCCCCGGGCCTAACGTTATGCTGAACCAACAGAATCCTCCAGCCCCTCAGCCTCAGCATTTACCCAGAAGGCCTGTGAAGGACATTCCTCCTCTGATGCAGACTTCTATCCAGGGGGGACTTCCAGCTCCGGGGCCGATACCAGCTGCAGTTCCTGGACCTGGACCTGGTTCCTTAACTCCGGGAGGAGCAATGCAGCCACAAGTTGGCATGCCAGTGGTTGGTCCAGTGCCCTTAGAGCGAGGACAAATGCAGATGTCAGATCCTAGACCTCCAATACCTCGTGGACCCATGCCTTCTGGTGGCATACCGCCCCGAGGACTACTGGGAGATGCTCCAAATGACCCACGTGGAGGGACTTTGCTCTCTGTGACTGGAGAAGTAGAACCCAGAGGTTATATGGGCCCGCCTCATCAGGGTCCCCCCATGCACCATGGTCATGACAGCCGTGGCCCATCCTCGCATGATATGAGGGGAGGACCATTAGCACCAGATCCCAGAATGCTCATCGGTGAGCCCAGAGGTCCCATGATTGATCAAAGAGGTCTACCTATGGATGGCAGAGGAGGGAGAGAGTCTCGAGGGATGGAGCCTCGGCCCATGGAACCTGACGTCTTGGAGCCACGAGGAATGGAGAGAAGAATGGAAGCCTGTGCGGTGGAAACCAGAGGGATGGAGGCCAGAGGCCTAGAGATGAGGGGCCCTGGCCCCAGCTCCAGAGCTCCGATGACTGGTGGAATCCAAGGCCCTGGCCCCATTACTATGGGGGCAGGTGGCCCTCAGGGACCTAGACAGGTTCCAAACATTGCAGGAGTGGGGAATCCTGGAGGAGGGATGCAGGGGGCAGGTATACAAGGAGGAGGGATGCAGGGAGCAGGGATGCAAGGAGGAGGGATGCAGGGGGGAGGGATGCAGGGAGCTGGGATGCAGGGAGGAGGGATGCAGGGAGCTGGGATGCAGGGAGGAGGGATGCAAGGAGGAGGGATGCAGGGAGCTGGCATGCAAGGAGCGAGTAAGCAAGGTGGAGGCCAGCCTAGCAGTTTTAGTCCTGGGCAGAGTCAGGTAACTCCACAGGATCAAGAAAAAGCAGCTTTGATTATGCAGGTTCTTCAGCTGACTGCAGACCAGATTGCCATGCTGCCTCCTGAGCAAAGGCAGAGCATCCTGATCTTAAAGGAACAGATACAGAAATCCACTGGTGCTTCTTGAAAGGTTTTCAGTGAGGAAGTACTTAGTTTCTCCTTCTGAGTTTATTCTGGCATGAAGTGGGTGCAAAAAGCTGTGTCTTCTGTGTTTGCATACTTTAATGATTTACGGTTTCTTTCTCCCTAGACCCTTCGTCTTATTTCTAGTCTTTTCACTTTCTGTTTTCTTTTTTTCTTTTTGGTTGAGGGTGGGGGTGGGGGAAATGGGCCTGTTTACTTTGTCGCTGTTACTCTGCTAGGTTACCCTGAAAATGACATCATACCAAATAAGGCTATGAGGAAGGTACAGTAATAGCAACATGTCTGAACTTTGTTAACTGCATTTAAAAAATATTAAGTAAACTGGGAACTACATAACAATTGAAAGTGGCCTGTTATTGATGTACTAAGACAGTTTAAAAATTTTTGGTTGTATATTGAACTGAGTGTCAAAATGTTAAGTTATTCTTTTTCATAAACCAAAATAATTCTATTTTGGAGGCATTAGAGTACTGTATTAACATTCTGATTATTTTGGAATTATTTTGAAATATTAGAACTAACAGTCCATGGTAAAATTTGTAATAGTGGAGGGTTGTTTTTTAAAAGCATAGTTATCTAACTTTTTTGAGACCATTAATATTCTTTCCTGGTCCCAGCTATGATGATTTTGCAGGCTAGATGTAGTGTCAGCTGACTTATAAAATCTCCTCTGGTGAGACTCAAGTAATGTCTTGATACATTTCTTGAACAAATTCTTAATGATGTAATTTTCTCATATCATCTAAAAGAATCAGACACAGGATTGGACTTTGTTGAGTAATGGAGGTTTTATTCAGTAAAGCTCCCAGAGTCTCTATCCAGACAGAGATGCAACCCATTTGGTAGGCAAGAATCAGAAGTTAAAAATCTTAGTCTTTACATTTTCATGTGTCTTACAGTTTGATTACTTCCATAAACTACTCTCCTATCATCATCTTACTAGAACTGAGGCCCAAGTAGACTGACAACTCTGTTGAGTTAACTTAATATTTTATTTTATTCATTCCTACAAGATATCTTTTAAAACCAGGAATGTGGAGCTTAGTATGGTAGCTTTAAAGCTACCATCTTGTTTTTCAGCTATAAGTTTGTGACACCTAGATATTGTGTCATATCCAGTTAATGAGCAGAAACAAGCACAAGTTCCCATTTGACAAAGTGGCCTTTCTCTGGGAAAATAACCACCCACTACAGAGGGAGGCCTGGCCTTAGGGAGAGAGCCCACCCAGCGTTTGTCTTCCCCTTGCAAAGTTCGTGCAGTTTAAGTGTACAAAGTTTTCATCCCGAGGCTATTCTCCAGTTTAGGTTTCTGCATCAGTGTTAAGCTTCCTGTGTCTCCCCTGCCGCCCCTACGCTAGAACTGATTAGTGTTCTTTACCTTTGCTAGTTCCGGCTAATTCCAATCGCTTGTTTCTTTTGAAATTGTAATTGCTCGCCCCAGCCTTCTCATTGACTCATCTTACCGTCTTTGCTATAAGAAAATCTCTGCATTGTTTAATGAAGAGTAAATAAAAAAAGTTGTATAATTAATGTATTCTGTATGTTTAATTTCGTTTAATACACTGGGAAATACCTTTTTAAGAGATAATGTACATACATTACTATGAAAAAGAGCGAAACTAGGGAAATTGGTGAAAGTACCCTTAATTGTGTCATTCAACAGATGGAATACCATGAAGACACTGCCACTCACTCCGGTGTGATACCTCCCACATCAGACATTATGGCGTTTCCTTTGGAATACTGTGTTCTAGGAACACCTTCCAGGTTTCTTAGGGACTGACAGCATTTGTACTGCAAGAACTGTGTTTGCTTTACCCACAGCCCCCAACTTGTGCTTAATGGATAGCAAATAGCGTCCATGGGAAATGCTTTACTCATTTCTTATTTACACTATATTAAAAGAAACAGGGAAAAGAAGGGTAAAACATCCAGTTATAGTTGAAAAAAAAAATCTAAGAACAAGTTTATCCTCAAAGGAATTCTAACAGCTATTGCATTAAGATAAAAAAATAAAAGAAAGCACCTATAATCTCGAAAGGGAAGTGCAGGCAAAGAATAAGGAATTCACAGTAATCCTTGGCTAAGGGAGGAGTTGTGGCTACCCAGGGCCACATCAGCCCTATCTCAAAAGACTTTAAAATCAATTCAGAATGAAAAGCAGTCACCTTTACTGTGAAAAGAAAGTTTCTCATTTCTAATTAACTACTCATGGATTCTGGTATTGGATAGAAAATAAAGGACCTTGATTCATTTGTAGGAGAATAATTCAAACTATATGTGGTACACAAATTTGTTCACAGTACTAGCTGAAGGTGCTGGGATGTAATTCTGATTTCTAAGGCTTCTGTAGGGTTTCTTCTCAGGCAGTACATGGTTTGGGGATCATACAATGATTGAATTTCACTAGTGTCTTCACAACAGCCTTTTTCTACCCCTATTACTGCTGGTTGATGTGCAAGTGTGATTTTTCTAGAGCTTCTAATTTTGAATACAAGGTATACACTGATGTGGGTCTGGCATAGGAGGGCTAATCTCATAGATAGTTTATGATGGGACCTTTAGTGGTAGAAAAATACTTCTTAACTGTATCACAGCTTGCAAATCTTGTTTCTCCAGACTGTGATGGGATGTTAAGGAAGCCTACAGAACCCCATTTCCTATTGTGCACCCGGTCTAATAAGGTCTTAGCAGCTGCCTGCTGTGACAGTAATATGACAGCAGTCCCATTTGAGCCCTCACAATGTCAGCCTCTGCTTTAGTTCCCCAACTAATCTCTAAACACTTCTCTAGTTGAAGTACGTTTCTCTCATGGGGTAATGTCAGCAAGTAGACTATTTAGGTATGTAGTATTGATGTATGCTTACATATTTATATCAGATCTAGTAATAAAACGTGTGTGTGTGTGTGTGTGTGTGTGTGTGTGTGTGTGTACACTCTGAAATGCTTCTTTGAAACTTACTTTTTGAGACAAGGTCACACTGTCAAAAAATAAAAAAGATACCAGGTACCTAATAAGTACTATGGTAAGAATAAACAAGTAGTTACCAACTGCAGAGGAAAATATTTCTTTATAACTGACTTAAGTTAAGGCCTAAAGGTAGCTAAAATATTCATTAGGTAGAATAAAACACTAAATCTCTGATTATAAGTAATTTTGTGTGATTCAGGATGTATACTATTTACAGACATTTGGAATGAACTTCAGACTGTCAAAAGAAAGTTGTTTTTTTGTTTTTTGTTTTTTTTAATCTGCTAGGTTAATGACTTGTCATGTGCCTCAGAAGTAGAGTGGATAATCTTGTGGACTCAGAGAAATGAAAAGGGTTTCTTCCAAACAATTGTGTCTCTCTTATTTAATTAGCTGTTTTAACCAGAATTCTGTCAATACATGAAAATCTGCAAAAAGTGTACAAAACATTTTGTGCACACCTCTGACTGTGTAACAGCCACCTCACCTACTGCCTGTAGTTCATATAAAGCAACTTGTACTGTTTTTTCAGAATCCATTTACAAGCTTCTTGTGGGCATAAATGAAAAGGTACCAAATTAATCTACCTCAGGAAAAAAATTAATTTGCAGTAACTCAGTTTTCAATTTCCTTTGTCTTAAGCATTAGCTGAAATAGAACTTGAACTGTGTATCAATTTTAAAAAATAGCATATTTGAGTTAATGTAATGGTACTTTATCGGCTTTGCATAGTGCATTAACATTCATAATATAATACTTTATATCCTAGGTATCACACTTCCTCACGTGTTAGATCAATACAGTGGCATACAGCATGACTACAAATATTGACAGAAACAGAATAAATTGCCTGTTAGAATTTACTTATTGAGCTGAGCCCAGCAGCACAAGCCTGTAATCCTAGCACTTGGGGAGGGAGAGTCAGACAGATCTTTGTGAGTTCAAGGCCAGCCTGGTCTACAAAGCCAGGACAGACAAGGCTATACAGAGAAACCCTGTCTCACCAAGCATCCCTGCAACCAAAAATTTTTTTACTTTTCTTTAAGCCTAAAATGACTTCATCTTTAGTCAGTGATGAGAGGAATATGTCTCCATCCCACCTTCTCATTTTCATCAACAGTTGAAACTTCGAGAAGAGTTACTAAATTCATTACGATGTGCTGGGATTAAAGGTGTGTACCACCATAGCCCAGCTTCACATTTGCATATTATAGTAACAAATAAAGTTACAGGAATACTTAGTAGCTCATTAATGGCAGTCATCAAGTTTCATGTATGCATAAATCAATATGCTCTGTAAAAAGATGGAAGAATATAGCTCAGTCCTTTCAAGTATTTAAGTGGTGTTCAGAGAAGGTAACTAGTCATGATGAATCCAAAAGAAAGGGAGCCAGCAAGACAGCTCAGAGGGTAAAAGCGCTTGCCACCAAGACTGCCTGCCTGAGTGTCATCCCTGGGTCCCACATGGTAGAAGAGAACTCCCACAAGTTGTCCTCTGCCTTCCACATGTTTACACACACACACACACACACACACACACACACACACACACAATTGTGACAAAAAGCTAAAGAAAAGCCCTGTGTGGTGGCGCACCCCTTTAATCGAAGCACTTTGGGAGGCAGAGGCAGGCGATTGCTATAAGTTCAAGGACAACCTGGGCTACAAAGGGAGTCCAGGACAGCCAAGGCTACACAGAGAAACCCTGTCTAAAAAAACAAAAAACAAAAAAAGCTGAACAGACATGCAATAAAAAGTAACAAGAAAACAGAAGGGAAAGACAATTTTAGAGTATGTTTTGTCTAGGATTTCAGTGATATGCTAGAAATGCACACACAAATATTTGTAAAAAAATTTTTTTAAAAACAAGATATGGGCATTCAGGGAGGCAGAGGCAGGTGGATTGCTGTGAGTTTAAGGCCAGCCTGATCTACAAAGTGAGTCCAAGACAGCCAAGGCTACACAGAGAAACTCTGTCTTGAAAAACCAAATAAATAAGATAAATAAATAAATTAGGATAGGCATTTGGAGTAAATATTTATTAAAAGTTCAAAAAGTTTACAAAACAATACGTGTTAATTGGGCATACATTGTGGGAATTTCTTTGGCCAATACATAAAATCTACATGTTAACAGTTAGGAGTCTTGTTGTTTTGGGGTTATTTTGTTTGTTGTTTTTTACCGGGACGCCCTCAACCAACCACTTGCCAAACAAGTTTTCTTATTTTATATTGTCAAATTAGACACTAATGATTTCAATGGGCTCTAATAGCCATGTATGGTCCACAAAAGAACACAGCTGTAAGTCAAAAGCACTGCAGAGATCGATGGGCATCCTTTAACTGCACAAATCCAAAAAGAGGTTCAATCTGTCACAAAGCTGGAAAAACATAGTCAAAAAGGTTTGAGAAAATTGAGCTGGTTGAGCATGAATGCAAGCTGGGTGTGGTGGCACACGCCTTTAATTCCAGCATTTGGGAGGCAGAGGCAGGCAGATCGCTGTGAGTTCGAGGCCAGCCTGGTCTACAAAGCAAGTCCAGGACAGCCAAAGCTACAGAGAAATCCTGTCTGGAAAAAAACAAAAGAAAAAGTGGGGGAGGGGCATTTAAGACAGTCAGGGCCACATAGTAAGGCCCTGCCTCAAAACAAAACAGAACAACACCAAAAAATTGCTTTAAATATATTTGGATAGTTATTCAAATCCTTGAATCTATTTGTTCCTCATTTTAATGGACAGGAAGTTTGAAATTTTAACAAATCATGTCAAGCCTTCCATTTTCTCAGGAACTTTTCAGATAAGGAAGCGAAAACATCCTCAGGGAGTCTTAGGCTTGCAAAGGCTGCTAATCATCAGCCCTCCATCTCCAGGGATCACCCAGGAAAGACCAGCTTGTCATTTCTCTGGTCATTCTCCCTTCTGTTCTCCCTGGGGTTAAATGCTCAAGCAAATGGGATGTTCTTTAATCTCTCCCTAATTAAAGTGGTCCACGAACCAGTGTGAGCATCACTTGGGAGCCTGTTAGAAATGAAGGGTCCCAGACCTGCTGAGTCAGAATTGACATTTTAATAAAGTCTCCATGGACCCACAGCCAAAAGTTTGCTTGGTGAAACACTGCCTAAAAATACTTCTAAAACAATACATTTGAAAACAAAGTACCTTAATCACTGCCATTGTGAGAACTAGGAGGATGGTTTAATTTACCTAGTAACACAGAAAATCAAATTGGGGGTGGGGTGGGGATCCCTACCCAGTCTGAGGACTAAGTAGAGGGAACACATCAGCTGGACGCCATATTGAACAAGTGATCACATGAACAGAAATCCTGTCTGTTTCTGATAATCATGTGAACACTGGTAGGGATGAAAAAAACCATCATAAAATGCCACAGCAGAAGTTGTTGTTTTGGGCAGACACTTGAGTGCATTTAGTGGATGTATGCAAGCCTTTCATTTCTCTCCTGAGCAGGAAAGTTATATATATATGCTTTGATAAGCAACCTTACAATTTAGAGCTAAGTGGTCCTGGGTAGAGGAGAAAGGTTTCCCTGATTTTTTGTTTTTTTCTTCTTGATAAACTGAACCCAGTTCTACTGCTTAGTTCTTGGGGGGGGGGGGAAGTGATCATATATGTTTGTATATATACAATGCATATCTTCTTAAAGCTATAAATGTATTCTTACTTCAGGTAGTGGTGATGGCCACTGAATTCTAAGAATACGGTAAATCACGTTGCATTATATACTTTAAACTGGTAAATTTTATGATATATAATTTATATGGATCACAGGATGGCTTAGATATAAATTTATGTATGTGTGTATGTCACAGTTACATTTTGTGCTTATATCAATGTAAGTGAATTTTTTCCTTGTTAGGAAAATAAAGCCGAATGGCTTTTGTAGTGTGGCAAGGTGAATCAGGTAGATGACCTGATGTGTATTTAGCCAGCCTGACTATATGGGAAAAGAGTGGGTTTGTGGGAGACCTTCCTGTAAAAGGGGGAGGGGCTCCTTTTTCATTCTTTTCTCTTGGGTAAACCAGGAATGCAATTGCTACATCCTATAAGAATTCCATTGTAAACCTTAGATGACCTGTCACCCTCTTTTTAATATATTATTTTTTTGATGGGGTGGAGTGGGGTGAGACAGGGTCTCTCTATGTAACCTTGGTAATCCTGGAATTCAGTATGCAGACCAGGCTGGTTATAAACTCCCAGAGAGCTGCCTACCTCTGCCTGAGTGCTGGGATTAAATTTCTATTTCTATGCACTGTGATTTCACTCACTACAAATAAAGTAATCAAATAGAGTGACATTCTTCTTAATTTTATTTAGCATTTCTATTGAAGGTAAGCAGGTAATGAGATGACAAGGTCTCTAAAATACAAGAGAAATTATTTCTTTCATGATTTAAGAATTGACCTGAAGTAGGAATCAAGATGCAGTGTTAGCACTAAGGGTTTTCAGTGATTCCCCTTCCCCGGACCCCCCCCCCCCCCCCCCCCCCCCCCCGAATGCTTTTAGAAAATGCAGGCAAATGTTTTCCTGGACTATAGCTGGAGAGGCATTGGTCGGTTCTGACGCACTTTTTTCAGGGAGATATACAGTGCCACAAAGTGAGTTTGGTCTCCATCTGCATCCTGGTTCTCCTCTAGCACAGAGTGCTTACGTGACTCATTTCAGGGCCTTCTTTCCATTCTGCACACTAGGTAGTTACCACCCACTCTAGCCATGGTGACTGTTTGATGTCACACTTTCCACCATGCCTGTGTATAATTTGCTGTCAATGTATGGTGTATGCTAGCTCTTGCTATTATTCATTGCACACACACACACACACACACACACACACATACACACACACACACACACACACAGTGTGAATTTGGAGGGCATAAAAGAAACATGAAATTTTAGCCAGGTCTCTCTCTTTGCCTCTCTAGATATTGAAAGATAAAAAAAATCCATAGACAAGAAAACAAAACTCAGCACAACTATCTCCACCTCAAAAGTAAACAATAGCAAAAAAACAACAAAACAAAACAAAACAAAAAATACGTTAGGGACCTCCACCTCAAAAAAGGGAAAAAGAGTACTCTTAAGTGGGGGCTTACAAAACAAAACAAAACCCAGAGAGGATGCCAGGGGATTTTAAACCAAACTGGTCTGTCTTGTGTTTGGGTGAGGCATAGGAACAAGCTGGCAACTCTCTGAACCACTTGACTTACACAGTAAAGCTGTATTCTGTACCAGAAGAGGAGTAAGGCGAAGTTAACCAGGGTGAAGGCACTCTGATAAGGAAAGCCCCTCTGGCAGCTGCCTCTGACATTCCAAGCTCCTGCAATCTTGCTTTAGACAAACCAATAGAAACAGAATCAGGATTTGGATCTAGCTTATTTATTTATTTCTCTCCCTTATAGCTTTAGCCACACAATAGAAGACGGATTTCCAAAAATGTTTTCTTGGTCCAAGGCAAACTTAAATAACCCTGTAACAAAGTGGGAGGACTTACTTGTGCTCTGAGTGCAGGGTGACATCCCCGGTGGGCCCTCCCCCCACTTGCACACCCCTCCCACCACCTCCCGGCTTTCACTGTAGAACACCACCTATGTTTTTAGAATAAATGGGTCAAAATGCTATGGTTTGGTTAATCTTCATTTACCGGTTTGTCGTTCACATATAGCTATGTTTCTGAACTTGACTTAAGGAAACAGCCCTACAAATTTTACATGCATAGGAAAAAGGCATTTATAAAATATTTGCAGGCTCAAGTGGAAACTTTTAAAGGAACATAAATCCTACATTTCTGCCTTTTTTTTTTTTTTGTAAACTGTAAGTCAAAGCTACAACTCTGAATTACATTAAAACCCAATATCATCTATTTAGTGGAATTTTTGCTTTATTAGGATCTCTCAATAAGTATATATTTTTAACAATAATAGCATTAACTTAATATATAATTTTCATCTTTATAAGAAGACTTATGTAAAAATCAGTCACTGTTTTTGAAGAATATTCACTTTCAACTATTGCATTTCTTTATAAATTTTTACTTATAAAGAAAGCAGGTACATTTCCAATTTTAAACACATCACTATATAATTAGATTAAATGTAACATTAAATATGTGTGCTTATGCTATGGCAGCACTCACTACTTGTAGTTATTGATAGCTCAACCTGTTACTAATAAAGGTCAAGAGCTAAATTGTTGCTAGGCATGGCAGTACACATCCTTAATCCCAGCGCTCAGGAGGCAGAGGCAGATAGTACAGAGAGAGTTCTAGGCTGACCAGAGCTATGTAGAAACCCTGTCTTAAGAAAACAAAACAAAACAAAACAAAACAAAAAGACCAACTCAAACAAACTTAAAAACATACAAACTGTCAAAAAAATATTCTAATTTAATTAACAGATTAGGGCCACATGACTGGTATGTATCACAGTGCAGAGCACAGGCATGGAAGATGGAAGTTATCTTATGCCTAGAAATCATTTTGGTAGTTATTTAAAATCATAGATGGGGGCTAGAAAGATGACTGGGTGGCTAAGAGTGCATAGTGCTGTTGCAGAGGAATTTACAGCCCTGTCATCAGGTGGCTCACAACTGCCAGGGGCCTGTCTGTCACTCTAGCTCTTTAGGACTTGACACCCTCTTCAGGTCTCTGACGGTATCTACACTCATGAGCACATACCCACACAGACACACGCATACACATAATAAAAAAAATAATAAAAATGATTCATCTTTAGAAGGCTTAGATCAACCAGCCAACTAAACATCTCCATCACTAATTGTGCTAGCAACAATATTAAAACTGGTGATCAGTTCTTACTCTGTACATACTTGATAAAATGCCATATCTCCTCCAACCAATTCTTAAAATGATATGTAGCACACAGAGAGCACCAAGTAAAGGCACAACTAGCTCATTTTCTTCATTCTACATCTAGAAGTTACCTAATGAGCCATCATGTGATGTCATGAAAACCCCAAATGAATCTGCTCCCACTGACCCTACATTTATCCAATGTTAGCTTCGTCCTGTGGACTCTGAGCACGTATATGATGGGGAAGCAGAAAGGAAACTATACATATATAATAATGTCATCATTTGTATAGGCAGCACAAGAGAACTCAATTTAAAGCCAATAATGTTTGTATTGGCAGTGGGGGCACACCGGCAGAGGCCGGTGGATCTTTGAGTTCGTAGGCCAGCTTGGTCTACAGAATGGGTTCCAGGACATCCAGGGCTACACAGTGAAACCTTGTCTTGAACTACCCCATTCCCTACCAATGCCAGTAATTTTTAAAAGATCACAAAAAAACATAAAGAGAAAAACAACAGGAAGTGTACTTGCAAATCTAGGTCTTTCGTGTAGAGGCTACTGACTTGGAAATGTATGTGAAAAGTTATCTTTAACAAGATCAGATTCTGGCTGGGCTGGGCTGGGCTGGGTGTGGTGGTGCATGCCTTAAATGCCAGCACTCCAGAGATAGAGGCAGGCAGATCTCTGTGAGTTTGACGCCAGCTTGGTCAACAAAGGCAGGCCTGAACAGCCAGGGCTACACAGAGAAACCCTGTCTCAAAAAAACCAACCAGATCAGATTCTCAGCTGGGGCTCTGCTGCAGCAAGAGTCTGCAGAAGAAGGCGGTCTAAATATCAAAGCTCTGCCTTGACCCTTGTATTTCTTCTCTCTCTCTCTCTCTCTCTCTCTCTCTCTCTCTCTCTCTCTCTCTCTCTCTCTCTCTCTCTCCTCCTCCTCCTCCTCCTCCCCCTCCTCTTCCTCCTCCTCCTCCTTCTCAGAGTTTTTCTCTGCAGCTTTGACTGTCCTGGACTTTCTTTGTAGACCAAGCTGGCCTTGAACTCACGGAGACCCATGGGCCTCTGCCTCCCTAAGTACTGGGAGTGTCACCCTGCCCTTGTATTTCTGAGCAAGAACAAAATACTTGGGCTTGAACTATGTGCTTAGTAAATACTTCCTAATATTTACAAGTGTTTTGTAAAAACAAGTAAGACAGAAGAATTAAGAAAAAAGCAACTTCAATAATTTACCAAGACAGCCTCCAAAGACCTCATCTTGGTTGTCAACTTGATACACTTGGGAGCAGAAACTTCCACTGAAGACTTGCCTCCAGCACATAGTCCTGTGGCTTTATCTGTGAGGCAGTTTTGATTACTGATGAACGTATAGCAGCCCAGCCCACTGTGGGCGGCACTAGCTCTAGGCAAACAGACCTGTGCTGATAAGGAAAGCAGCTGACCAAGTCTGAGAGTCAGCCTGAGCCTGTACATCCTGTTCCTCTGTGGAACTTTTTGCTTCAAGCTCCTGCCATGAGTTTCCTCTTGCATCTTTCAGTGATGGATTGTATCCTGTAAGACGAAACAAACTTTCCTCCCTAAGCTGAAGCTTTTGGTCTCGGTGTTTATGACAGCAACAGAAAGCGAGCTAGGACACCCTGGTACATTATACCCCAAGATGATGAATGCTGTTAATATTAAGACCCTTGGCTAGGGGCTGGAGAGATGGCTCAGCGGTTAAGAGCACTGTCTGCTCTTCCAGAGGTCATGAGTTCAATTCCCAGCAACCACATGGTGGCTCACAACCATCTATAATGTGATCTGATGTCCTCCTCTGCAGATGTACATGCAGGCAGAGCGCTGTATACATAATAATAAATAAATAAATCTTAAAAAAAAAAAAAAGACCCTTGGCTAGATGATGTTGAACTTCTAGCTC
>OU015757.1:50515604-50525937 GCA_907169655.1 Acomys percivali
AACCAAACCAAACCAAACCAAACCAAACCAAACCAAACCAAACCAAAAACAGCTGCAAAATTAATACACATGGTTCCAGTGTACCTGTATTCAGTTGTCCTCATTTTTAACATTTTATGTACCAATATTAAGGATTTTAAGTAAAGAATTTAAATATACTAACTTATGACATAGAATTTTCTCTCTTCCCAGTAACATTCTTTGCTTTCACTGGACTCAATTCTATGTTTGTGTACAAATGTAACCCCCCCATCACCTTTTGTTTGTTTGTTTGAAAACCAAACCAAACCAAACCAAACCAAATCAAACCAACCAAAACAAAACAAAAATGCTGCAGGTGAGCAGCCAAGCCCAAACCAGGATTTCTCTGGGTAGTGTTGGTGTCCTGGAACTTGCTCTGTAGACCAGGGTGGTCTTGAACTCAGAGATCCACCTGCCTCTGCCTCCCAAGTGTTGGAATCAAAAGTATGTGACTCCACCACCTGGCCTTGATTGTGACTCTTTTAAAGACAAGGGATTTAGTAATTTCTAATACTTTCTCCCCACATATGATATATAAATAAATAAATATTTGATATATAATATATGGTAGATACATAATAAGTATTTATGTATCTATCAGAAAAATGGTACTGTGTCCTCACTCATCACATCAGGAGTCTCGTGATATTGAAGTTTCTTACTGGTACCCCGATAGTGATTTGATCATTTGGTAAAGGTAGTAACTGCAAGTTTTCTACCATAATTAGTGACTATCACTTAACGGAACATAATTGACAATCATGAAATACCTGCTAAGATTAGCATCTATTGCTGAACTGGAACAACAAAAACTAATACTATGATTTATAAAATTGTAATTTGATTTCTATCATTCCTTTTGCATTTATTATTATTATTATTATTATTATTATTATTATTATTATTATTACTATTATTAATTATTTTCTCGAGACAGGGTTTCTCTGTGTAGCCTTGACTGTCCTGGACTCACCTTGTAGACCAGGCTGGCCTTGAACTCACAGTGATCTTTCTGCCTCTGCCTCCGAACTGCTGGGATTAAAGGTGTGTGCCACCACACCCAGCTTACATTTATTATGAAGAAATACATCCAAGGGAAAAAAATCATCTTTTACCTCAGTGAGCAAATACTCACATGATCACGCATTCATTGATAATTCCTATAATCATGGGTTTATTTGTTATTCTTTTGTCATTTAAATTGTCTAAAACTTACTGACATCTCATTCAATCTGCTTTCCGTGCCCTATCAGCATGCCGCTCTATATATGCCAAATATATTAATAAATATATGCTAGCTAAATATGTATGACATATGTGTATGTAAGTAGATTATATATAAATCAACATCCCTTTTGTTTTTTGTTTTGTTTTTTGGTTTTTCGAGACAGGATTTCTCTGTGTAGCCTTGGCTGTCCTTGACTCACTTTGTAGACCAGGCTGGCCTCGAACTCACAGCGATCTGTCTGTCTCTGCCTCCCAAGTGCTGGGATTAAAGGCTTGCGCCACCACGCCCAGCTCCCTTTTGTTTTTTAAGACCATGTCTTACTATGTAGCCTTGGCTAGCCTCAAACTCATAGAGCTCCATCTCCTGCTTAGGGTGAGGACTAAAGGCATGTGCCACCATGTAAGGCCTTCATTAGCACTTAGCTTTCTCAGAATACAAGAGGCCTTGGGCTTGTATTGTTGTCTACCTGCCTAGGCTAGATCAGACACTATTATAAACTGGTGCTGGTTCATTTTCACTGTAAAGTGGTGTTTGGACAGTAAGATGTGGATGCTAAACTGCACTTGTTGCTAAAACTCAGCCTATTTTAAGAGATGAAAATTAAAATCTGACCCTTTGATTCTGCCTCCAGGGCCCACAGTCTTAGAAGTGAAAGGGCGGAGTTCATCAAGTTGTGCTTTTTCAGGCAATTCATGCCCACAGTGTGCTGGTTCTGTGCTGGCCACCGATGCCTGCAGCCTCTAAACATTTTGTTCCTGCCACTTAACTGGTTTAAACAGATTATAAAATCTGGGTTTTGTTCGTGGATCATTTCTGTGGGCCCACATTAACAAGTTCCATGATTATAAAAAAGTACACTCAAGCCATACTGTCAGAGTGCTACAAAATCTGTGAAAGAGACTAACTCTCATCACTTGGTCCCAGTCCGGCTCTGACTCAGGAGACTGTGTGCCAATTTAGACTCATTAACCTTCTCGACACACTTCCTTCAGTGGAGCACAAATACATTTGACTCCTACTTGAAGTTTCCTGTGCCAGATTTCAGCTCCAGCTCAGTAGCTGTAGGCACAATCCTTTTCCCTCCCATTTGCTAGAAGCAGGAAAATGGCAGCAGATTTGAAATTTAAATGACCTCAGGCAATGTGTTGACCTGAATTTTCTGTCAGTGATTTAAGAAGCATTCAATGGCTGTAGGCAGGAACAAAGACAAAGCTGGAGACTTCTCCCCATGAATAATCTCAAGCAACTTCAGGGCCAGATTTTGTGTCAGGTCCCTGCACATGACTCAGTAATGTTTTCATCTTGGGGAAATCAACAGGACCTCTGCACTGTGAACATATTATTGAATTCCAAACAGTCACTGTTTAGGAAAAGACAGATGATGCCGGAGCCTGGAAGCTCTGAAGGATTTAGTAAACAGAAAAGTATTGAGATACATAGCAAAGACAAATGAATCTTAATAAAAGCGATAGCATGATAATATAAATACATGGACAGGAAATCTAGGTGAGTGGGATACTGGGGTACTCCTGAGATGCTAACTTGGGATGAGTGTCTAATAGTGATTCTGGTACCCACAATACATTCTGAGCTCCAAGCATATAGCTTATATAGAGATGCAATGCTATTCTATCTTTTTCTCCAATGAAAGATGCTCCATTCAACTCATCCTTATGGTACATCTTACAATCAACAACATAGGTGAAAGCCTCCAAGTCAGCTAAACAGAGCAGGATCTATTCTAACAGAATAAAGGCTGAATACATTGTATATAAAAAGCACATTCATATGATTCAATTTGGTATCGTTTTTAAAAAGCAGTCGTAACCTAGATACTATATTTGAAAAGCGAAAGAAATTATTTTACAGAGACTCACAAGGAAAACATGCTCATAAATGTGTCGATGGGCACATGTAAATCATGTCAGTGCATTGCTTTTCATGTTATATTGATATAAGATTAATTATACTTGATAGTTTAGTTATTTCACAGTTTTGTTGATGATGCAAATGATGCTTCACAAGACTTCTCCCGAACTACATTTAACAACAGCTTTAGGTAATTCAGCCCAGGGGCCGGAAATGCTGCCTGATCACTACTATCGACTATGTGGGTGGATTTATAATATGAAGTATCGTCCCAGCACAGTGGCAGACATTTCATATTAAGGGTAAGAAGTGCTTGTAGTACATTATTTCACTGAAGTCCTTCTTAGAGAAAAAAAAAAATCCAAGCATGTATTCAGAGTGCTGTTATTAACTTTGAGCTAAAAGATCATGGAGAGTGTCACTGTCCACATCAACTCAGTATTTCAAGTACTTCCTCCCTGGTGCTTTTCAAAACACTAAACAATTTCTGAGTAGACCCATCCCATGTCATTCCCAACTGGTATTATTTGTTCTTTCTTTGTGCTTATTTGCACTCTTTTTGGTGTTAAAAACAAAACAAAACAACAACAACCCCATCAAGCAGTCACTTCATGAAGCTGGGATTGCCTGTGCCTATGCCTAATGCTTAGTGGCATCTCTAAGTAAAGGTGATCGTGCTCTAAGATGTTTTTCAGAATAAAAAGGAGTTAGTGCTAGGGAACCAAAAGATATAGTACAACACTTACCCTATAACCCATAACACATAAAATTCGTTAAATGATACATGAACCAGGAGTCTGACTTGACAATCATGTCTCTTGAATTCCAAGTCCTCTAAGATTACTTATCATTTAGTCTTACAGTACTATTACACATAATAATAATAGTATTCATAATAATTATAATTATTATTATAATAGACAGGGTCTTAAGCAGCCCTGGCTAGCTTAGAACTTCCATTTAGCCAAATATGACCAGGAACACCTGATGATTTTCCTGCCCCAGCCTATAGATTGACCATCACACTCAGGGTGTGTGGCACTGGGGATAGGGACAGGGCGTCGTGCATACTAGGTAAGCACGATGGGGCTACAGTCTCAGCTACTTCAATTTTCAAATAATAAATGTTCAGTTATCATTTCTTTGTACATTTATTCCTTGGGTTGTCTTATACCTACCCACCTGCTACCAAAACACATATCTCTGGTTCTCTCCACTTTTATTTGTTAATCAGTCAATCAACGAAACTATCATCAATCAATCAACTCTTTTATTCTTCCAGAATATAAACATATTGAGTTCGTGGACAATATCTCTTACACTTTAATCTTTTTTTTTTCTTTTTTTTTTTTTTGGTTTTAAGATAAGTATATTTTTTTCAGACCATACACTGCGAAAATTTTTTGTTTTGTTTTAAGAAAGAAGAATGAGAGAGATGTAAAAATAGAGGGAAAGAAGAGTACAAAGAGAAATTGAAAAATTAAAAACTGTTGAAATAACATATACTGAAATTACAAAATTAATTTGCTAATTTCATTTTCTTTCTTATCTTGAGACTAAAATCTATGTAAAAAAAAATACAATAATTACAAAAGAGAACCTTTGTCCACAACAGACAAAAATGTACATAATATATTTGTTTAAACAAAGTTTTGCCTATGGCTAAATAATGGCTTTTTGGTCATGTGATTTTTATTTATTTTAATTAAAAAATAATTTATTTAATTTTATTTTATGTGCATAGGTCTGGAACTGGAGTTACAGACAGTTGTGAGCTGCCAAGTGAGTGCTGGGAATGGAACCTGGTCCTCTGGAAGAGCCTGTGTTCTTAACCACTGAGCCATCTCTCCACTTCCCGGTCATTTAGTTTTTAAATCAGATTTGTTTGTTTGTTTGTTTGTTTGAGATAGGGTTTCTCTGTAATCCTGGCTGCCTTGGAACTACCTTTGTAGACCAAGCTGGCCTTGAACTCATAGAGAGCTGTCTGCCTTTGCCTCCTGAGTGCTGGGATTAAAGCCATGGGCTACCACTGCCCAGCTTTAAGTCAGGTTTCTTTTAGTTAAGCATGAAAATTACATCAGACACAATCAGTTAAATGACAATTTGATATACTGTAGATTTTCACAATTTTTTTATTAATTATTTTTAACAAGGCAATGTAAAATATTTTCATTGCTTGTCATCTTGTATGGCAAATAAGGTATCTTATAACTTTCAAGTACCAAAAATAAAATGTTCTTCTAAGATAATACTTGCTTTGGGTTTCTCTCTACTGTTTAGATTTTTAAGTGCTCAGCTCATCTACGTCTACATGATTTAAATTAACTGTTGTGTTGATTAAACACATTAGTGATACCTCAGAGTGTTCAAAATACTTTGGTGTGGCATTAAGAAAAAGATATATATATATATGAAACTCTTTCCCTCGGCAAAGTTTCACAAAGATTGAGCCCAGACGTAAATCCTCTCCTATCTCCCCGTGCCTTTGATTGTCTTCTGTCTTTTGTAGGGATCTGAATCTGTGCCTGCCTGAATGCTATAATTCTCTCTCTCTCTCTCTCTCTCTCTCTCTCTCTCTCTCTCTCTCTCTCTCTCTCTCTCTCTCTCTCTCTCTCTCTCTCCCTGTGTGTGTGTGTCCATACAACAAAGGACTTTTGCTCTGTATTTATTGGACAGCTCAGATAATATCACGGGGAAGGAATGAGGGACACTTTACAGAAATCTCTAACAGGGATGAAACTTCACTGACCCCAGCTGACCTAGACAGCAAACAAATAAGATCAAGCAATATCTGTATGTTGCTTTCAACATTTATGGCAAATATTTATTTCTATAAAGTTGCTTTCAACCTATTTGATGTTTCCAGCATTTATTACCATAGCACATAAACACGCATACATTTTTCATGGGTCAGTGGCATGGAAGACCTCACAATTTAAGACTGCATCTTAGGTTGTAAAAGATGGGAAAGTTATGTAAGGCTGGCCGTTACATTGTTAAAGCAGACTAAACAAACAGGGAGCAGAGCAGCTCTAGTGACTTCATGGTGTATTAGTAACTCTGACTGTGAGCTCCAGCAAAAGTCTCAGTCTCCTTGAATGTAATAGTTATTTTCATAATAAACCATCACTCATCATGTCTAGATTGCAATGGAAGTTGGTATTAATGTGAGTTTTGTGGGATTTTCTTTGCCAGATGTGAGTGGGGAACACATGCTCTTAGCTCCTAAGTCATCTCTCTAGGTTCCCATTTTCTTCTACTGCTCTGGCCTGCACCTGGGAGGAAGTGGTCAGTTGACGTTGCTAAGGCAACCGATGAGGAAAGGGATTTCCAAGGAGCAAGACATGAAGCTAGTTTGTAAAAGGAAAGTAATTTGCTTTGAAATTTTGTTCTGCACATTAATTCAAGAGATGATGTCCTCAAAAACAGAAAGAAAAATAATTTATTTTCTTGCTTCTTCTTGAGAATTCTACTGCTTTTAGGTTTTCCACAACATTGATAATACCCCGTCAATTATGTGGTTTTGTCTAGTTGAATGCTATGGCTCCTTAGCTCTATAATTTTATAATATTCTTCATTTTCAGAGAAAAAAACAAAATTATTGTCCAGCAAAATGAACTCACTGTTAGTATATCATCTCAAAAAGTGTAGTAGTATTTCTCTGTATTTAAGTTCACAGAGAAATTCAGGGAGGTAAAAACTAACAGAACAAACAGGCTGCACATAGTTATTTTCAAAATGAATAAAACTCAATTTCTGTTCAATATTATAGCAGTGGAAAAACTCAAGATCAGTAAAAGCTAAAAAACTTAAAGAAAGAAAGAAAGAAAGAAAGAAAGAAAGAAAGAAAGCAAACCACTTTCATCTTTGGACACATTTCAATCTTCATGAGCCACTGACAGCTAAGGAGATGCTGCACAACTCTCTTGCTTTACCTACAGAGTGACAGGAACAACACATTGTTCCCTATCCAGCTTTAGGGTTGACCTGAAGCTGAAGACAATGAATAAACCTTCAACTCCAACCCTCGAACTGGCCACTTTCACTGTAGAGGCAGAGATGAAATTTTATAAACTAGGAAATAAACACATATCACAGTCCAAGAGGGGAAACTGGTGTCTCAGGGATTCGCAGGGCAAATCCAATAGCTCTCCATGTCCCTAACAATGCCATGCATCCACAGCATTTTGGAAGCTGGAAACTTATGCCTCATCTTAGATTCTCTCTGTTCATTACCCTTTCACATTAAAATCTGGCCACTGAACCAGGTGTGGTGAGGCACACCTTTAATCCCATCAATTCGAAGGCCCAGGTAGGTGGATATCTGTGATTTCAAGGCTAACCTGGTCTATCTGCTGAGTCCCAGGCTAGCCAGGATTATACAGTGAGACCCAGTCAAAAATAAATAAATAAAATAAAAATGGCCACTATACAGCTCTTTTTTTAAAAAGATTTATTTATTTATTATTATGTATACAATGCTATACCTGTATGTATACCTGCAGGCCAGAAAAAGACATCAGAACACATTATGGATGGTTGTGAGCCACCACGTGGTTGCTGGGAATTGAACTCAGGAGCTCCTGAAGAGTAGTCAGTGCTCTCAACCTCTGAGCCATCTCTCTAGCCCCACTGCGAAGTTCTTTTTGTAACAAATTCTACATTTTGCATTTATCTTTTTTCTTTTTGAAGAAGGTTCTGGCTACATGGGTCAACTTGGTTTCAAACTTGCGATTCTTTTGTTTTTGCCTCCCAAATGCTGGGATTGGAGTATGTGCCAGCATGCTGGCTGAGTTCTGCCTTTTACAATTCATCATTTGAAAAGTGTATCTACTTATTGTGGTCCAGTGCTCAGAACCATTTTGCAGGTGCCTGTGTTGCACGGATCAAAACCACACTTCTTAGGAAAGTCAGAGTCTCTTAGAACTCAGACCCAAGTTACTCTTTTAGTCCTGGTCCCAATACTGATTAGAACGTACTCCACCTTTTCACTTCAATATAAAACTGACTAACCCTATAAGAATATTGTGGCCAGGTGTGGTGGTGCATGACTTTAATCTCATCACTTGGGAGGCAGAGGCAGGTGGATCTCTATGAGTTCAAGGCCAGCCTGGTCCAAGTTCCAGGACAGCCAAGGCTACCCACAAAGAAACCCTGTCCTTCTTGAAAAACCGAGAGAGAGAGAGAGAGAGAGAGAGAGAGACAGACAGACAGACAGACAGACAGACAGACAGACAGACAGACAGTGACCTCTCACTTGCTAATATTTTGTTGAGATTTGTTTTTCCATTTCCAGTCTTCCAGCATTCGAGACTCAGTGGAAATCTCCAGAGTCCGAAGCTTTCCTTCACAATCCGGTCAGACTGTGCCATCATTCATTTTATTCGCTGTACTTTGTTCATTAATTTGTGATCACAGTTTTTATAATATGATTAAATAATTAAGATCTGGGTGAAAGTTCCCCTAGGGGAAAGTGACTCAGAAAATGGTCTTTTTGAGATGTACTTGCTACAGCTTAGAAGAGTCATTGGCACACAGTATGTCTCCACACATCTAGTGACTGGTCCCAAACTACAAGAGCATTAAGTCTGATGACTTTTTTATGTCAAGTCATACAACAAATAATTTTCTCTGTGTGTGTCTTGTCCACAAAGGACAGAAGTAATCTAGTATGAAATTGTGTAAAGGGTTATTTTCTATTTCTTTTCTCTCCTTAAGAAAGGTTACTCTAAAAATATAGACTATTTGTACATCATTCACCAATGGCAGTCTTTTTTTTTTAATGCCTTAATTCACAGAAATGAACTTCTGAGTAGATAAACCAATATTAAATAAATAAATAAATTTTTATCAACAGGGAAGTAGATTTTATTGAAATAACTGATTAATTTCATCAAAATAATTAAACTTAAAGCAATTTTTATCAACTGTAAGTGGGAGAAATAGAAATAACTGTCACATTGATATTCATGGCAAATTATCTTGCCATCTACGCTTGTGTTTATTTGGTACCAATTATGTTTCATATACTGACTTGATTATGGAAACATGAGCTTGAATACAAGGTTCCACATAGCTAGGATTTTGTGTAGATAAGAAAACATTCAGTTTGCTAAATCAACCAGGTACTTTTTTTGAAAGCCCTTCACGACAACAGAACATCCCTGGTCACAGAATGAAATGGGCTCTTTTGAATCCTAACATACGATTGATGCTCCAACGAAAAACATTTAGGTTTTCTTGAATCCAATTAGCAATAGAAGATAACGTCACTGAAAAAAAGGATAAATAACATTGGCAGCCATAATGGGAGATGTTCTTATAATTAAATAAATACTTCACAGTCACAAAGACCTGAAGCATTCAAGCGCTGCACACTGCTTTTCAGCCACTCTCAACCACGACATGCATCACTAAGCAAGGCCACCAGCATAAAAGTGTTCAGCTAAGCAGCTTAAGGATGGTTGTTTTTCATCTTTAGTTCTGAATCCACATTAACATTTTTCAATAATAAAATTTCAGAGTTGTCCCCACGCAAATGTGTTCCAGAGTCTCTGTGTAGTCAGAGCTACGAATATCTGAAATAGGTTAGTGGAGGAAGGAAGACAAGTAGAGCAGCAAAGGAGAGACACTATATGAGCCTTTCACAGCTTAGTTTAAAAAAAAATTCCTGTAACTCCTGCTTGGGTGGTATACTTTTAAGTTTCACTGTAGTGTCGTCATTCTTCTTCAATGGTTAAAGTAATCCAAACTCAGTTTATGGCCCACTGTCTTGTTTCCATTCAAGTTATCTTTCAGACTTTTCCTGAGATAGCTTGGTGGTAATTTTCTGTTCTAACTCTGCCCTTCAAACTTCATTTATCATTTGTCACCACTGTCTTCTTGATTCCATCAATCACCTCCATAACACTGTTCCTCAAGGGCCTTCTCTAGAACTCTTACACCTTTTCTTTCTACAATAATTTTCAGATACTCTATTTTTAGTTATTTAGAACAGAGTATCTCAATCTTTAATGTGAATGTTAATCACTGGGAAAACTTACTAAAGAATATATTCTTATATTCTTATATTCTAATTCAGTGTGTCTTGAGGGAAGTCGAGCATATGGTATTTGAACAAGCTCTTCTATAATGATGATGAAGATGATGGTGACGATGGTGGTGATGATGGTGATGGTGATAGTGGTGATGATGGTATTGGTGATGATGGTGATG
>OU015757.1:50528670-50549943 GCA_907169655.1 Acomys percivali
CACACACACACACACACACACACACACACACACACACACACACACACGTCACTAGGAAATAAACAGGAAAAATTTTTCCAGGGAATAACCCATTGCAGTTTTACTACTAATTTCAAAATCAATGGTAAATGAGAGCCCATGGGAAGCTATACAAAACAGAACTATTGTAAGATTTAAACTGAGGAATTTTAAAACTTTTCCAGTCTGTGGACACACTAGTATTAACAGTTGAGCTGTGATAAATTTATATGCTTAATTTATAAAGAAAGTAAGGAGAGTGGGTTTCCTAGGCACCAAACTGTTTCCATTTTCCTACAGGTTGAGGGAAGTCAAATTCTGCTTCTAGCTGAAATGGCACTGTGCAGACTCTGTTGGAGAAGCACACACTTCCGGTTACAGCTCAATTGCCAGATCACTGACTGGCTTTAGAAGGAAAAAAAAAAAGCTGTTCTTTTGCCTTAGAGAAACATGAGAAACGTGGAGGGTCAGAAGTGACTCGTGGCGTGCCATGGTACAGCATGGTCATCCCTAAGTCTGTGTCTCCTCACACTGCTCTGATAAACTGCCTGGAGCCAGTGAGGGAAGTGGGAGGAAAGACAGCGGGAGAGAAACAAGGCAAGGGATCTCAGAGGATGCAGCAGCAGATGAAGAGAGGACTAAACTCCTTCTGACGTCACCAGCCCTATGATCTACTTATGATCACCGACTTTTAATTTCTCGGAATCCCAAGAGAGCACCGTAAAGCTTCACAGAGTCTTAGTTCTGCCTCACACTTATTTCGAGAGTAATTTTTTGCCTTATGTTTTGGCAAGAAATGATGCTTAAATTGTGTTTATGGAGTTATAGAAAAATAAAACTGGAGTAATTTCTGTTTCCTTCCCTCTCTCCCTCCCTCCCTTCTTCCCCCCCTCCTTCCCCCCCTCCCTCCCCCCACCCCCATCTCCCTGAGGCAAGGTCTCTCTATTTAGTTCCCACTGTCCTGTAAATTGCTATCCTGCCTCTTCATCCTGGTCTCGGGGATTAAAGGAGTGAGTCACCATGCTCAGCTTGTTGTTGCTAGTTTTGTTTGTTTGTTTGATTTCCTTTTACATTTTATTTATTTATTGTGTGTCTGTGTGTGCATGTGTCGATGGTACACATGAAGTCAGTTCTTGCCTTCCGTCATGTATGTGTGGTATGAGGCTCAAACTCAAGTGGTCAGGCTTGGTGGTCAGTGCCTTTACCCACAGAGCCATCTTCTCTTCCCTCGGTCTCATTTTTAAGCACATCACTCTGTACACTTTGTTGCCACTGATTTGCTTCAGACTCTCATCACTGAGGCCTCACCGATAGTATGCATTAGCCAGATACATTACTTAAACATTTCCATCTTGTATAATATTCAGCCAAAGACACATCTGTACAATTGTCTTTTTCCCAATGACCTTGTTTTATATCCTCCCCTGACCCCCTTTATTTTTAGGGAAGATTGTCAACCAGGTTAATAGTCAACAGGTATCAGGTATATCAATCCAGTAACCAACAGCATAAGGGC
This sequence comes from Acomys percivali, assembly GCA_907169655.1. NCBI lineage: Eukaryota > Metazoa > Chordata > Mammalia > Rodentia > Muridae > Acomys > Acomys percivali. Next base: position 50,530,205 of record OU015757.1, read on the forward strand.
TTCTTCCAGAGATGAGGATGCCTGGGCATTGTTTGGTCCTTCTGTGCCCTCCTTCACTAGCTCTTTAGGCTATAGTAGACTGAGGGGCTCCACATAAGTTATCATCTGTTTGCTGTAAAACTCTGGGTCAGCTTGGAGCTGGCCTATCTTGCTTCAGACTTTGATTCTAGTTTTATGGTGATTTTTCTCAGCTGAGAAATCTGACTTGTCCATGGCCAGCGATTTCTGTTTTGTCCTGACACCTTGAAAAGTAAATAAATGAGCAAAATTCTAAAAGTCCCTTAGTTGAGGGAGATTGAAAACTGCTGATTTCCATAAAACCATTAAATAAAATATGACCTGAAGGTATATTAATGTCCAAGTTGTTGGGTTACTTTTCAAACAATTTTTAAAAAAATTGGGGATAGTAATAATCATGGATAAAGTAAATGCAAAGAATTACTTTGAACTAGGTATAAAAAGTGCTTTACTCGCCTTGATGTTGTCTGCCCCCACCGTCTTATTGGTCCTATTGTCTGTGCTCACTAAGCTTTCAAATAGTATTTGTAATGTAAGTCTCCTATACTTTTTCATAAAATCTGTAACCAAGAATGAATATTTCTAATTGAAAACATGAGACAAATACAGTTTAGATGCCAACATAAAACATTTTACCTTTTAAAAGTGCTTTATCAATCTTATTTATTTATTTATTTATTTATTTATTTATTTATTTTTGAGACAGGATGTCTCTGTCCTGGCAATTCTAGAACTCCCTAGGTAGACTAGGATAGCCTTGAACTCTAGAGATTCACCTTCCTCTGCCTCCCAATTGCTGGGATTAAAGGCCTGTGCCACCACACCAGGCAACCTAATCAATCTTTAATTTTTGTGTGTGTATGATTTTTTTTGGGGGGACAGGGTTTCTCTGTGTAGCCTTGGCTATCCAGGAGTAGCTTTGTGGACCAGGCTGGTTTAGAATTCACATAAGTCTGCCTGCCTCTGCCTCCCTGAGTGCCGGGATTAAAGGCATGTACCACCAATTCCTTTAATTTTCATGACAACTTGACATATGAAGACATGATGATTATCATCATAGATTTTTTTTTTAAAAAAATCCAAGTTCCCAACTAATTTTTGTTAAGATTCTCCTTCAGTCAGCCTACCTGTGATGTCATTGCCTACCTGTCATGGGGGTGTGGCCCTTCCTAAAATTATAAAAGGCCAAGCCCTCCTTGTGCATCTCTCTCTTGCCTCCTTCCTCCCCCCTCTCTGGGGTACCCCCTCCCCTCTTTCCTTCTCTTCCCATGCTCATATAATAAATTTCATATAGTCTAATATCTGCTGCCTGGCATCTTATCATCTTATTATCTTATTTCTTATTTTTAATTATCAAAGTTCTTACTACAACTTTTTGTACATCCAAACCATTCGGCAGGCTCTCCAGGACGTGAAGGGATGGGTCCAAATTAGCACAGACAGTAAGACATGTTGCATACAGGCTTTGAGCTCATCATCCTGCCTCCAGAGCCAGTTTTCTTAAGTATTATGTAAGATCACGTCTTGAACAAACTCTCACATGACCCTCTATTAAAATATATAGCTTTTCACACTAAACATCTATTCACCTTGCCTTTACTTTGCTTCATATGCATTTATGCCTCTGTACCTCTCCAGTTGAACTTTCCAGATTCACAAACATAGTCTGCTAAACTACTGATAGCATCTCAACTATATTTTATACTAGTGTCAAAATTCTCATGTGAATCAAAGATTAGCACATGATAGCCCCACTCCCTTATTTCTATAAGGCGATTTTACTAGAAGACAGTTGAAATGGTTTGTTTATGAACTATATACTCCCAAAGCTCCCAGCTGGGGGGAACAATCATTGAGAGGCAAGGGTTCAGATGTTTACAATGGCGTCCGTGAGAGTCATAATTTGCTGGCTTTATTGGGAGGTAGTGGAGACTCAGATGGGGCCTGGTGGGAAGAGGTAGTCCATTGGGAGTGAGCCTTTTTTAGGGCAGCTTCTCTCTCTCCCTTCATTTTTTTTTCTTTCTCTGCTTCCTAGTCTCCGTAAGGCATACAGCTTGCTCTACCATCATCTTTCACCATGGTGCTCTGTCTTTCCTCAGCCCGAAAACAACAGAGCAAACTGAACTTTGAAAGCATTGGTTAAAAGGCATTTTTCCTCCCTCAAGTCGTTTCCCCTGGGTAGTGATCTCTGTGAGAAAAAGTTTAACTAATTCAGCAGCGGCAGCCATTCCACTGTGTATTACCAAGGACTGCTTTCTCCAAACCAAGACACAAGGTTGGCTGTCTGCCTGGTCTAAAACATGTGGCATCGACTTCTTTTTTATCACTTTGCACCAAACCTTTGCCAAGGTCTAGAGGCTATAGCAGAATTAGAACCTTTCGAGGTTAAACACACTCAGGTAGGAACTCAGTAACCTAGAGAACATTTTGAACGACTCAGTTTCATTATAAGTATTGTAAGCTTACATGTCAAGTAGCAATATTGCCCTTCCTTCCTTCCTTCCTTCCTTCCTTCCTTCCTTCCTTCCTTCCTCTTTCTTTCTTTCTTTCTTTCTTTCTTTCTTTCTTTCTTTCTTTCTCTCTCATCCCTCTTTCTTTCTTCATTTCTTTCTTTTTTAGGTAGGGTCTCACTATGCAGCCCTAGCTAGCCTGGAATTCACTATGTTGACCAGGCTGACCTTTGACTTACAGAGATCCACCTGCTTCTAGCTACCAGAGCCAAATCAACTAATAATAATAATAATAATAATAACAATGATGATGATAATAATAATAATAAACAACATTTGTGCATGTATTCATTTTGCATGTGTGTGAACACATATATGTATATGTGTGCATGGGGGGTATGTGCTTGCTGTGGCACATGTGTGGAGATCAGAGGACAACTTGTGAGAATTGCTTCTTCCCTTTCATTGTGTGGGTTATGGTTGTCAGGCTTGTTGGCAAGTGCCTTTACCTGTTGAGCCATCTTACTGGCCTGCAACATTTCTCTCATATTGATCTTTGTGTTACAATCGGTTGGTTTGTCTGGAGTCCTTAAAACTTTATACTTTGAATATTCATATATATACACACACATATATATATACATATATATGATTCCTAAATATTTCTAAATAAATTCCTAATCACTCCTTTTATATTATTGTGTTAATGCGCATGTATTCATGTGTGTGCAGGTACACACACACACACACACACACACACACACGCACGCACGCACGCACGCACGCACGCACGCACGCACGCACGCGCGTGCACATATGGGCACAGACCACAGGTCAATGTTGGGCACCTATCTAGCTTGCCCTTTACCTTGTTCTGAGGGGACAGGGTCTCTCATTGGATCTGAATTGCATCGACTTGGCTAGGATGGCTGCCTAATGAGCTCCAAAACATGTCTCTGCCTTCCTTGCTGCGAGATTAGCCACCATTCCTGGCTACTTATGTAGGGAGGGTCTAAACTCAGCTCCTTATACATACACAGCCAGCACTTTACTAACTTCAACTCTTAAAGTATTTTAACAATCTTTTGTTCTAGGAGAAAGGAAATAACATGCATGATTATAATTATTGGTTGCAGTTAATACAACAACATGATACACTAATATTAACTACAATAATGTGCACAATTTAGTTTTGCTAAGACTTTTTTCAACCTAATGTGTCAGGATCTCATCTTGGACCACACTTTATATTTACTCCTCATGTCTCCCTTGGTTTGTATCAATTTCTCTGACCTTTCTTATTTTTGATGATCTAGACATTCTGAGAAATGCCATTCATGATTTTATAATGTATCTCTCTGTTGGAATGTGGTGACTTGTGGGTTTGGAGGAGGCAGATCAGAAAGCTAAGAACCCATTTTTATCAGACCGTAACAACAGAATTGTTACACCTACCCACACTCTGGATATTGACCTTGGCAGCTCAGCTGGAGTGCTGTTTTTTGGATCCTTCACCAACAAGCTAGCCTTCTTCACTTTGCTGTCTTTCTTTGGGAGCAATTCACTCTCTCACTAATACTTAATGAGAGCAAGGTTTTACTCTGTCTCTGAGGATTGGGGCTACACATAAATTACTTGGAATTATGCAAAGGATTTGTCTCTTTCGCTCATTAATTATGTAATTACTTTAATTATTAATGTAAGTATAGACTTATTTTGTTGTTTAAATGACTTTGGCCATCAGCAAGAATTCTATTTGGTTCCTGTCTTCTTTTAATATATTTCATCTTTTTTTTTCACTTTCTTATATTTTGACGCTATAAAATTTGCCAAGGTCATTGTGTGACCCTCTAACTAAGCCCACAGTCAGACTTCTGCATGGAACACTGGTTCCTTTGACTGAAGAGCAGTGTTAGGAAACAAGATGGTGGCTCTAGGGTACTTGTTGCTACCAGAATATTTTTGCTTCTCAGTCCTCTCCACTGAGAGCTGGGAAATCAATATGTATGCATATATATGGGGAACATACATACATACATACTTACATATGAAGAAACTAAGTTTGGTATGCATATACATCTATCACTATTTCTATGTGTTATCACCTGTATCTCTATTAAGCTAAATATGAATTCATAAAGGTGCCTCTAACTCATCTATTGCCATCTACATAAGACTCCTTCTCTTCTTTCTTGTCTATAAACTCCCGCTCTTCATAGCAGGAAATCTTGCCTTCGCCATCTGCCATCTGTTTACTCAAGCCCTTTACATATAACTGACAGTGCAAGCAAGCATCCCCACCAGTATCTTTATACCCCTTTCTTCTTGCCATGCCATCTCCTGGTCGAAGGAAACAAGATTTATCTTTTCATACTTTAATTCCACATGACGTACATATCTAACTCTTATCAAGGCCCTTAACCTGCACTCCCACATTTATTCTCTACATTATTTATAGCTGGAAAACTTACACTTCTCTCCCCCCCTCCCCGCCTTTTTTTTTTTTTTTTTGACTGATTTTAGTCACCTACATACAAGACAAAGGCAAAGAGAGTTTGGGTTTATCTTTTCAAAATGATAGCTTTGCCCACGATCCTCATCAAAATATTGAGAAACAGGTCAGAACATGGGACGGTCATAAACTGCCTATTTACTTCCCTAGGGCCGAGCCTTTCCAGTCATGCTTGTGTCTGTCCAGGGCTTAAAAGTGATCCTAGAAAAAAGAACTAGCACTTTACTTATTTCTACCTTTTTGAGAGTTTTCCTTTTGTATCAAAGGTAGTGGTGTTGAGATGCATTAAAAAGAATTGGTCTGAGTATAATTTCTGGAGCTGAAAAGATTTAAGTAAGCATGTGAGTCAACAGTATCACCCTATAATTTTGTCCAACAGAATTAAAAAAAAAAAGATCCAAATCACAAAGGTTTTATGGCTATCACAAAACCAGGAGACTATGAGAATTGTGCAAAGAATGGGTGCCAATTAGGCATCATCTATCTGTGTGTTGAAGTGTCACCTACACTGCATTGTCTCATAGGTTTGAGGTCCACAGGCAAGCAGTGAAAAGGTTTGAAGTGCTAACTTTGGTACAGTCTCATTTTTATGGAGGATGAGAACGGGCAGGTTTCCTGGGCCAGAGTCCCTTTGTTTGCTTAAGATTTTCTCCTTTCTGTTTCACACTGTCTTTTAAACCCCATCCATTATTTAGGATCCATTCCCGCCCACTCTCTTCCAGAAAACTTTCCTAATGGTCTTAGGCCACTGACTCCTCCTTTTTTTTTTTTCCCCCTGAGAACCTCACAGCTTCTGTCAGTTATATTAAATATCTGAACATTTCCATAGATCTATTGTATGCCTGGAAGTTGTAGCTTTGCAACACGTCTTAAATCCTTAAGAGGTAGAATAGTGTTATTCTTTCATTCCTCTGTGACACCTACCATTTGCCAATCCCACAGGCCCAAGAGATAGATAGCTGCAGTAAGTTTGACAAAGGAATTTTGGACGCCATAATATTTTGAGAGTTTGTCAACTTTAAGGGCTTCCCGGCAAGTCAGGGAGTCTCTCTTGGGAGAGTAAGAGTCAATAAAAGACCATCAGTTTACTTGTTAATGATGTCCTAGCTAAGGGTGAGCTATCTAAATGTCCCCCTGTCAATTCTTCTACACCAACCTCTGCCTCACTCTTTCATATTAGTCATTTTTATTTACTTCCTTCTGACATTCTCCTCTTACTTGGTACTTTGCCCAGAAACATGGGACTAGTGCAGACAGCACACACACATTTTTCAAAAGTAAGATAGATTTGAGCAAGAAGTGAGCACTTTATATTTGGGCATGTAGAAAGGAAATCTTTCCAGGGTAACAGAAAGTGAAGCATTCTCTGTGAATATTACAAGAATGCCCTATTTTCTGGAAACTATACGATCAAAATCTAAAAGTTGAAACTTCCAGGAATTAAGAGAAGTCAATGAAGAAAAGTGGGAAGTGGGAACTCTTTTTTTTTTTTTTTTTTAAAAATCAATTCAGCTTTGTCCTTTGTCCTTTAGCTAGGGCTCATAGGTCTGCACTGGCTCTGCTTGTAGATAAAACACAAACAGCATATGTGAATACACACAATGCTGCTTTTGAAGTGTGGACTTAACTCAGCCTTGAGTTGAGATTACAATCATGTTCTATGTAATTCCAGACCTGTTGCTTGGGAGACACCCTGCCTTCAGGAATTTGGGGCAGGATTTATTATTTTGTGCCTTTACTCATTATCAGCTTCCGGAGCCTCACTGCTCTTAAGAGCCGTATGCTAGCCCACGTGGCTGTCTTCTGTCTTGGATGGCAGAAAAGCCCAGAGTCCCCTCTGCCAGCACAGAGAATGGCAACAAAGATAACAAATGGACACAAGCCTATTTGGCAGAAAGAGTCACCACCTTCTAGCTAAAAATCTCCAGTCAGTAACACAACGATGACAGAAACAGGTGGATATAATTAATTGCACTCCACAGCAATGACGGATGGATCGTAACAGACCAATCCAAAGCTCCCAGACGTCTTTTAATTCTGCTTAGTTCCCAGTCCTAATGCAACCCAGGGTTGATGCTAGCAGTTCATATGCCACCCATTCAGTTTTGATAAGCAGCTTAAAGCTGATTCCTGTATTTGTCATCAAGAAGCGTATTTGGTGCTATTTCCTTGTTTTTCTTCTTAAAGATAAAAATTATTTTGCTTGCTTGTCCCTGGTGCCCAGTGCCCTGGGTGCTTTAGGCGTTGAGAGAAATCATAATTTTCTGCCGTTGCTTCTGCTGAATCTCATCAGGGAGTCTCCACTTTATTGCCTGGTGAAAGCCTGTTTAAAAATGAGTTCCAATATTGCTTGAATCTCATGCCTGAACATTTCTTCACCAACCACTTCTCAATGAATCAAAACTGTTCCACTCCATTAACTGCTTACAGGTATGCTGAGCATTTGAGGAGTGGGCCATAATTCTCAAGGTTAAAGAAAGGCACATTTTAAACATCTGCGACCACAAAATAGTGAATCTCACCAGCACTTTGCTCCAAGACCTTGGGAATGGCTCCCTGATCCCAGGCACCAGGACTAGTTGGTTCTTATAAATTGTTGAGATGAATGATTGAAGTTTGAAATTTTGCCATTTATATTCAATCTTCCATTTACTGTTTCCTACTCAGTGAACCACAAATTTCTTTATTTCTGCTTATAATATTCCTCTGAAAACAAAAATTATTTTTATCATGAGGTATATTTTTATATTATTGCAGAGAAAACTTATCTGAGTGGTTAAGGATAGGGCATAAAAATACATCAATAGACATGTTATTCTAGACAGGGGTGGAATGGGGCAGGGGAAACCCTATACAAAGAATTATAGGTAGGCAGGCTTAGTGGTGCACATCTTGCATTCCAGCACTTTGGAGCAGGTAGGCAAATCTCTGGGAGTTCAAGGCCAGCTTGGTCTGTATAGAAAGTTAGAGAGTTTCAGGACAGCTGGGTACTGAACCATCAGACCTGAAAACACCTACCTACAAGTAACATTACACAGACTGGGCAGGTTGTATTTATGTACTTAGGAATACACAACAGACACAAATACATGTAACAACAATTAATGATAGTGAGGCTGGGAATTTGAAAGAGCAAGCAGGAGTGTACGGGAGGATTTGGACAAACAAAAGAGAAGGAGAGATGAGGCAATCTAATTTCAAAATTAAAAGAAATAATTAAAAATCACACATGGACTTACAGAGGTTGCAACAGCCTGTGCAATCTCAAGCCAGACAAAATAATAGCAGGGAGGAGAGCATCTGGGCACTAATGACATTTGATAGATGCTGGGAGAGGGAGAGTCAGGTTTCTTTAAGGGTGTGGCCCTTGGTATATCAGCTACCCATTAGGGCAAGTCCTCCAGTTGAGAGTAGTTGGTGGTCAGTACAAACTGCATTAGAGAGAAAGAGGGGAGGTGGAGAAGGGTGACGAGGGTGAAGGAGAGATTATTAAATTGGGTATGTAGGGACGTGGACCCAGGAGGAGTTGGTGGATATAATCTAAATACATTGTATGAAATTCTCAAAGAGTTAATTTAAAAGGTACAGGTTTTGGACAGATTAATAGAAAGGCCATTTATAGCATGAGAATAGACATATAGACCAATGGGATAGAATAGAGGACCCAGAAATAAATCTACACAGTGACAGACACCTAATCTTTGAAATGTGTCAAAAACATGTATTGAGGAATAGACATCCTCTTTAACAAACAGTGCTGTGAAAACTGGGTTTCCATGTATCAACTGAAACTAGATCTATATCCTGAAAAAAAAAAAAAAAAGAATCAAAGAGCTTATTGATAGGCCCCAAACTCTGAAAGTGCTAGAGGAAACAAGTCAACGTTCATAAGCCTATGTATAGGCAAGGACTTCACTAAAAGGACTCTGACAGCAGAGGAGGCAGGAAGGAGTCAATCCTAAGAACTCACAAATAGGATTCATTAATTGCAGATATCCCTTGATTTACTTGTACTGCACCAATTGAAATGTGCATCATGGTGGCACACAGCTACAATCTCAGCACTGGGAGGCTGAGCTGGAAGACCATAAGTATGAAATGAATATGGACTAGAATTCAGGAATAGAATTCAAGGTAAGCTTGAGCTACACCGAATAAACCTGCCTCAACAAACCAAACCAAACCAAACCAAACCAAACCAAACCACACCAAACCAAACCAAACTTTACATTGGTGTTTCTGATTTTGGTTTTTAAATTTTATTATTAGTGTGTTTGCACTATTGTGTTGAGGTCAGTGGACAACTCTGTGGAGTCGCTTTTCTCCTCCCATGTTGATGGACGTTCCGGGGATTGAACTCAGGGAGCCAGGCTTGCACAACAAGCACATTTACCTCCCCAAGTTATCCCACTGCTTCTACCTTGTTATTTCTGATTGGAGATGACACTTAAGTACAATTAGTTCAACCTTATTGTAATTCTGGTTTTCAGAATAAAACCTGTGGCTGAAACTTTTTAACATATCATAATGATAATACATTCAAATTTAAAGTGAACATGGTAGGTGCAGTCATTTTTATATCTCAGTGCTAATGTTTCACCTATGTTTCATAATAGTTAAGACTCCTTTCTCTGGCATTTGAATATATTCATACCTGATCTTAAAAGTCGAGTCACCTAAGCCTTCAAACCCCACAACATCCCCCCCCCCGAAAAAAGTAAACAGAATTACAAGTGGAATTAAGCAGTATTTATTTGTTCCTATTATTTGTTCCTACTTAATACTGTCCATTATCCCCCATATTTCATGATTTGAATTTGCTTTTCCAAATCCTGCTGTAATACCTATTCGCTCACTGTGTACAGGGCAGGGTGCTGATGTCCTCAGCAAACAGGAGCGAATAACAAAAGCCGAGCGAGCCTATCACAGCCCAGGAGCTTCCCTTCCTACTAACAGTGAGCTGGAGGGAGAACAGGAACTGCTTATGAGTATGGCTTCTTTGAAGATTCACAGTTGCACAGTGCTTAAAGGGCCATCATTTTTTCTAGGGTCTAAATTGAGATCAGAATTTTGGCACATGGGGAGGCCGGAGGGACCGGGTTCTGATGAGTCTGAGGGCGCTGAAAGAGGGTCTGGTCTCCTTGTGTTCAGCTTCAGCGTTGCAAACATTGTGTAACAAAGTATCCAGGAGGCCCGGACTACCATGTCTCCTTCACAGGCTGGATACAGACATCCTTTCTCTCCAACACACTGCCCCTGGGTGCTTATATATGCTGCACGCGTTCTTGCACATATCCGGCTCTGTGTTCCTGGGTTCCCTCCAAATAATAAAGGTTTTCATAAACTAGGATTCCAGTAGAATTGGAAACTTGGGATTGAACAAAGTGAAGTTCTTCTAGGCGCCTTGCCTAATTTCAATTAAGCCTTCTTTGATTTAGTTTAGTTGCTGGGCATATGGCCCAGCACTTCATTTCATGGTTACAATAAATTATGTGCACAATCAGCAGTGTCATCTTCAATTGACATTTACACACTTGAGCAGAGTCTAACAAGTATCCGCAACGGGAGGAAAAACACAGAAATTCTGGATAGCACTATAAGAATGTCTTCACTGGAGACCAAGAGATCATTCAAAGGCTCTTGCCTTGATTTAACAGGTGGATGTGCACGCAGCAGGAGAGTATTCCTGTGTGCTCTTGGTTCTTTTCAGCTTTCCAGAAAAAGAAATCCTACCAATTGTGGTAACATGGATGAACATTATGCTAAGTTAAGTGTGTGTGTGTGTGTGTGTGTGTGTGTGTGTGTGTGTGTGTGTGTGTGTGTGAGAGAGAGAGAGAGAGGTCAAATGCTCTATTATCTTGCTTAAAGTTGGAATTGAAAAAGGTCAAATGGGCAGAGAGAACAATGGAATTTGATGAGGATGAAAAGGAAGCAAACGGGAAGTAGATGCTGGTCAAATGAGTCAGTATTTCAAGTAGGAGAGACACATGGTGACTGACTACAACATAACAGATACCACAGAGTTGTTGAAAGACTCCATAAAAATTTAGATGAGGTATATATAACTTAGATTTATTAAATTATTCCACAATAAGTACACATATCAGATTATTATAACTCATAAAATTATCTATCTATCTATCTAATTGGTATAATATTAAAAATAGAATTAAGGGGTAAAAATAAGTAATATATGATAGCATATGAAATGTATGATAATGCACAAAAATGTAAAAGATGATTAAAACTGATTTTGGAAATAAATAGAAACGCAAAATTGACAAAAGTAAAAAAAAGTAAATGACACAATAAGGGCAGAATGGCTGAGGTGAGACAGTTTCATCTGGGAAGCTTCTTCTTACAGTTTCCCCACGTTGCTATGGATTCTACTCTCACAGATCGGAAACCTGTTCAGTTTGGCGTCTGAGAGTGCAGGAGGCTGAAGCCAGGGATCCCAGACCGCAGGGCAGGAGCTACTGGGTACTCACAGTATTGCCTAAGACTCTGATCCAAGCCAACCTTCTGATTCGCATTGGGTTTTCTTTTATCTCTTTATAAACCCACTTTATTGTGCAGCTGGAGAGACTGGCTCAGCAGAGACTGGCTGCTCTTCTGAAGGACTGAATTTCTGTTGCCAGTATCCACAGGGTGCCTCATGGCAGTTTTTAATTTCCATTCCAGGGTATCTGATGCCCTCTTCTGGCCATGTGAGTATCATGCACCCATGCTGTGCACATACATTTAGGCAAAATACTAATACACATAAAATTAAGAAAAAAAGGAAAAAAAAAAAAAAGAAAACAAAAAAAAAGAGAGAAAATCCGACTTAATCAACATTAGTAATGATGTCCTTAATCCACCATGATAAACATCATTTATTTGTGCAATATAAAATTAGAATCTTTTTCTTAAATAACAAAGGAACCACAACAGTTTATACCTAAAATAGTTCGTTGGTTGTGGCCAGTTTTCTATCAAGCATGAAAACCTCCTTTCTATGAGGGGATAACTCTTAAAATTACCTCATTACTAAGAGCAGGACTTCAATTCCTGTTAAATATATAAATGAATTTAAAACCAATTAAAAGGTCTAGTTTAGAAAACCCTCCAAAAACCTAAAAATTTAATACAATATAAACATTTATTGGTCACATTTATCAAAAGCTTTACAGGTCACATAGTCGTTACCGGATTTAATGATGCTCTCAACAGCTCAAGAGTTTATTGTTTATTAGAAAAAGCAAGAGCTGTGAAAACTGTGTATCGGCATTTGAAGAAGACAAAGAGAGAAGCATGGTGGAGTTCAGACACCAAAGCCATCACTGAGGAAGTAGGAAGAAGAAAATCAAGAATGACTCCCTAGAGGAAGTAACTTTTTTTTTTTAGCTGAAACAGAAGGTCCAAAGAAGATATAGAGGCAAATGTCACCAAGGTGAAGAGGCCATAGGGAGGAAGAAAAGGTAAGAAAGCCAGACTATGCTTGGGAGACGTTAAGTCCCTGGTTTAATTGGAGTATCCTGTATGCAGAAAGCGATGGTGAGACAACGGCTTCGAAAGAAGAGCTAATGTGAAACTGTGCACGCCACATCCGAGGGTATGAAACTCCTTTAGCTAAAATGGAAAGCTTGTGGAAAGTCCCAACTGGCCTATATGCATAGACAAACACAGGCCACTTCTATTTTCAGCTGGTAGAGTTTCTGTTGCTTATCTGTAGACTGTTAGCATCCCTAGCCACTATCTGTGACTTCTGTCTCTTTCCTGAGTCCTGAAATACAATAATTGCTACGGACATGGCCAAATGTCTTGGAAAGCAAAATTGGAGAGCTTCCTGTGGTGAGCCGATGAATGTCAGAGCTGTATTAGATGCACCTGGAGGAGTATAGCTGGGCCAAAACTTTCAGAGAAAAATGGGAACAACTAGAGTAAAAAAGGCCAGCGTCTTGGGTGGGTAACAATGAGAGCCATGTCCCAAAGGCCACCAAAATCAACAGCGTTTGCTGTGGTAGTATTTCCCAAAGTTGTTACAGTTTGGGTATGAAATGTTCCCAGAAGCATATGTGTTGAACATTTGGTTGCCAGTTGAGGCACTATTTTTCTGAGGGGGGGACTCTGAAACTTGAGGGGATGGGGTCTAGTTAGAACAAGTAAGTCATGTATTTGGAAGGTTACACTTGGTCACCTTCTTTGCTCAATTTGCCACCATAACAGGAGCAGCCTTTTTACTCTCCCATGGTCATGGTGTTCTGCCCAAATGCATGGGCCCCAGACACAATGGCTCAACTCCGCTGAAGCCTTTGAGTTGTTCTCCTAGTTTTTTAGTCTAACAATAGCAGATATACTAAGTATATCTAAAATATTTCATTATAGGGGCTGAAGAGACGGCTTGGTGGTTAAGAGCATTTATTATCCTTGTAAAGGACCTGGGTCTGGTTCCTAGTACTCATGTCGGCCAGCCCACAAACACCTGCTAACTCCAATTCTAGGAATTCCACACCCTCTTCTGGCCTTTTTGGGTATCAGGACACATGTGGTGCCCATACATACACTGATGCACAAATATATACAATTAAAATAAATTCTTAATAATATTTTATTAGAGAAATTATATAATATGTATCTATATTCCATAGGACATGCCGCAGGAAATACACTGATTGAAGTTTAAGTTTAAAGTTAATTATATCAAATTGTAATACGTCGATAGAATAAGGCAAAGGTAAGTTTTTTGATAGTACATATGAAATTCTTTAATAGTTCCAGAGTCCGGAATGATGTATTTCCTTGGCATTATTATTCCTAGCTAGCTTTTGTGAGTGATTATGTAAACATCGTTCTTTTGGTTCAACTCTCATGTGATTGGCACAGTGTCTCATAATGCTTAGATATGGACTCTTGCTGAGGGGCTCAGTATTTGCATGAGGCGAAGTAGGCGAAGTGTAAGGCACTATGCCAGGAAAAACGACTAAAAGATTCTAATGCAACATCAAAACCAGTTTCCTGACATGTTAGAGAAGACATCCCCACACTTCCTGGGATGGCGAAGGTGTTGAGGACTGAGGCTTTACTTCTGAGTACCTTCTGTGTACCAGGGCTAGTGTTTGTGCTGACAGGTATAATTTTCAGCTTCCAGCGATGGCTGGTCTGTGTCATTTTCACATGAGAAATTGTCTTTGACTCACAGACTAACGTGAGCAGCATTAAGTCTAGAGGGCAGTGAGGGGCCAGGCACTGACCCTTGAGTTACATTCAGGGAACGAGACCTACCATTTCACGCCCCCCCGCCCCCGTCCCACGCACAGAAGAAATCTGTACTTGGCTCCAGGTTCCTCTCACTTATGGAAAGAATACATTTGAGGTCACGGCTCCACTTCTCACTGCCATGCCTTTCTAACAATCCTCCAGTGGGGTCCTCCCTCGTGGCCAGCACTTCTTCAGGTTACTGACAGTTCTAACCCAGGCTTTGCTTTCCTTGACATCAGACTTCAGCAGGCTAGGCTGTTATCATCTCCTTTGAGTGTGCCCTAGATACGCATTGATTTACCTACAGAATAATAGCACGGGAAGGAGTGTTTTACTTATCAGCGGAGAAACAAATTCAGCAACCATGTTTCCTTAGTGACTGAAGAGTGCACCTTATATCAAGTATGATTATAAATATCCTCTAGGGATTTCTTCTTAGAGGGGGGAAAAGTTTAAAGACAATTATGATTAATTTAAATACAATTGGTTATACAAAGAAGGTACCCAGGGCGCTTAATGTGTTAACAATGAGCATACTGTCTAGTGACTATGTCTTCTGCTCTTTGTGGTGACTCATCAGAGGCTCTTTTTGGTCCTACACAATGCAAGTGAATTACTGGTTTCTGAAAGAAAAGTAGCAGTTCCTATTTTCTAGTCCTCTTATTTGCTCAAAACTGAAGATTTGAATCATGGGAGGGAGGGTGAAAATACAGTGCTCAGAGCTCATCACAAATTTATATAACAGTGTTAATGCTTCGAAGTCTCTATGTGTTGTCTTTCTGTAGCCAATAATCTTTGTTTATCTTTATTGTTATTTTTATTATTTACTAGGTTTTATGAGATGGAGGCTAGAAATTCAAGTGACACTGTTTGCTGTAACTGAATATTAAACGTCACTGAACAAGACTCTGTGTAATAATGTTGACGCCATTTGGAAGTTCAAGGAAAATGTTCAAGAAAAAAATATTTACAGGGTAATTTGACATTTTCAACCCCTCTAGCTCCAGCATAAAAAAAAGCTAATTAAAGAGAGAAAAGTCTAGTACCACCTCCCTTCTTGCTATTCACAGTAATGCTCTGAAGATTAATGCAAAGTCTGTTTTAAGGGGGAAATGAAAATTAATTTATCATTAGTATGATATTAAATGAAGTGTAGACTCTTTGAACCATTTCTAACTCTTTCATTACGGTTTTCAGTCAGTCTAAGAAACATAAAGCATGGGATTCAGCACTACAGATTAAATTCAGAATCAACAGTCTATTTCAAATCCTGTTGCATTAAAAATTTATAGTTGCCTTTGAAGTTCACTTGAGGAAGGAGTGGGAGGGGACGGTGTGCACATCCTCTCCCATAGTCACTACTGTAAACATTCTAAGTGCTAATGTATATATGACTCATTTTCTACCTCACCCTGCAAGTTCTTAGAACGCAGAGGAGACTATCAATAAAAAATTATTGAATAGTAAATGGTAGATACAATGAAGAGATCACACAGTTTTAAAATCCTGGTAGACTTACAAATATTCTGGGTATGAATGTAACTAGAAGATGTGATTTCCTCAAATACAACCAGAAAGAGAAAAAAATGACTTTGCTGTGTGTATGTGTGTGTATATATATTTGTGTATATTTGCACACACATACGTGTGCATGTTTGTTTATGTGTGTTTGCACATGGACTTGTGGAGGTCAGAGGTTGATATCGAGGGTCTCTCTTGATTTCGGTCTACTTTATTTACAGACACGGTCTCTCTAGCTTAATCCAGGGCCTACCTACTTAGTGAACATATTTGGCTACTCTAACTAACCAGCTTCCATCTCTGTCTCTCTAGGACTGGGGGGTACAGGTGGCTTGCTGTCTCAGCTTTTATGTGGGTACCAGAGAAATGAATTTGGGGCCCTCAAGTTTGCACACCAAATACTTTATTTATGGAGCCATCTCCCTTGTTGCCGGAAAAAAATGATTTTTTTTTTTTTTTAAATATTTGAGAGAAGGATCACGGTTAATTAACTAAAGGTGGTTGACACAAACCATGAACTAAAATGCATGTAGTCAGGTAACACTGAGTTACCACTGGAGCAAGAATCTATTAACTATCAATGCACTAGGTAAGCCTTTGGGGTGAGTTCATATTTCAGAAGAATAAGCAATTAAACATTTAAGATGCAGCCAAAATTAAATGCATTTTTAACCAGGTTGAACATTTCATTATCAAGAGTTCTTCTATGATGAAAACTAACTGACCTTTTCCTCGCCCCCACAATAAGAAAAATTCTAGGATTATAGTAAATTCTTCTTGAGGTTAGTAAGTTTTCAAATTGTGTTAGAATATAAACCTTCCAAGTAATTAGATATCCATCAAACCTTAATTTTGAGGAGGATTAGTAACTATTAATAGCCCATCTTAGCATTTCAGAAAAGTAATCAGAGGCATAGAAACAGTAAAGAGATAACAACGTGAATTTAGTCAGCTACTTCACCCAATGCCCCATTCCCTCCCACACCTCTTCTCAGTTCCTGAAAATACCTCAACTTTCTTCTTTGTGTCTTCAGTTACTCCCCTTCTATTGAGTCATCCTCATGAAAAATAAAAGCTTATTCCAGGATCTCACATCTCAAACAATCCTCCTTCGATCCCATTCCTTTTTAATTATGGCTCCATTTATGTTCTACTTCACAGTAAAAGCTCAGAATTCTGTGCCCAGTTCCACCATCTTTTGTTCCTCTCTCCCATTAGCTCCTTGGTGCCTCAGCTTTCTTATGGTTAAAATGAGGATAATAGTATATCATAGGGCTGTTTTACATACTAAAAACTGACATAGGTCAAGGGCTTAAAAAGTGCCTAGTATATGCTTAGTAAATAATAACTATTACTATTATCAATTTCAATGTCATTAAATCATACATTTTTTCCTCAGAACCTTGTTGAACTGAGTACACTTGTTAGCAAACCCTCTAGCTTTCAAGAAACACTATTATAAGATTATTAGAATGTAAGCATAATACACTGATAAACTTTGTCTTAAAGTGAATACACTTTAAGCAAAATGCTCATTTTTCTTTTGCATTAGGTGACCTGTGGCAGCATGATGCTGCTGAATTCACTTCACAGGTAGGAAAGGAAGGCTGCATGGATCCAGTCTGACACAGATAGACTTGGAGATCTATGAGAGTATTTCTGTATTAGGTTCAATGTTTCCTTTGTGGCCAGGCAGCTCCTCCTCCCACGAAGCCATCTGGTATCCCAGAGTTCTCCAATTTCATTTATCACATTAGGATTTATAGGCACAGTTCCAAAGGCTATAAGTGGAACTCAAAGATAGGAGATTCACCAAGTCTGTAGGCTTGCATTAAAGTGGGATTTTCATACTAGTTTACATGAGATTAACATAATGGGACATTCTTTAACCAACATTAGAAGGTAGAATGATAAGCAGAGGAAACATGAATGCCCTCAGCCATTGCTGGGAGGATGCTGCTAATAGACACCAAAGTTTTAAAGATGTTTAGGAGGGGCTGGGAAGTTGGTTCAGACATAAAATGGTTCAGTCAATAGAATGCTCAATGCGCAAGCATGAGGTCTCAAGTTCAAATCCCCAGTAACCATGTAAAAAGCTAGATCACAAAGCATATATCTATAATCTCAGTGTATGATGGCGGAGACCATATTGATCCCTGGGACTTGCTGATAAGCTACCAGTTCAGTAAGAGAACTTTCCTCAAAAGATAAGGTTCAGAACAATTGAGGAAAACACCCAGCATTGACTTGTGACCTTTATGTAAACAAGCACACACATGTGCATTCACTCACATATACATGTACACATATGGAGTGGGGGGGGGAGAGAGAGAGAGAGAGAGAGAGAGAGAGAGAGAGAGAGAGAGAGAGAAACAGAGAGGTGGGGAGAGATGCTTAGAAGCAATGTACCTATTGCCCACTGTGTAGATACTGGGGCAGGGGCAACAAATAAACACCTGCAAGATCAATTGAGTTCTCTAGGAATGTGCAACTGATTGTTAGTATAGTACATACATGAACAAATCCATCCTCATTCTAAGAGAGATGGGGAAAATACTAAAATGATAATAGACAGTATGCTCGTGTTAGGAAAATTTGAATGGAGATAATCACTTTCCAAGAGGCCCACCAGCAGTAAAGACACCAGGCCACACTCGTGCTAGGAATCCCAAAGGCAAGATTGGCACCCAAAATGCCAGAGGGCACAAGGACCACAAAAAACACCTAAGAGGAGACACCCTACTGGACCTGAAGGCTCTATGGTCACTAGAACCCAGGCCACTCAGGCCAGAGTGGAAACAGAAACCAAGGGAAAAAACACCCACAAAACACCCATCCAACAAAGAGAAACTCAGAAATCATCATCTCAACCTATAATAACTGTTAAGCCCAGGTGGGTAAAAGCCAGCGTAAGAATGCAACCAACAACAACCAGGACAATATGTTCCACTAGAGCCCAATTACCCTACTACAATAAGCCCTGGATATCCTAACATAGCTGAAACACAAGGAAATGACCTTAAATCCAATCTTATGAAGATGAGAGAGGCCTTTAAAGAGGAAATGAACACATCCCTTAAAGAAGTACAGGAAAATACAACTAGACAGGTAAAATAAAGGAAAAAACATGCTCAAGACCTGAAAATGGAAATAGATACAATACAGAGAATACAAACGCAGGCAATCTTGGAGATGGAAAACCTAGGTAAGAGAACAGGAACTACAGACTCAAGCATCACCAAGAGAACACAATAGATGGAAGAGACTCTCAGGCAAAGAAGATAGAAGGACGTGATATATCAGTCAAAGAAAATGTTAAATTTAAGAAGTTCCTGACACAAAACATCCAGGAAAACTGGAACACTATGAAAAGACCAAACCTAAGAATAAGAGGAATAGAGGAAGGAAAAGATTCCAAGCTCAAAGTTTCAGGAAGTATTTTCAACAAAATCATAGAAAGAAAGAAAGAGATGCCTATAAATAGACAAGAAAATTACAAAACGCCAAATAGATTGGACCAGAAAAGAAAATCCCACTACATAATAAGCAAAACACAACGTTTAGAGAACAAGGAAAGAATATTAAAAGCTGTAAGGGAAAAAAGCCAAGTAAAGGCAGACTTATCAGAATTATACCTGACTTCTCAACAGACACTCTGAAAGCCAGAAGGGCCTGTCGTAGAGATCAAAAATGCCAGAACAAACTACTGTATCCAGAAAAACTTTCAATCACTATTGAGGAAAACAACAACAACAACAACAACAACAACAACAAACCAAACCAAACCAAAACAGAATAACCCAAACAACAACAAAACCAAATTTGAACAATATCTATCCACAAATCCAGCCCTACTGAAGATACTAGAAGGAAAACTCCAACACAATGATGTTAACTACACCCAAGAAAGAACAGGAAGTAAAATATTTCACATCAGCAAAACCAAATGAAAGGGAGTGTGTGTGTGTGTGTGTGTGTGTGTGTGTGTGTGTGTGTGT
>OU015757.1:50549953-50577454 GCA_907169655.1 Acomys percivali
CCAAACAGAGTGTGCATGGAACCTAACATATATAACAGTTGTGCAGCTTGGTCTTCATGTGGAACTCCTAACAGCAGAGTCATGCACTGTCTTTGGCTCTGTTGCCTGCCTTTGGATCCCTTTCCCCTAACTAGGTTGCCTTGTCTAGACACAATAGGAGATGTGCCTAGTCCTACTGCAACTTGCTATGCCAAGGCTGTATCCTTGGGAGGCTGTATAGAGTGGAAGCTGATGCTGATATTAAATACATACATACATATATGCATACATACCTACATGCATATATACATACGTAAAACAAAAAGAAAAGAAAATGTTTTTTGGTGAGAAAAGCTGACTCGGGGATTGAGAGTACTTGGTGTTTCTCTAGAAACCTTGGTTTGGTTCCTAGCCCCCCAAGTCAGGCAGCTCACAATCTCTGTAACTCCAGCCCCAGGGGAGTCAGCGTCATCTTCCAGCCTCTGTGGGTATTTCACTCAGGTACAAACCACCACACAGACACACACATACACACAATTAAAATAAAATAAAATCTTAATAAGGTTTTAAAAAAGGAATGGCACTCTCATGGCAGAATTTAATTGAATTATTTCATCAATAGAAATGATAATCTAGAAAAGTGATTATATGTAAATATGTCTTTGAATAGGTTCATATAATTATCTATTCTGTATGTCTCTACTCAGATGGGTTTTATAGTTAAAGCCAGCACAAAGACAGTGTATCTAATATATTAAATTATTTTTAAATTTTATTTGTATCTTAAAAATTGCATAGGTATAAAAATTGAAACCTGAACTAAAACCAATGTATAATATATAAACTTGCCTCATGCTTTTTCCCTGTTTAGGAGAGTGGCTCTTCTGAGGTAACTTCTTCTTAGTTCTGTCAATGTATTTTTCCATACACTTTCAGGGATACAAATATGAAAGTTGATGTGTATAAGTATATCCACAAGTGCTATTATTGTACAAAGGGATATTGACTTAAAAATTAAGTAAAACTCTATTTGAGATGCTGGGGAGAAGTGGAGGAGACCTAGTTAATACATTTTTCATGACTCAGGTCTATTACAGTGAACATCAGAAGTATATGCTAGTATAATACTATTTTTTTTTTGATTGAGGAAGCTAGTATCCCCATAGCCTTTCATTAATTGTGACAAGGTTTTACTATGTAGTTCAGACTGGCATTGAATTTAGATATTTAGACCAAGCTATTCTCAAACTCACCTCCTTACCTCAACCTCCTGAGTGCTGGGATTATAGATATGCACCACCACTCTTTGCTGATGATGTGTTTTTAATGAACAAACCAATATTAAAATGTTGAAAAAAATTATGACAGCACATGCAGACTTCCCCATTCTTTTCAGTGGCCAAGCAGAGTGTATTCTACTGCCAAACACTGTAGTTGTACTAGTCACTTAGTGATGGACATTCATTTCCTAGCCTTCAACCTCAACAAAGTTTTTACAAATTATAACATTTGCTAAATATGGTGGTACTTTCATCCCAGTACTCAACAGGCAGAGGCAGTTAGATCTCTATAAGTTTGTAGAGATCTCATATAGTGAGTTCCAGAACAACCAGGCCTATATAGAAGGCTCCTGTCTCAAAAAACAAACAAGAAAATTATAACATTTAAAGAGCGTAGGTTTAGTAATTTATTTTATCCACATTATACAGGTCAAGACAGATGAAAGACTTTTTGAGTTTATTTTAACTTTTCACAATAAGCTGAATACTTTGCTTTAATGGTCTATGTACTCCATCCATGTACATACAACTCAGAATAAAATTAGATGAGGCTAAGCTAATAATTTGTCACCTTAATTGATACTGATGCTTCTGAAACATGGCTGTATATTTTCTCAGGTACTATGGAAAGTCTGAATGGGGGCAATAATGCTTTGTTTTTCTTTTATTTTTATCTTGTATATTAACTGGTATTTTTTTCCTTATATTGAAATGCCCATCAAACAGAAATTGGTGTGAGCACCATGTCATAGCCATATCAGTTAATCAGACTCCAAAAATATTATGATTTCACACTCTAATTAGCAAAATGGTGACTAATAAGCCAGTGGATTCTGATTTTCTAATATATTTTTACCATTATAAGCTATTGTGTGTTTTCCAGCATGAAGATCTATTTCCTCAAAATGATTCTCAGGAGAAATTAAACTCAGAAATGTCAAGTTCCTATGCAATAGATAAAAATCTTAAACCTACAAAGTGCTAGCACAAACTATTGCAATATGTTTTGCAATGCTGTATTCTAAATATGAGGAGCTTCGTAAATAACTAACTTGTGAAGTATCTGCTACATTAAATCGTTCCTGGAACAAATGAGTTTTACAGGCAAATCAGTGTACATATGAACAAAAATCCAATTATTGAATCAATAGAGAAATCAGAATAGAGGGATCCAAACATTCAAACAAACAAACAACAAACTCTATTCACTGAAAAGCTTAGGAACATTGGCCAGGCCAGTAGTGGCCACAACCTGGTGTTCAGACTGTGAATCTATGCATAACAGTTCTTTCTCAAAGGCTGATTGGGTGGGTAGAGGCCATAAAATTGTAATATAAGAAAAAGCAAAGAAGACTTTCAACTCCATCCATGTACATACAACTCAGAACGAAATTAGATGAGGCTCCCACTGGCTCGAATAAAGAAATCTGAGCATTAATAAAAAGAAATCCTAAAGTAATTAAAACATTACAATCCATAAATTCTGTGGATAGAAATATTTCAGGTAATAAAGAATTATGGCATCTAAACTAACATGGGACAAATGGTTGTAGACAATGGACACCATGTGCTGGTCACACAGAAAGAGAATTAGAATTATATGTTCCCCTTTTTCTTTTTTTAAATTTTATTTCATTAATTTATTCATATTACATCTCAGTGGTTATCCCCTCCCTTGTATCCTCCCATTCCTTGCTCCCTCCCATTTTCCCCTTACTCCCCTCCCCTATGACTGTGACTGAGGGGGACTTCCTCCCCCTGTATATGCTTATAGGGTATCAAGTCTCTTCTTGGTAGCCTGCTATCCTTCCTCTGAGTGCCACCAGGTCTCCCCATTCAGGGGATGTGGTCAAATTTGAGGCACCAGAGTATGTGTGAAAGTCAGTCCCCACTCTCCACTCAACTGTGGAGAATGTCCTGTCCATTTTAAAGGGTGATAAATACAGTTGTGGTATAGTCCTACCATGAACATTAAAAAAGATTCATCAATAACCTTTGTTCAGAGTTTAGCTCCAGCTTCCAACTGATAGAGACGCCTGAGATCAGTTTTCTTTGTGCTACCTCAACTATATTTAATCATGTCTAGTTTGGGAAGCTAAGCCTGGAGGAGACTATGCTAAGATGGGAGACTACTAGGCTCCGTTAGAAGGACATTCTCTTTTCTGTCATTTGTTTTCTTTTGTTTTTGTCAGCAAAACTTAAAGGGGCTGGAGAATTACTTCAACATCAAAGCCTGAGGGAGGAGCTTTTAACATCAGTCGCACTTAAGGACACCAGGGGATTTATCTTCTACCTGTTTGTATTAATCCAAACACCCAGCAGGTGATACTTCACAGCCAGACCAATTAGTGATCTCTTTAGTCAGCTGCATCCAGTCAGGTTAAGCTTGTCATTTTCCAAATATAAACATTGCTTCCTTTTAAACACCAGATTAAAAAAAAAGCTGTCAGTAGCTTTATTGAGTATGAATATGAATGATTTTCTCCCAACATTTATCAAGTGTCAAAAATTTAAAACATCTAATTAAAACTTCTTAGAGATACACATATGTAATTAATTATCCTGGGAATTTTGAACGGTGAAAAAAAAAATCAATAGGTCTTACATAACCTGTATTGGGACTAAAATTTTGGGGGGCATTAAATCCATCTTTCATTATAATAGAAACAACTTGTTTAAGTAAAATAATATTATTGAGAAGAAACATTTAAATGAATAAAACCATACTACTTGATAAAATCACTGGTTGTCTTTGTTTAAATATACCTGTGACAGGAAGATAGAATATCTCTCAATTCACCAGCAAAATATTGTTTTTAACATCAGCACGGACAATTAAAAATAATAATAACAACAATAAAATCAGCTTCTTTCATTGCATCCCAGTAGTTCTGTAGTTCCCGAGCTCTCACGCCAGAATGAATTAACTGATAACTTAAAAGGGGGAAAGACATGGAGGTATTAGAAATCAGGGATTTAAGATGAGAGCGTGGATTACTCGTTTCAGAAGCCACACTGTCTTGTGATTTTAGAGAGCACGAAATGTAATTTGGGTTGAAGGCAATGAATTCCTTGGAGGTCAGATGGAAAGCCCGCACAATCCTGGCAGCCCTTGGTTTGCTCAATAAAAAGTTCTGACTAGTCTTATTGATGAAGTCAAGAGATAGGAATTGGTTAGGCAGTTTGGAGGAAGGAACCCCCAAAGTTACAGTGCCATTCAGTGTCCTCGATTCTCCAGCAAGGAAGGAAAGAAGGGAGCTCTGGTTTCTTGTCTCTTCCTAGCTGAGTAGCCTTGTCTGGAAGATCAGCACAAGACCCAAACCCTAGTTCAGACACCAGGTAAACAGGTTTGGACTGGATCTCTTGGATTTTTAGTGGAAGCTGATTTTATCTTGTTCCCAATTTCTGTGCATCTTCTACATGACGTTGCCACTGCATCTTCAGGGAAAAGTTATAGAAGCCTAGATCAGGACCCTGCTAGGCCTGTTAAGTAAGGAGAAACTCTTTCGTGCTGGTTGAAAGAATAAAGTCCATCCACCTTTGGCCTTAGGTAGAGATGGAACAGTCTAAAATCCCCAAACTAATCCAGCTCAGCCTGTCAATCACCTGGTAAAGACTCCCCCACCTCATACCTAGGAAGGCTAATTCACCAGCATCCATGCTAAAGGGATGGGAGGAATCATTATCCTTTTAATGCAATAATGCCCCCCCCCCAGTCTGTCTTGGGGCAGTCACTTACAGAGCCATGGCCTTGAAGTTCTTCTATGTTGTTGATTTTTTTTTCTGAAGAAAAGCACAACTTTTCTTTCTTCTTCCTTCTGCCCTTTTCTCCTTTTTATTAATATTTACCAAAGCCTTGGCATGTTTTTTGGAAGCCCTGGGCTTCCTCTCTCTCTTTCTCTGAAGCTGCTTTCCTTGCCATGTGGTTGCTTGTCTGCCGGATGCCTGTTTAAAAATCTCATGGTTTTCTTCCTTCTTTTGTTTCCTCCTGAGTTGGTTCTTAACTTCTTTTACTAATGAGACTAAGAACTGAAAGAGCAGGACCCTAACCCCACCCCCATCCCCACCCCAGGAACATGTGGCATCCAGGATGGGGCTCTCCAAATTTTCTGCTGTCATTTTGTTAGCTATGTTGTCCTCCGTGGCCCTTCATCATGTTAGACCATTGTTCATTATTCTCAGCTGAAATACTGAGCGGGTTCAGTTCTTCATCCTCTAAGATCTACTGTGTACCAAACATTACTGACATGTGTAACCAATAGCTTACAACCCTAAAGGAGGTCTCAGAGTTGCTCCAAGACAATACTTCGTATTTTGGAAACACCGATGTACATAGCAGAAACGCAGGTCATTTATATACCTTTGCTCACAGAAAGGGAAGCTGCGCTCCTAAACTTCATGCTCAGTGGAAAAGGGTGGAGAAGGAAAAGTCAAACAGGAGAATGACTCTTAGGAAAGACAAGTTGGACAAAATACAATTTGTCTACACTTAAAAAAAAAAAAAGAGATCAGAAATGAGTATAAAACATGGGGAGAAGTTAACAAAGTGGGTTCACTAAGGATCCAGACAATCTCCAAAAGAATGGACATTGTTCAGGAAACAACAACAAAAAAATCAAAAGCAAGGGCCTTCCAAGACAAGAACCTCACAGCACATCGTTAAGAGTCTCTAGTCAGCTGGGTACAATGTGCACACCTGCCATCCCAGCTCTCGGGAGGCAGAGGCAGGCGGATCTCTGAGTTCAAGGCCAGCATGGTCTACAAAGCAAATCCAGGACAGCCAAAGCTACAGAGAAACCCTGTCTTGAAAACCAAACCAAACCAAACCAAACCAGACCAAACCAAACCAGACCAAACCAAACCAAACCAAAAACAAACAAATACTCCAGTCAAACTGTCAAACTCCTGGGGGGAAGGTTCTCTGCTCCCAAGGATATTATTCTTTTATTATCACCTACCATCTTACCTTATCAAGGTGCTCACACTGAGTATGGTGGTTATGGTTACTGTATAGAGAGAGTCCTCCACCATCCTGAATATTTGAAAGTTCATGAAAGGAAGAGTCAGAATGACCAATGTTGGAATGGAGGGCATGTTCTCCACTTACAGACCTTTTTTCTTAAATAAGTCTTTTTATTTACCTTTATTCTATGTGCACTGATATTTTGCCTGCATGTAGGGAAGATCTTGGTGTTACAGACAGTTGTGAACTGCCATGTGGGTGTTGGGACTTGAACCCGGGTCCTCTGGAATAGCAGTCAGCGGCCTTAACTGCTGAGCTATTTCTCCCACCTTCCACTTACAGACTTTGAGCAGAACTCTGTCTTCTGGCCACCTTCAGAGGTATCCATTGTTTCATGTTTTCCTCCCCCTTGTTGCTTTTTGGGTACTAAATAAAGGCAAATCAAATTGAAAACCCCTGTCTTTAACTAGGACACTGAGAAAATAAGTAGGTGTGCCTCTAACACACACATATACCCTAGCCACCCAGCATTATCTACAATAATTCAGAAAGTCAAAAGAGAAAAGAAAACTTTCAAAAATTTTAAAGACTTACATCTTCAGAGACCCAAAACTATCCCTTAGTGACTTCACATTGGTGTTTGTTGCTGTTGTAGTTGTTGTTTTAATTTTTCCAGACAGGATTTCTATGTGTAGCCTTGGTTGTTCGGGACTCAATTTCTAGACCAGGCTGGACTTGAATCCACAGAGATCTGCCTGCCCTGCCTCCCAGAGACTGGGATTACAGGTATGCGGCACCCGGCCTGGCTTTAATGTCACATTCTTGATACCATGTATCCTGCTTTGTTCTCAGGGTCTAATGCTGGCCTAAG
Source organism: Acomys percivali (assembly GCA_907169655.1). Classification (NCBI taxonomy): domain Eukaryota; kingdom Metazoa; phylum Chordata; class Mammalia; order Rodentia; family Muridae; genus Acomys; species Acomys percivali. The sequence goes on from OU015757.1 coordinate 50,557,047, forward strand.
AATATCAGTGCTGCATGTCTTTGAATACAGGGGATGATATTACAGGCAAGTTGGCTGACTGTACTGAAATAAGACTAATGTCCTGATATCATCTAAAGTCCAGAGATTCACTGTAGGTGCTGGGAGTGGAATGGTATAAACGGAAACTGTGGCGCTGAGAACAATGGCGGTCATGGCGGAAGGGCCTCGGTTTCGTTAGATAACCACTGTGTTTCAGGGATTTTGCCTTTGGTACATTGCTCTGTAGATCCAGGCACAAGAGCAATGTCTCTGGATAGCACAGCCAAGAGAGTTCAGAGAGCAAAGGAAATCTGTACATTTGAATAGAAAATTGAGTAATTTAGCCTTCATCAGACAAGTCAAGTGATTTATTATGGAAATACCATATCGTAGTTTTTAATAAAATAACTCATAAGAAAATCCTTTCATTAACTTTGATTTGGAATTTAATAGCACAAAAAATGTTTATTTCTCACAAGTAACTTACTTGTTCTTTTTAAAATTTTTATTATAATTTTTATTGTAATTTATTCAGATTACATCTCAGTTGTTATTCCCTTGCTTGTATCTTCATGTTCCCACTCCCTCCTTCTTCCACCCTCCTCTTTCCTAGAGATCTGAAAGAAGGGGACCTCCTCCCCCACCATCAGACCACAGCCTATCAGGTTTCATCCACATAATCTGTTTCCCCTTCCTCTCTGTGCTTGTAGGGCCTCCCCACCAAGGGGAAGTGATCAAATCGGGGGCACCAGAATTCATGTCAGAGGCAGTCCCTGCTCTCCCCACAACCATGGAGAATGAGCAGACCACTAGCTAGATCTGAACAGGGGGTCTAGGTTCACTGCATGCATTGTCCTTCATTGGTATAATTTGTGTAGACGCCCCTGTGTTTAGATCTGCCAGACTTGATGGTTTCTTTGTGTAGCTCCTGAACCTCTGGGTCCTTCCATCTCCGAATTCTTCCATACTACTCTCAGTGCTCCACCCAGGTTCTGTCCCAGCATCTGTCCCCATCCCCATCTGACACACCTATGGACACTTGATTTTTGACAAAGAAGCAAAATCCATACAATGCAAAAAAGATAGCACCTTCAATAAATGTTGCTGGTATAACTGGATGTCCACATGTAGAAAAATGCAAATAGATCCATATTTATCACCGTGCACAAAACTCAAGTCCAAGTGGATTAAAGACCTCAAAATAAAACCAGACATACTAAATCTATTTGAAGGAAAAATGGGGAAGATCCTTGAACTCATTGGCACAGGAGACAACTTCCTGAACAGAACACCAATAGCTCAGGCTCTAAGATGGATGATTAATAAATGGGACCTCATGAAACTCAAAAGTTTCTGTAAGCCAAAGGACACTGTCAACAGAACAAAAGGACAGCCTACAGACTGGGAAAAGATCTTCATCAACCCTACATCAGACAAAGGGCTAATATCAAAAATATATAAAGAACTCAAGAAATTAAACACCACCAAACCAAATTATCCAATTAAAAAATGGGGTACAGAGCTAAACAAAATTCTCAACAGAGGAACATCAAATGGGGAGAAACACCTAAAGAAATGCTCAAAGTCCTTAGTTTTCAGGGAAATGCAAATCAAAGTGACTCTGAGATTCCATCTTACACCTGCCAGAATGGCTAAGATCAAAAATTCAAGTGACAGCACATGCTAGCAAAGATGAGAAGAAACTGGGAGCACTCCTCCATTGCTGGTGGGAGTGCAAATGTGAACAACCACTTTGGAAATCAATCTGGTGCTTTCTCAGAAAATTGGGAAAAGTGCTACCTCAAGACCCAGCTATACCACTCCTGCCTTGAAAGATGCTCCAGCATACAACAAGGAGATTTGCTTAAGGATGTTCATAGCAGCCTTATTCATAATAGCCAGAATCTGGAAACAACCTAGATGTCCCTCAGTTGAAGAATGGATAAAGAAACTGTGGTACATTTACACAATTGAATATTACTCAGCTATTAAAAATAAGGAAATCACGCAATTTGCAGGCAAATGGATGGAACTGGAAATGATCATCCTGAGTGAGGTAACCCAGATCCAGAAAGACATGCATGGTATATATTAGTATTAATTGTTCTTTTAACAACCTTTATCTCTTTTGTTCTAAAATATGTGAAAATTATTTTAGAGGTACAACTGCTGACAAAAACCTTAGTATTACCTTGAAGATAACAGTGCTGAGGTCAAACCCCAGTCTACCTTCTTAGCTCTGGAGCGAGTCGAGGCAGTCCCTGTTCTGTTGAGGAGCCAGCAGTTTTTTTGAAGAGATACACCCTTGTGTATCCCGTTGAGGTTTTGAGAGTTCTTTTCATTCAGTAGGAAGGGGCGTATCTCTTTATTTTTACCATCATTAGTTAGCTCCCATCCATTTTTACTTAATAGAGAAACAAGGTTTCAATAAATCTATTTCAAAGGAACTGAAATAAAATGTTTGCTTCCTTCTTTGTGCTGCCTGGGTGGTGCTAATCAGTGACTGGCTCCTCTCCACACATCTTTCAATTGCTATGTTTCCACCTTGCTTATCTGTTTGCTTTCTGAAGATGGCAAGAAAGTAGCATACATAAGAAGTCATAAATAGCTTGTAATAAAAAGAGTCAATCAATGTCTTATTTTGTGTTTATACTTCTATGCTGGAACATTTGTCAAGGTAATGATAAGATGCATGGTTAATAATAAGATTCAATCACAAATGAAATATTAAAATAATAAGTATAAATCTCCCCGTGACAACTTATTGGAAGTAAGACACCTTTCTTCCCATCTGTTTTCCTCCAAGTTTACAACCATACTCATTTTAGAGACTGTTAGCACTGTGTGATTATTCAGACTAGATAGTGAGAATTAAAAATATTTCTATTATTATTCCAAGAGAAGATAAAAATAATAAGTAACATATCTAAGCTAACAGAAAGCTGCTCTTTGTTTTTACAAAATGATGCACACACACACAAACCCACTCACTCACACACTACACACACACACACACCAGGAAGGCCATACTATTTCTACCATGAAATTTCAAAGCTCATTAAATGTATTCATGTTAGACAATAGAATCATCAATCATAACTCTAATTGTTACACTCACTTAATTGGTGAAAGGACCACTTGTTCCCCCTGCCCCCTTCTCCTGTTTAGCTACTTAGAGTATTCCACATTTGGCAGGATGTAGAACTTTTGACTAAGAAAAATTTCAGGAAGAAATCAGGAATAGCAATCATCATGTGAAGTGTCCAGCTCATAAATTAAGCACTATTTATAGGCAATCCAACGTATTCTTACTTTAGCATTTTACAATGTGCACCACATTCTGAAAACTCAAGTCTTTCCTTAGAAATAGTAGGACTCAAGGAAGGTTAACTAAATTGAGCATTGCTATTTGCTACCAATCCCATCAGAAGCTTGGATGCAGGCGAAAGCCAAAGGAAACAGTAACAACAACAAAAATGAGGGCAAAGTCACACATAGGAAGAAAAGCAACAACAAACTGCACAAGCAACAGAGAGGTCATATACGCTTTTAGATTTTGTCTGACCCAATGGTCAAGGGCAAAACCCCTCTTATTACTTGGGTACAGCCTTCTCCAATCTTAATCTCTTGTCCTAACCTTAGCATCTCCTGTGAAATACCTATGTTTGCTTTGATAGGGCCTTAAGGCAGGGTTCTCAGCCTTCCTAATGTTGCAACCCTTTAATACACTTCTTCATATGGTCATGACTCCCTAATCATAAAATTATTTTCATTGCTCCTTCATTACTAATTTTGTTACTGTTATGAATAGTAATGTAAATGTCTGTATTTTCCAACGGCCTTAGGCAAATGCTATGAAAAGGTTGGTGGACTCCAATGAGATTGTGATCTGCATGTTGAGAACCATTATCTTAAGTCCTAGGGGCATGATTCAAGCATTCTCTTAGACATAGCTGTGCTTCGGGGGGAATGTTTGACATCGTTCAGTTTATTCCTGCATTCTTTTTTTGTTTTGTTTTGTTTTTATTTTTTTGAGACAGGGTTTCCCTGTGTAGCCCTGGCTGTCCAGGACTCACTTTATAGACCAGGCTGGCCTTATTCCTGCATTCTTAACTCTGACTCCAAAGTATTGTCAATAAACAAAACATCAACTAAACCACAGTTGAATGACAAATACAGCCCAGCTATCTTCTCATCTAACCATATTAATCTTTAGAGCAAATTACTAAGAGTCAATGCTTCTGTATGTAGTTTACTGCTGGAGAGACTTAACTGTCTAAGGTCTCAGCAAACCACTGATTTCTGTCCTCTGGCACCAACTGTTAAATATAGTCATAAGCTAAGAGGAAACATGTAATCACAAAAACAAATACACAAGAGGATGCAATTGAACTTTGTTTTCTTTTCAGAGTCTTAAAGCATGTTATGATGCCAAACAAAAGCTTCTCACTCATTCAAAATTTAGTGTACTTGTCCAAGAATATTAAGTGATTTGACTTACTGACTTCAACCATGGTTAGTTTCAAGGTCCTGTGAAAATTTCTCATTTTTGTTTGGTTTTTGAGTCAAGCTTTCCTCAGTAGCCTTGGCTGGCCTGGAACCTTTTTTTGTAGAGGAGGCCAGCTTTGAGGGCAGACGCTTCACCCCTCTGCATGTGAATGTTGGGATAGAAGTGTATGCCACAAATCCTGGCAAGCATTCATTTTTCACATTGCTGCATTAACTATGCGGACAGTTCAAACCAGAGATTTATCATCTCCGTGGCCTTTGTTGTGTACTTGGGCTCCTCATTTCATGCCACCTAGCTAAACTGTTTCCTTGTTGCTGGAGTCTCTAGAGGGGCCAGCTTGAGTAATTAGCCAGTGATAAACCAAGTGATCAATTTAGACCTATAATTACTGTTGAGTCAATAAACAGGAGTTACATGGGGTCTACATTGAGGTTCTTGGAAGAGAGAAATAGTGTGTTAAAGCAATTCACATTAATTCATACATTGTTTATACCAATTGTGCCAAAATGACCATCTGTCTAGGTTTTTTTTTAACCTAATTATATAGTTTGGCACATGGCTTGGTTTTTCCTGACCACCACCCAAATGCTGGTCAACAGGTGCCTTTCATGGCAAATTAACCACAAATGAGATTTGACCATTGGCATGGTGGGTATCTTTCCTTAAATCCCAATTTAGTGTTCTATTTTTAATTTTAATCTGAAATAATTTTATAATGATGGTGAAATATCTTCTCCTTCTCCTCCTTCCTTTTCTTCTCCCTTTTTTCTTTTCTTTTGAATAACGCTGTTCTAATAAAAAAAACTAGTGCTTTCATTGACCTACATCCATACATTACAACTTTTATTTTACTTTCTTAGGCAGCAGCTTCATACATTCTAACCTCCTTTTCCATTGCTATTGTTAAAATAAATCAGGTCATTTCATTTCTCTTCCAGTTTATTTCAACCTAATTCTATCTAATACATCCATGTTCTTTTCCATGTTGCAGATAAAGAGGAACCAGCGTGCACACCATCCACAGAACATGCACTCTCCAATAAACTTACAATTTCAATGCTTCCAACCCCAAATGTTCTTTTTTCTTTTCCTTCCTTCCTTCCTTCCTTCCTTTCTTCCTTTCTTCCTGTTTTTGTTGTTGTTGTTGTTGTTGTTGTTGTTGTTATGAAATGGGGTCTCTCTATGTAGCCCTGGCTATGCTAAAACTCATAGACCAGGCTGGTTTCAAACTCACAGAGATCCTCCCACCTCTGCATCCTAAGTGCTGGGATTAAATGCATGAACCACCCTGCCTGGCTTTAAGATATTATTTTTTATTTCTACAACTTTAACCTTTTTTGTTTGTTTGTTTGGTTTGGTTTGGTTTGGTTTCGTTTTTTGCTTGTTTTGTTTTTCTGCTGGCCAACTCTTTTATCCCTTCTCCAATAGGTTTATTTGATGAAGGCCTTATTGGGAGACCACACAAGATATCATGACTCCTTTTCAACCTGTTACATCCTCCATTGCTTCCTTTCCATGGTACTCAACCTTATATGATGCTCACTGTCAAGTGGTGAAATATTGAGGCAGAGATGTCTTTTATATTTGTACTTCTGGTTCATGACATTACGGCAGATTTTTACTAAATGTCTGCATCAATGAATTAATGAGTCAATAAATAAATACCAGGACAAAATTTCCCCCAAATTAAGAGCCCACAGAGCCATCACAGATTGACATAATAATCCAAATTCCATTCCAATTATAATAAAAAGAGAACACAGCTGGCGACCTTTCCAGCTCAAAGAATTATGTAGTGTTATCCTAAGCACGGCCAGTCAATCTGCAAGATGGTAACAAGGCAGGAATTCCAGTCAGTTCTTAACAGTCCTGAAAGGCTCACATGTTGTAGTCTTATTCTTAGAGTGGTGCTATTAGAAAACTGTGAACTGTAAGACATTTTAAATAATTTAATGCATATATACAATGTATGCAATTACATTCACCATCCCATTACTCTGTCACCCCATTACTTTCCTTATGAACTTATTCTTCCTTCCCCGAGTCTCCCAGGAGCTATGCCGCTGAAGAAAACCTCTCCCACAGAAGCAACAATTAAGACCCAATAGTACCTCAAAGAAGGAATGTAGTCTCCTGGGTACCTTCTCTACCCATGATGAAATGTTGGCAGTACCCAGTCTTATGCAAGTTATCCATTGCTCTGTGTTCATGATTTCAGTGTGTATCATGAAACATGATTGCAGTGATCCTACCTTACTGGGATGACAATGTTTCAGTGCCTTCCTACCCCTGCCAAATAGTTAAAAGTGTTGAGGTCTAGTGGGAGACCACAAGCATCATTGAGGACATGGCTTCATGCATATCTGGCCCATTCTTTCTTTGTCTCTTGTTCATGGTCATGAAACATACACCTTTATTTTGTCACCCACTTCTGACATAATAAGGTTAGATGGGCCCAAAGCAACAGGACCTACAGCCATGGACTATAACCTGAAAAATTGTGAGACAAAATACAACATTTCTCGTTATAAGTTGATTTTATTTCAGGCATTTGCTATAATAACGGAGAACTGTCTTGGTGTCAGTTTTAGCTGAGCTGGTAGTAAATAATACAGAATAAAGATATTGGCAAAACATAAAAGAATGTTAAAATTGGCCTCCAAAGAGGGATGGATTGATGATGCTTAGAAGTCACAAACCAGAAGAAATACAAGCTTGTTAATTGATTTTGAGCAGTGTTATTTGTAAGTTTTTATGTGTTGCTCAGATCAAAGTGAAAATGAAGTAGATATTTAAAGGGAAAAATCTACACATAGAAATTGCAAAGCAAATCTTTTAGTCATCAGACTTTTTTGGTCAATGGAAATGTCTTTTCCTAGCTATAGGCATGTACACTTTTCAAATCAATATATATATATATATCTTGAATATTGTACCTAGAAATTGATCATATCATAAGTGTTCTTTTTGTGTGTGGCTTTTTTGTTTTTGTTTTTTAACACAGAGTTTCTCTGTGTAACCTTGGCTGTCCTGGAATTCTCTTTGCAGACCAGGCTGGTCTCGAACTCACAAAGATCCTCTTGCCTCTGCATCCTGAGTGTGGGGATTAAAGACGTGTGTCACCACCACCCAGCCATAAGTGGTCGTAATCACAGGAATGGCAAATGTTTTCTAAAACAGAGCCATACTTGTCATGATTTGAGTTTTTTTTTTTTTTTTTAATTGCAAAACCTCTGAGATGAATAACAGTCATCAGTTATCTTGATATTCTGTGACAGCCATAATGAATGGTGATGCAGGCATTCCATTGGGGTGAACATTTCTGTTACCTACTCTAATGACAAGGCCGCTTTCTTTCTCTTGGAATGATGCTGGTCCTACAAGAAGTGTGTACACATGAGAACAGAAAGTTGTATTTGACTTCTGCAATATTGTCCTTACTACAGTTAAAATAAACTGATGATTGCATGCTCAGCACTAGTGTCAAGCAACTTTTCAAGCCATTTCCAAAGGAAATAATAGGAATATAAAATAAATGACAGATATCTCATTGGGCTGGGTCTCCTAGAAAATATTATTTTCAAATTTTTGACACCTTTATTGATGGGTAATTTACATACTATAAAATTCACCTGTTTTAAATGCATGTGTGAGTGGTAGTTTTTAGTAAATTTAAAGGCATGCAACCATCACAAAATTTAGTTTTAGAATATTTCTTTTAACTTAGATGTTTCTTCTGACTGTTTGCATTTCCAAAGTGCCAGTAATTTAAGCTCCTTCCTGTCTTCCTCAGATCTGCCTCTCTGAACATAAAGGTGAATGAGACAAGTATAGTCCGTCCTATCTGTCACTTGCCCTTAGCATGTTTCGAGATTCATCTCTCTGGCTTCATGTGTCTCTGAAGCATTGTGTCCTCTTGTCCACTACTATTCTACTGAGTGAATATAGTGCATATTATATTCATTTATCCTGATAGATACTGATTTCCACATTTGGGCCACTATGAATACGTCTGTAGTATATTTCTTGCTCAGTGTAGACATGTTTCCATTTCCCTTAAACACATATACAAGAGTAGTATTGTTGGGTGATAGAATAAAATTATATTCAACCTTTCAAGCAACAACAAAATTTCTCCCCTTTAAAGCACTCTATCCAACACTTACTGTTTTTTCCTCCATTAGATGTAACCTTACGCACTTACTATTTTCAAAGTGTTTACAATTACACTTAGGAATTTTTGTGTGTGAGTGTAGGCTCATGTGGGTTGGTTGGGGCTGTGTTCCATGGCACATTTGTGGTGGTCAGTGGACAACTTTTGGGAATCTGTCCTCTCTTGCTGCCATGTGGGTCTGGGAACAAAGTCAGGATGTCAGACTTCAGGACAAGTGTCCATACCTACTGAGTCATCTTGCCAGCCCTAAACTGACACATCATTAAATGATTTCCTCTTCAAGTATTTTCCTACGTGTAAGTTTACCCAGCACATATTATATTTTTTCTAGGAGACAACCCATCATTCCCCACCCAATTAAACTAACACAGAAGACAATTCAATAAAAAGAGACTTAATGAAGAAATAAAAAGAGAGACCTTAGTTCCAATGCACCCTCTATGAGCAATTCAAAAGGTGAAAGGGTTCTATTCAAATTCTGCTTTTTAAATGAAGCAACATACAAATAACATGGGGATATGATCCACATACTCCATGTGTGTCAGACTTCATATGGGATGCCATGTGCAGGTCTGTGCCTGAGGAAAGGAACAGTTGCTTAGGAAAAAATGGAAGCAATGAAGAATACGTAAGCTCATCATGGTGTCTTCACCTATTTATTCATGTGTGTGGGTGTGTACACATGCTAGATAATGTGCATAGATAGACATGCACATATGTGTGTGAAGATATGGAGGTCAGAAGTCGACCTTGGGTGCTGTTCCTTAGTAGCCATCCACCTTGTTTTTTGATAGAGGGTCTCTAGTTTGGGGCTCCTGGATTAGGCTATCTCAGCATGCTCCATGGATCTAGCTGGCTCTACTTCCCCAGAGCTGGGATTACAAGTGTACTACCCTACCAACTACCATGTTTGTTTTGTTTTGTTTTTGGTATAGGTTCTGGGATTCAAACTCAGGCTCTGCTGTTTGGGCAGCAAGCTCTTTGCCAGGTTGAGCTGTCTTGTCATTACTACTTATTGTTCTTTTGGAGGCAAGATTATCCTCCATAGCCTAGGCTGTCCTGGGATATAGTAAGTGACCAAGGCTGGCATTGAACTTGCAGAACTCTTTCTACTTTGGCCTCTGGAATTCTAGAATTACAAGTGTGAGCCACTATACCTTGTAACACAGATTTTATTCTGATAAAATTCATCTTTTTTGTTATGCATATATATATATGCATATATATATTATGATCTCCTTGTGTGTGTGTGTCTGTGTGTGTTTGTGTGCCTTCTTATCTGTGTGTACACCACATGTGTGCAAATGATTGTGAAAGTCAGAAGAGGTCATTGGATCTGCCAAAACTAGAGTCACAGGTGATTTTGGGTGACCCAACCTGAGTGTGGGGAACCAAATCCGAATCATCGGCAAAAGCAGCAAGTGCTTTTAATCAACCACCCCACCATCTCTCCAACTCCACTATGCATGCATTTGTTTTTATGTACATATTTTAAAGGTATTTCATCACAAGTAAATTATGCTGTTCATGCTATAGGAATTCTGATTTTTATTTTTTTCTATGGTGTTGCTTTTTTAAGACATACATTTTAAAGGCTGCTTAATGGTCTATAATAAAGCAGTATCATAGTACAACCTTTTCATTTGTTTGATATTTTCCCATTTTTGCATATGTATATGATGCCATGAAGACTAGCTTTATGCTCACAAGTGTGCTGCAAATCAAACTTAAAAAGAAACATAATTATTGTACAGTTCTTCCAGGAAAAAAAAGTGGTATTTGGAGACACTGAGAACATTCTTCTGGGAAATAAAAGATAGGAAGAGTTAGTCCAGACACAAAGATTTGAATTTGTGTTGAGACTAGTTGTATGCTAAGAGGGTTCAGACAGGGATGAGAACACAACAGTGTTCAAGGTCAGGGGCTGAATTCCCTTTATTACAACACTGAGAACAAGACCACAGATCCACCAATGAAATCAACAGGCGATGCTACAGCACAGACTACATCACTGGCCAGTTTCTTTCCACCTTGGCCTTAGCAAAAGCTGGCATCGAGCATGTTCTGTCCTCACAGCATGAGTCACTGCATATGAAGACCGGGCCTAGCAGGCAGGTGTGCCCTGCAGCATACTTTTCTCCACTATCATGGTTGTGATTCCCTCAGGACAGAACAGAACCCCAAATGCCTACCAAGCTTAGAAAGCTGAGCTGTCCAGCCAGAGGTGCCACAGAGGAGCCCCTCTCCGATCATTTTATGCTGGATTAGGGAAAGGTGTGTGTGTGTGTGTGTGTGTGTGTGTGTGTGTGTGTGTGTGTGTGTGTGTGTGTGTATGTGTGGTTTCCTATGCTACTGCTCTCCTAAACCTCGGAATCACCATGCATCAGTTTGGACCATGGTCTGTGGAATGATGTCTTGTATGTATTTGTAAAGCAGGAAAAAAAAAAAAGGCGACATGCACAACAAAAAATGAGTAGGCATGGTGGCGCACACATTTACTCTCAGTGTTTGGGAGGTAGAGGCAGAGTCAGGCAAGGAAGCAGAACAGAGCAAGTCACTGAAACCAACTCTGATTGATGGCCAAAGTCAAGGATGCTAAGGTTTGGGGTGATTCCACAGAAGACAATGTGAGTAGAGGGGAAATAGCAGTCTTCCTGAGAGTGACTGTAAAGACAACAGCTCTTGGTGTGTTTGTGCATGCCCGCCCTCTCAGCCTTCCCTAAGCCTGTCCCTGCTCCCTGAGTGATTCTACAGTTATTTCCTTCGGAAGAGCTAGACCTATCATAGAAATGAAAATTGACGCCAGCTAAGGCCAGTTAAGGCACCATGGTAGGTCATCAATTACTAAAAGCTTGTTTATAAACACGAGCTTGTTCCAGTTATGGCATGCTTAGTAGAATGCATTTTTATAGAGAACATTTTTCTCTGTCTTCACATAACTGTATGGTGAGCCTAAAATATACAAATGCCAAAGTGATCTGTTTCATCTCCCATGGAGATACTTGTAAATATTCATATAGGAGCATTGGCAAAAATATTTTTATTGATATAAGGTGTTATTTTGGCACTTTTAACTCAAAGACATGGAGTAATTTTCCTTGTCATTTACAAAGCTAATGTTCTAACTCAGTCTCTTTCTCATATCAGTTTTAATTTAAAGGATACATTTTCCAGCAATGGACAAGCAAAATTTCAGTCATATTAATTAGATATAATAACAATTAAATCTTGAATTTTAGGACATAAAATTCAAGTAATTATAGCCCCCTAAACATCTGATTGGCTTTGTGATGTAAGTCAGCTTGAAACTAAACACTGTTATTACTGATCAGATTTTCTATTTACAATCTTTATGAAGGAAAAAGCTTTTACTGTTAATAAAAAGTATAAATTGAATATGGCATATACAAACATCTAATCTATAACCTAGAGTTCGCTGATTAAGCTCAGATATGGTCAAAATATTTCACATCCATGATCATTTTCTTTCTTTCTTTCTTTCTTTCTTTCTTTCTTTCTTTCTTTCTTTCTTTTTCTTCCTTTCTTAAAGACAGGGTTTCTTCCAAGCTCTAGTTATTTTGGACTCCCTTTTGTAGACCAAGCTGGCCTTGAATTTACAGAGATCCACCTGCCTCTGCAACCCGAGTGCTGAGATTAAATGCATACACCACCACACCTGGCCACATTTTCTTTATTTTCTATTCCTTTGAATCAAGGTCTCACTATGTAGGCCTGGATGGCCAAGGATTCTATATGTAGACCACCATGGCCTGGAGTTCTGCGTGCCTCTTCCTCCTAAGTGCTGAGATTAAAGGCACATGTTACTACTCCATCTGTCTTCTGAAAAAAAAATACAAAGTAATATTTTTCTATAGAGGTGCATTTTGCCCCAAACTACTGACTTATACTTTGAATTGGTAGGACATTTGGCATTCTCCAATAGTTGGAACAAAAACAAATTGAAGAGAGAGGAGGAGAAGGAAGAAGAGGGGGAGGAAGGGAAGATACAAGTCTATTTAAGCCAAGTCATATTTTGCTTAAGTTCCTTCAATTCTCATGTAAAAAAGAAAGTAACTCAAAAGTTAAATTGGAGTTAGCAATCTGTGTCCAATATTGACTTTCATTTACATGTCAATCCTGTTTTTCCAACAAAGAAACATGTTTACCAAATTTTAAGAAATATAAAAACACCAAAGTATGTTGAAGACCTAACTACCAGTGTAACAGTATATTAAGGAATAACTAATGGCTAAATGCCATTATGGTGAATGCTGATCTATTAGGACAGACTTCCTTCAAAAGAAGGAGAGTAAGCCGAGCTTGGTGGATGAGCAGAGCCTATGTTTTCAGCAGCTTGGGAGGAACCTGTATTTCCAGGAACATGGTAGACTGTGCAGGAGGATCACAAGTGCAAGGTTGGTGTGCAGAGTGAGTTTAAGGCCAATCTGGGCAAGTGAGATCCTTTCTCAAGATGTAAAAGAATAAAGAGCTCTGGGTATATATCTCAGTATTGCAGTTTGCTTAATATAGGTGTAGTCCTGGGCCCAAGATCCAGCCCTGGGAGCTGGGGGGTGGGGGAGGGGGTGCGGGAAGGAAAGAAAGGAAGAGGAGAAACCCTGCACAGTCGTAGTTGTGTCTATGAGAGAGGCACACAGGCCATACAAGGGCACAGAGTGGAGGAGGCCAACAGCCAGCCAAGAGAGGAGGAATCTCATCTGTGTACACCTTGATCGGTGGCTCTTGGCTTCCATAACTGGGAGACAACATAAACATGAGACTGATTCGGGACTGATGCTCCTGGGATCAGCCCACCTGGGAAGGATCTAGTGTCCATGGTTTCTGTTGGATTGGATTTGCTGAACTAGTCCAACAAAATAAAATCTAAGCAAAAAGAAATCCCACAAGTGAGAATTATCCATTGACTTAGCTTTAGAACCAAATCAAATTCAACAGGCACAGTGACATCTCGAAGCAGCAGATCAAATTAGGAATATTCCAGGGCAGGAAGAAATCGACAGAATTATAGATCAGAATGGCAGCAACGACACTCTGAGCCAGTTTATTAAAAAGCAAAAGAGGGTGGCTTGAATTTTCCTTCATATCAAAGAAAGATGTATATTTTATAAGGAGAGGAAAAAAAAAAAAAAAACCTGACAAAGTACTTATGCGGACACCTGCTAACAGAACAATATAGCCATGGCGACTGAGGTGGCCAGCCCTGCATCTCTCTGCCAAGGCTATTTTAGTGTCCCTCTAGTTTTCAATTGCCAACACAAAACAATGCATATAATTGTGTGAAGGAAAGACAGAGGCCTGGACATAAACGGAGATGCTCTACTAAGAAACAGCCACAAAACTAGAAGATTCCGATGCCTTCCAGATATTTCTTGAGTGTAAACAGGGTCCCGAGGCTAAGAAGTTTGAGACGCTCCAACCTGCATAATCAGCTTTTGGGTATTCTTGGTCTCACCTAGCACTACAAACGCTGTCGCAGACTTGAAGGCTCTGACCAGCTTTTCTGGAACAAGGAGTGAAATTCATTCCGGAAGTCTCACAGCAGAATTTCAACCATACTGAAGGAACACAGGAAATCAGGCAGCATAGTGAGTAAGAAGAGAGGCTCTGGAACCGGAAGAAATTCTAATCTCAGCTCCATAGTGCCCCACATGAGGACATCCGGGCTCACTTCTGTACTTTATAACTGAGCTGAGAGGAGAATGACCCAATCGCTCTATCGCATTGCTTGCAGTGCAGCCTTGCATAATTTCTGAGTGTTTGCTTCCTCCTTTCTTATAGGTCACCTCAGGGATCTACTACGGTCATGCTTTCAATGGTCTTGACAGTCCTACAATCACCTAAGAAAGGAGCCTCTGGGCATTGCTGTGAGGAAGAAAGACCTACTGTTTTTGTTTGTTTGTTTTGAGAGTTTCTCTATGTGGCCTTGGCTATCCTGGACTAGCTTTGTAGACCAGGCTGGCTTCAACGTCACAGAGATCTACCTGCCTCAGCCTCCCAGAGTGTTAGGATTATAGCGGAGCATCACCACGCCGAGCAGGGGGGGAGCCCTACTTAACTATAGGTAGTCCTGTTTTGTGGGCAGGGGTTCTGGACTGCAAAGGTAGAAAGGAAGCTGAACAGAAGCTTCTATCTCCTGCTCTCTAATTGCAGATGCGACCAGCTGTCTCAAGCTCCTGCCACTACAACTTCAACAAGACTGACTGCATTCCACAACAGTGAGCTAAACTAAGCCTCTCCCCGCCTTTACGTTGCTTTTGCCAGAGTCTTCTCACCACAGCAGCAGAGAAGTAACTAGTACAACTACAGCTCAGCTCTTGGAGTCAGGCGAAGGATTAGCAGAGGCAAATGTAAACCAGGCACTTGGCACATAAGATGCTTAAACTATAAAACAGCTGAAAGTTAACGTCAGGGATGATTTGTGCAAACCCAGCCCAAGAAACTAAGGCCAGAGAAACACTGGCCTTGAAACTCAAAATGGTTCAAAGCAAAGAGGATGAAGCCTGAATCACAGCTATTCTTTTCATTTTCTAGACCACACTAAAACCTGGGTAGGGTGAGAATGAGAATTCTTGCTCATGCTTCTAAGCTAGGCAGTAAGAGGTGGTCTGTGAACCTTTAATGTTTAGGGTAAATGGGTATAGATGTTCTAAATACGATATTTTTACAATTTTGTTCAAAGCCAGATTGGGTGTTAAATGTTTGAATCACGTACCTCTTCCCAGAAGAATATTTATATTATTTTTCTGCTTTCTACAACCTTCAGTTCAGCTTTATAGAAACGTTTAAGGGTTTATGTAGACATTTTGTTAAAACTTACAAGACAAATGTCTCCAATAGTTCAAGTGACCCTCAGCAATGTAATGTATATGGATCAAATTAAACATGTTTTATATCAAAGCTAGAGGGGCAAAAGAGCATCTAGTAAGTGCAATTCACAAAATATCCTGCTGCTTTGCTAATTTCCGGTGACAGTATCAAGACTTCAATTGGTCCCACATAGTAAGGAAGAATTGGAAACCCTCCCCAAGTGAAGCTTCCAAAGATAAAGAGGAAATTATAGACAGCACACAGGTAGAACGCAAACCCAGGCATAGTGGCTTCCCCAGCAATATCTTAGGTACGAAAGCATCTTTTCCCTCTCCTTGGAAATACTACAAAGGGAGTGGAAACCACTCACTTCTGCTTGTCCATCAGCAAGCTTTAGAAGCCTTAGGGCAGACCTCCTAGCAAATGGAAAATAACTCATTATCTCTGAAATCATTTGAAGCTTGATTATTGAGAATTTGTAAACTGCTTTCTTTATCCAAGCTCCGAGGGGTTTAGCTAACTGTCCTGTCTGAGATGATAATGCAATCATCAGTAGAAAACACAAATTCCCTTATTAACAGCAGAGCCCTAGGAAACCTCCTGTGTAAAAGGCAAACCCAGCAGACCCCCCAACTCTGCACTACACAACCAAGAGTCTTTGGCTTGATTGATTTGATTGGACCTTAGTTGAGTGCCTTACTTTTTCCTCCGTGATTTGGCAAGGACTCTTAAAGGCGAGTCTCTTGACTGTCAGACAATCTTTTCTAGTCCATCTTTCATCAAATAGAATGTGGAAAGTCCCAGTCAAGTTCAAATGCTTTCAGGATGTAATCTGGGCATTTGTCAGCGATTCCCAAGACTGCACATGTTCATGGGCCCACTTGCTCAGCTGCAAAATTTACTCAAGCCTCAAAGAGTTATGGAGGTTCCTCCCTCTTCCTCAATCCAATTAAGCAACTCTGTCTGTTAATCAGGTAAGTAATCAACCTTCCCTGTCCCCATTTCTCCTGACTCTTATCATATCTAACCCCTTCGCCTTTGTTTCTCTAATTTTCCATATGATTTGAAATGCCCAAATAATAGCAGGCAGGCAATGCTGCACCCTTGCTTGGCTCATTCAGTGACTATAAATTTAAAGCTTTGCATCACTGCCAGTCTGAACTTTCTTATGTCTCAGTCCCTTTGCCTGAGAGATTCGGCCTATTTAATAGTTTAGATAAGAAGCGTTGCCCCCTAAAACACACATTTGTCAAAGGCTTGGTGTGATTGGATTATGAGGTCCAAGCAGACCTAACCTATTTATTGATCTCTCCTCATGGATTAATAATTTAATGGCATTATGGGAAAGGATGGAAATACAAACATGTCTCCTGTTTGGAGGAAGGAGGCCACCGTCAGGGAGGGGGTATTTCTTTGGCATCTGTAACTTGTCCCAGATCCCTCCCAGTTTTCTTCTCTGCCTTTATTCTCCATAAAGTGAACTGTGTTGTTCTACGGCAGTCCCCGCCATATCCTGCATCGCCCCACAGAGACCCAGGAGCTATGGAGCCAAGTGAAAATAAATTTCCCTTCAAGTTGTTTTCTCTGTTGTTTGCTCATAGGATATATATAAATATATCCTACCGTGTGTGTGTGTGTGTGTGTGTGTGTGTGTGTGTGTGTGTTACTAGGGAGTGAACCAAAGGCTATAGTATATGTACTGTTGAATTGCATTTTTACCCCCGAGATCAGTATTGTAAAAATTAAAGCACAGAAAAAGAAAGCAATATAATCTAATCTATCAAAAATGTTTTTGGTAATTTTTTTTTTAAAGACAAGGTCCTATGTATCCCAAAATGGTGTCAAAATCTGTACATAGCAAACATAACCTTTAACCTGAACTCCCAATTGTCTTTCCACCACCTCCCAAGTGCTAGGATTGCATGCTTTGGTCACCATACATGGCTCAAACTTTTAGTCATACATTTAGCAGCAGTAGAACTGACTGAATTACTTTTATCCATTTTATAAAAAAAATGCAAAAATATAAATCAAGAGTGACACAGTTATGGGCGTGTGTGAATAGCTCACACAGTCTAAAGGCAAACATGTGGTTACAGTGAATAACCTTAAGGGCTTCTCAGTTGCTCATTTGTTCCAAACTACAGTCGACATAGTCTAGTGCTTGTTGTAATCAAATCTCCTTGAAGGCTACCTTAATCATTCCATTTAGCAGTGTAGACAGAAATGGCACGGTCATAGGAACATGAAAGTGTTCTCATGTCTCCTCGGTTTTCATATTTGTGATGAACAAACCCTCAAGCTAGCGTGGAATGACCATTTACCGTGGAACTTTAACTGTAGTGATGATCCCAACATTACCTCCCATCTTAAACTCTGAAAAGCAAAACTGACTGCATGCAATTCCGGTGTACATAGGATGCCAGGCAGTGTGCTGTATTACTGAGGAGAAGGTCTATAGAGAGCCTGTGACAAACAGTGGTAGCTAGGAGGGATTTTTTTTTTTTAAATAATGTGAAGAGCTGTCACTATTAAACATTTTAATTCACAACTCACATTGCCGCCTGCAACCTGATTTAGGAGTCCACACAAACACCATTCTCCTCATCCCAAATCAGATTATATCATCCAAACCTCTACATTCCAGGCAAAATGGCTCAGCTTAAAAAAAATTACCCAATAAGCTACTCTTTCTAAAATAACGGTGATAAAAAATGACACACGGTTAGAAGGGAAACCGTAACTTCCTTCGCTGAGCAGGCTAAAGAGTCATGCAGGCCACTTTGATTTGGCTTCTTCCAAATGAGAAGAGGCAGGAAAGAGATGAGGGAGCAGCAATGCCATAAAAGGTCTGGGCAGCTCAATGATGCTTTGGGTGCGTCACCTGCAGTGTGTGACCAAAACAATTTCAATCACTCATATGCTTCTATTTGCCTACTTTATAGACAAGAATCTTCAATCAGCAAGAAAAACAACATGCAGGGAAAGAAAGGTCGCCTCCTACGTGAAATCCCTTCACTTTAAATCTTCAGGCATCTTTTCTTTCACTTTCCTAAAAACGTATATACAGTTTGATATTTTATTTTCCCAGGGAAATTGTATTTATTTTAGTCTTGGATTCAATCACACACTTCAGCAAGAAAGGAGGTTCACTTATTCATGCAATATTTATTGGGGCATTCTTGCTCTACTTCTTGCATTCTCCGAGAATTTGGGAAGATAGCAGTGGACTCGCCACACAAGGAACAGCCACAGTGTCTACTACTCCAGTTTTGTTTGTTTGTTTGTTTGCTTTGGTTTTGGTCTTTGGAGACAGGGTTTCTCTGTGTAACAGCCCTGGCTGCCCTGGACTTGCTTTGTAGACCAGGCTGTCCTTGAACTCAGAGATCCGCCTGCCTCTGCCTCCAGAGTGCTGGGATTAAAGGCATGCGCCACCATGCCCGGCTACTCCTACAGTTTTAATTCCAATATGACAAGACTGGCTGACATCACATAGTAACATAAAAGGACTCAAAAGAGAATCTGCATGGTTTTTCTTCCATCTTCCCTCCCTCTTTTCCTTTAGGTTTTCTCCTTTTCCCTTTCCTTATGCTCCTTCTTTCTCTTTGTAGCTTTCTTCTTCCTTTCTTTGCCTCTATTAAAGTGTTTCCATAATGTGTTAGATTTATGTTGCTGTGATAAAACACTGACCAAAACCAACTTGGGTAGGAATGGATTTGTTTCACCTTATACCTTACAGTCCATCATGAAGGGAAGTCAGATCAGGAACTCAAGACAGGAACCTCAGGGCAGGAACTGAAGCAGACGTCATGAAGGGCAGGGGGCATTGCTTACTGGCTTCCTCACACTGGCTTGCCCAGTTTGCCTTCTTGTACTACCAAAACCACCTGCCCAGGGCGGCAGTGATCCTAGTGGGCTTGGCCTTCCAGATCAGTCACTAATCAAGGGAATGCCTCCAGGCAATCCAATGGAGGCATTTTCTCAAAGGAGGTTTTCTCTTCCGAATAATTATATCTTGTGTCAGGGTGACAAAATAGTACCCAGCACACCTATGCTCTGTGCATTCCTGAGATGTCATTAAAGGCTTGTAATCCTGTACGTGAGCAATAAATAGGAAATGCTGGTGAGTGACTCACTATGACTGAGATGTAAAGTTCAATGTGTTTCATATTGCAGAAATCACGTGTCTGCCCAGCACTTGAAATGTGCTTCATATAAAACACGGTGTTAGAGAAAAATAGCCAGAGAATTTCCTAGATGAAAGAAAACACCAAAGATGATCTAATGAACGATTTAAAAATATCTATTATTGAAGTGATAACACTTTAGACATATCGAGCTAGTATATTATTAAAATAATTATACATGTGATCTTTAATTTTTTTGTGTGTGCTGTAAATCTCCTTTATCATTCCTTCCTGGAGCAATGGAAAGGGTGCTCAGCACCCACCCCATTTACAGTGAAGGTCTTCTTTTCCCTCTTCACACCCGCTGAGTTAAGAGCACGCTCCTCAGAGAAAGATTTAACAAGGACACTTAGACTCATTCATTTGGCACAACAGGTTTCAAGAGCAAACGAAGGGAACAGAGAAACACAGAGTAGAGGGCAAGGTGACTCTGAGCTGGAAAACTTCTTCACTTAGTGTTGTAGGCTGAAAACCTTCTAAAATAAACATTTATTACTAGCAGCATTTTGTCTTTTTGTTTTTGTTTTTGAGACAGGGTTTCTCTGTGTATCCTTGGCTGTTCTGGACTCACTTTGTAGAGCAGGCTGGCCTTGAACTCACGGTGATCCACTTGCCTCTGCCTCCCAAGTGCTAGGATTAAATGTAGCATTTAAAAAAATATGTAGGTGTGTGTGTGTGTGTGTGTGTGTGTGTGTGTGTGTGTGTGTGTGTG
>OU015757.1:50577464-50598134 GCA_907169655.1 Acomys percivali
GTGTGTGTGTGTGTGTGTGTGTGTGTGTGTGTGTGTGTGTGTGTGTGCTTGCCTGTATGTGGAATTATTGTTACATTTGTATTTCTCTTCCCCTTTGTAACCCTTTACTCACATACTTTCTTTCTGGCCTTCTATGTTAGATCCCAGGATCAAATCATACAGAAAATTTGAAATATTTGTACCATAAATCTTGTGTCCCTAAGATTTAGGAGAAAGGGAGAGTCAGGATGAAGATTTAACAAAGTATCTTTGATTTGATCCTTAATTTTTATAAGCATTGTTGCTAAAATATTTCATATTTTCTATTGCTAGCTCTTTAGTGTTTCTTTGGTTTAGATTTTTGGAGCTGGGGATGGAATCCAATTCTTGCACATACTCGCCAAAGACTCCACCCTGAGCTACAAACACAACCTTCAGTTTTCTAGGTGGTTGACCATTTCTTCTATTGAACAGCGTTCCTCTAGATGGGCCAGTGCTTAGCAGAGTTTTAGACAACTAACTAGAACCAGAGTTTATAACAGAGCTTTGCTTTTAAAAAATCTGAATGAAAAAAAAAAAAAAAAACCTTAGCAATGGTGTTCTCATTGTCCATAATATAAAAACGTTCTAATTAACAATGTATAGAATATGGCCATAAACATGCCAATGTAGAACATGATCATGAACATGTCAACGACACACATGTTCTCAGGTTCTCTATTCTAATGATTCATCCAGGGAAGAGGAAAAATATTTTGGAAATGAGAACAGTTGATAACATAGAGAACATGATAAATAAATTATGAAAGAAAGATGGAAATCCTATTGTCAAGCAATTATATAATTTGAAGGAGGAAAAATCACATCTGATTTGTATTCTTCTAAGAGTACAGAAATCAACATAAGGATAATAGTATGCCCCTGAAACAATCAAGTGCCCTTTCCTTCTATGGGTATTTCAGAGCTTGGGTTGACTGCACTGGGCACTTGTGTAAGGCATACAAACTCAAGTCACATAGACACATGTGTATACATACCAATTTTGGAAAGCAAATTTACAAAGAGAGAAAGCTTGCTGAAAATAAAACAGCATTTTGTAGCCATAGCAACCCTAACTTTTAAAAAAGCAACGCTGAGCAAGAAGAGCTCATCAAGAGCTGCATCAAGTTGTTATAGCAACCAAAATATGGCTTTGCAGGAACAGATTCGCATGGAAGTAGCCAGAAGGTTATAGTAGTAAAAGCCTATTACAAAAATATATCTTTGGGGCCCAAAGGTTCATTTATCTTACTTTAATCAGGACTTGTATCCTCTGACTTATTAGAACAAGATTTTTCCTCCCTAGGGTGATCCTAATGACATATAGCTGCTATAGTGACAAGGAATGACAAGTTTGTGGTATCTGCTAATAACCAGAAAGACCAAAAGTCGTTTATAAGAACTAAATTTTGTTCCCAATAGGTTATCAAGTTATATTAAACAAACAGACAAAGAAACAAACAACAGAATAAAGAGTAGTTAGGAAAAGCTGGAAAGACCTGGAAGAATTGGTCTGAAATGGATTCTAAAGTGAGGCAAGGCTGGTATTCTGAATGTTTATAGTTTTTAACAGTACTCCTAGTTACTACTAATATCAAGTTCCCCATCCCAGGAGCAACCAACCCCCCAAAAAAAGCCTCCACAGAATTACAAATCCTCCTCAGGGAAGAGGGTAACCTGTTTATCCATTGCTGGCAACCTTGGTACAGAAACATTTTATCTGTGCTACTACAAAACTCACAAAGAAATTCAACAAGTGTGGAAGGAATTAAGCTGGTGAGATAATCATCTTTTTCTTTAGAAGACAAGCCCTTCTAATTCCTCAAGTTTCTCTGTTTCACCTCACTTTTTGCCTGGGAACAAGTATATTAATATATTTACCTCAGCTCTCAACTCTGGTGTGTGATGCTGTCTATGTTCTAGAATGCCTTGTCCTCCTGTTTCTGGGCAAACTCACAGATCTCCACTCCTCTACTGGCCTAAGCTTTTCCTTAAATTCTTTTTTTTTTTTTTCTTCTCATAGTTGTTTCTAATCCATCCTAAGATTTCATTTTGAACAAACAACTATACTATAGAAAGTGTCAACCTTTCTGTTAGTCAACTACCCTGAATATCCTAAACTATTACTTCTTACTGATTTGAATACTTCAGAGCTATTGCAAATGTCACGCTCCACTTATAGTCAGCATCATGTGGCTTGTGACCATTAAATATTTTTATTGAAGATCAATATGTTAAAACAAAATGAAAACACAATCGGTTAGGTTTTATTGAGTGAATAATGGAGTGAAAGTCTTGGACAGATAATAAGAAGGCTGGAAAAATAAAGGTGCTGCTTGCTGACCCTGAAAGACTCCAGGCCAATTTCAAATACTGACAGGTGGGAACTCCAAAAGGTACCTTCTTTTTTGTTTGTTTGTTTGTTTGTTTTATTTTGTTTTTTGAGACAGGGTAGCCTTTGCTGTCCTGGACTCGCTTTGTAGACCAGGCTGGCCTCGAACTCACAGAGATCCACCTACCTCTGCCTCTCTAATGCTGGGACTAAAGGCATATACCACCATGCCTGGCCAAAAGGTACCTTCTTTATTTATTTTTTTTATTTTATTAATTTACTCAATTGTTAGCCATCCTTTGTATCCTCCTATTCCTCCCTCCCTCCCGCTTTCCCCCTACTCCCCTCCCCTATGTCTGTGACTGAGGGGGACCTCCTCCCCCTGTATATACTCATAGGGTATAGAGTCTCTTCTTGATGACCTGTAAGAGGTCACCAAGAAAAGGTACTTTCTTTAAGAGCAAGAAGTGCTTGTCTGTCTTTGAGGGTGACCATGGTATCTTGTCCAAAGCAGGCAAAGGATAGCCAATGAGAGACTTTTTGATTTAAGGCCAATGTAGTTACTCAAGAAAAAAAAAATGTGTTTTTTTCACAGCTATGTACTAGTTACCTTAGCTGTTATGTGTGGGAAAGATTAAGCTTTGACACAGGTGGAAGCAGTCTTGGCGGGCTTTACCCTTGGGGCACTCCATGAATACCTTGTGATAGACTGAGCGGAGCCATCCTGGGCCTGGAGTTCAGGAAGCAGACCTGGGAACCCCACCTGGGCTATTGTTTTCCAAATGGACCCTCAACGGGAGAAGGAGACCGCCCTTCCCATGTGACTCAGGAAGGTGGGGAAGAGAAAAACAACAGATTCAGCCGGGGGTTTTGGGAGCGCGTGTGGAGAAAGCGAACAGGCTGGACTATCAGGAGGGCCAGAGAGACACCTAAGGACTCATCCCATGGAACGGATACCGGAAGGTTCACTCTTTTGTCCCTTTAACCTTTTTTCCTTCTTGTATAAGCTAGTTGGGTTGTATAATAAAGTTTAATTGTTAAGAAACAGAGCCAACAGGTATGATATGTGGTTATTAATATTTTAGGGATATAGTTACTGTTTCTTCCCCATGTATCTAAATAATTTAACAAAGCAATTTTGAGCATTTCCATTTCTATGCTGTTTCTTATTGATTTTCTATAAAAAATATTCTTTTGAGAAATATCAGAGTATTTGGGGGTTTCTGTATGACACACACTCTTTCCTTATTGTGCTTTCTAATACAATTCTCACAACTCTAATACTTCCCAGGAGTTAATACATATTGCTTGCTATAAGCAGGACTCTGACAGAATTTACCATAGTCAGAATAGAAAGCTTAAGAAAACGTAAAAGGCCTAAAAAGTGACTTTTTGTTACTTTTTCTTTTCCATCAGGGAAAAAAAAAAATGACACATGAACAACCCACCAACTGTAGGTTTTATTCAATGGGACTTTAAAGTCAAGTTATAAAGAAAAGATATGCCAAAGGATTGGCCAGAATACATTACATTATTCTTAAATATCCCATTTGTTATTCAAAACAGATGGCTTTCTCACAGTGTAAATGCTCAGCAGGGGCACTCAAATAAAGAGTCCTTGAGAGCAGCAGTAGCCACACCCAGTTGTCAAGGGTCATTTTAGAAAGTCACATGGTTGCCAAGTGAAGGGCCTGGAAAGAGGCTTTGTTAACACTCTCTAAGTTTCAGGCATAAGGTCAGTGTGTTGCTAGTAGTGAATTAAAGGACAATGTAAAAGGACAGTAGAAAGTGTAAACAATTTAGATTTTTGTCCTTACAAATAAAACTTTTTTTTTTTTTTAAACTTTGGAAGGTCCAGCTTGGTTTTCTTGCCAAGGAGAAAACACACCTGCTAGGATAAGAGTGACTATGAAAGGAAATTGAAAAATCAGACTTTTTTTTTTTTTCCGAAAGCCAAGATAAGTCCCATTAGAGAAGGCGGATTCACCTGAGGTTTATGCAGCGACAGCCAACACGTCTTCTGCCACGAGACAAAGTAAGACCGAAGTCCGGGTATGGCAGCAGCCTTTGCTTTCTCATACATCATATGCATCAGATAGAGAGAGAACTTGCTAGAGCCTGGAGAAGCTGTTTGAACAGCACTGCCTGTTGTTATTCATTATTCAGCTTGAGTAGGACTTTACTGTTTCCCCTGGAAAAGGGCATTTTAAAAGCAATTTTAAAAACTAGCTACTGTTTTTTTTTTTTTTTTTTTTTACTTTTATCATTTCCATAGCTTTCAAATCATCACATTGATTCTCACTTACATGGTATTTTCTCCAGCTTAGAAAATGGAGAGATAGTGTTGTTCAGATTAGCCAAGCGAGGGGAAAAAATCCACATTAGAGAATTCCTGAAATGCTAAAGAACACCCCACAAAGTACACTGAAATATAAAGACTAGGATAATTATGGATGTAGGCAGAACATAACTGATTGGGACAGGGAGGAGCAATGAGTCAGAAATCCAGAATCCTCTTCCTCTACTCTCAACTGGAAGATTGAGAGAATCTTAATTTTAAGATTGTAACAGAATTTTAAATTGTATCTGTTTTCTCTTCCATACTACAAACCTTTCTTGGAGAAATGGTTTCCTAGAATCCTTAATAAGTGCAGCTGGGCTTCTTCAGAAGCTAAAGAGTTGAGAAGATACACCGCTGGGAAAGGTTTCTGATTCACTGAAGTCTGTGCTCATGTACTCTCACACCCGTGCACTTCCCAATGCTTTTCGGAGTAAAAGCATCACACCAGGTATTATCTTGGGAGTAAAATAGCCGAAAAAGGTTCATGATTGCTGTTCTTAAACTTAGCAAAGGGCCAGCAATTAGTCAAATAATCACAGAAATAAAGATAAGTGTAGGAAGCGGGTAGTAGACGAATGCATCCCTGTGACAGCATTAGGTTTCATAACACCAAAGCCATCATGTTTGGACTCAGTATAACAGGAGGGAAGAAAGTCCCAAAGCCACTGGTGCCCAACACGTGTCACAATTGTCATGTGAATTATCCAATAATGCCTACCGTATGTGCTAAAGCAAGTCATCTGTGGGGTTTCAGTGCCATCATTGTACAGCATCTATGGCAGGCCACCGTAGTTTAGGGATACATGTGTGAAAACTTGCCAGGCATTGCTTGGTTTGGGGAATATAGTTTTAATGTGTCAGGTCCATTCTAATTTTACATGTTGCAATGAACTATGCCTTGATGATATGGATATTATAGTGAACATAACATGATATAACACTGATAAGCCATGTTATATGACATACCTTCAACTGTTTACAGCTTATAGCTTCCTAAGGAACATGTCCAAATGTCTTAGGCCCAACAGCCCCTTAGTGATAAAACTACTTGTCCGGTGATGTAGTTTGTGGGAAATGAACAATATATTCTGATTTGCCTTGCCTAACTCAAATCTCAATACATTGACAGGACCCAGTTCTTTGACCACATTGAGCTATATTTTTCTTTTCTTTTCTTTTTTTTTTAATTAATTTATTCTTGTTACATCTCTATGGTTATCCCATCCCTTGTATCCTCCCATTCTCTCCTCCCTCCCATTTTGCCCTTATTCCCCTCCCCTATGACTGTTCCTCAGAGGGATTACCTCCCTCTGTATATGCTCATAGGGTATCAAGTCTCTTCTCAGTGACCTGCTGTCCTTCCTCTGAGTGCCACTAGGTCTCCCCCGCCAGGGGACATAGTCAAATGTGAGGCACCAGAGTACTTGAGAAAGTCAAATCCCTCTCTCCACTCAAGTGTGGAGACTGTCCTGTCCATGGGCTAGATCAGGGTAGGGGTTTAAATTTTACCGCCTGTATTGTCCTTGGCTAGGGCCTTAGATTGAGCGGGACCCCATGACCCAAATCTGCCTATGATAATGTTCTACTTGTAGGTTTCTAGGACCCACTGGATCCTTCTACATTGCTATTCTCCCATTGTTCTCTCATCTAGAGTCCCAATAGGATGTCCTCCCCTCGGTCCCAGTTTCCTGGTAAGGGAAGGCTTTCATGGGACCTGCCCATTGGGCTAGTATGCAGATATAAGTGAGTATATACCATTTGAGTCTTTCTGCTTCTGGGTTAACTAACTCATTATGATCATCTCTAGCTCAATCCATTTGTCCACAAATTTCGGGAATTCCTTGTTTTTAATAGCTGAGTAGTATTCCAGAACTATATTTTTCAAAGATGGTTCCCAATCACCTGCATCGGGCTCATTCATGATGTTTGTTAAAGCAATCCAGAGCTCTATTCCAAGTCTATGCCACCAGTAGTTGGAGAGCCATGCATGCTTTCTGCATCACTAATTTCATAATCAGGCCTTGCCCTGGTTGGTAGAATCTGGCTTTAGACTCTTTGTCATCAACTTGCAGCTCATCCTCATCTCTGCTCTCAGTTGTCTGTTTGGTTTAACAGCCCAGAGCTTGCACCTGGATCACTGACTCACATTGCTGTTCAGCCTCCCGAGTCGAGGATGCAGCCTGGCACTCCAAAGAGATGGTTGGCTCCCACAAAACGAGTCTACCCCTGGGAGGCCCCGTCTAGTAGAAGCTCTACACTGTTCACTATGTCCCTTGCTCTGCTGTTATTCAGTATGAAAATGAGAAGTGCAAGTCTGCCTTGCTTGGGATGACTCAGGCAGAGCATTACAGCTGTAATCTAGCCACTTGTTGGTCAACATGATGAGGTCATCAGCCTTATTCCCAGAGTTGTTAGACATACAGAATGTTCCATAGAGTCCACCTGAGATCCACAGTGGTAGGTTGGTAATGGCCCCTAAAGGTGTATCACTGTCATAACCTCCACAAGGTTCGAATGTTACCTTATGTGGTGAAGTGTTTTTCTTTTTTTAAGATTGCAGTAAGGGATTACAGATGATACAGTAGGATCTGAATGAGCTTTCAGTTAAGCCACACACGTCTTTAAGAGAGAAAGAAAGACATCACACCCAGAGAAGAGAAGGCAACGTCAAGGCAGAGGCAGAGATCAGTGTCACAGTCATGAGCAAGGGGATGCTGGCAGTTGGAAAGGTCAAAGAATGGATTCTTCTCTCAGATCCTTTGGACAAGTACAGCTTAATGATCTCCCCCAGGCTCATTGTGTGTGTGTGTGTGTGTGTGTGTGTGTGTGTGTGTGCTATAAGTGTTCCCCTCTGTTAATGGTCTCTAATCTTGTCTCCTAAAGGCCTCACCTCTGAACACCAGATTACCATTTTTACCTCTGCAACACCTCTTATTGGGTATTAATTTTGTACACGTGCACTTATGGGACACATTGAAAATATCCCTAGACTATAGCATTACTTACTATTTGTCAGCATCATTGGCGATCCTTTCTTTGGGTATTGGGGGATGAACCTAGAGCCTCACACATAATAGGTATGTGCTGTAACTCTGAGCTATATGCTCCATGCTTCCTTTGTGAGGCAGAGTACAAAACTGTCTAAATAGTTTCACTGGACACAATGGTGAAGACTAGCCCATCTACACTGTCTTAGCACTAGGCAATGGCCATGGAAGCTTCTAATAGGGTTCTGATCAATGATCCTGGCAGGAAGGAGACTGACTCCTTTTATTAGCCAATGGGCAACTTAGTCCTTGTAAGCCTATGACATAATCAGCATAGCTATGACAACTATGGAAGTTGTCATGGACAATGGCACTACTAAAGCACATCTCAGCCAGGCACAGTGGCAGATTTCAGCACTCAGGATGAGGCAGGAGGATTGAAATTTCAAGGCTGGCCTGGAGTATGTAGCAAGCTCCATGCCACCCTGGGCTATGCAGTGAGCCTTGTCTCACTCCTTTCTTGTACACAAGCTGAAATTAAAATCCAGCAACAAGGCCATCATCAGTAGAGCCACCTGTGCCCTGTGGCAGGCGCAAACATGCATTTCTTTATTTGCATCGACTCATCACACCTCTCAAAGGAAATGGTCTCAGGGTCTTGAGGTTTTATTTCCGTTCCACCTCATCCAGCTTTGCCAGCAGTTCCTGAGAGAGAACAGCACAGTCTCTTAGTTTATTCAGAGCCGACTTACTTCATTTCTAACCTTCTATCAAATGGGGGAGAACAACTCTCTATTCACTTTTTCCCAGTCACTGTCTTGTCCCAAGAGCCTAGGACCACAGAGACACATTGCCTTGCAGATGAGGCTGCTGGTGAACTGTCCAATAGCTCACACTACACTAATTAAAATTATCTAGGCAAATTAGGTGCTATGTTACTAAGTGCTTTTTTTTTTTCATTCTCCCTAATAGGGGGACTAGAGCTTGTTAGATTGCTGTTTTTTAATTTGCTATGATCTTAAAGGAGACCATTAGGTGTGAAATGAAAGCAAATACCTGACCCAATGCAATCTAATCTAATATGATTTCCTTGGTTTATTTAATTAGTATTCTTTTTGGTTATGAAATCAGATATGTTTATTATGAGCAAAATTTTCTGGACCTCTATTTTTTTTTTCTAATTGAAAGTCAGTCTGTTGTCAGATGCAACTGTGCATCTAAATAATACTCAACTATGAATGAAAGAGTTCTCACATGATTTTTTTTTTTTTTACTGTTTTGTAACCATGTTTGTTGACTCTCCTGAGTAATATATCAAGCCATATTCCTGTGTATGTGTGGTAACCTCATCTCTTTAGTTAGACTGAGCAGTTTCTGCAGAGCTGAGGTACCTTACTCTTTCCTAGATCCTCCATTTCAAACAAAGTGTTCATCCAGCCACTGCATAGTATAGGAATGAGTGAGGAGAGTTTACAATCCAAGATTTAACCTTTCTACTTTCTGTTGATGGGTTAAACACCATGACTAAAAATAACTTAGGATGGAAAGGGGTTATTTGGTTTACAGGTTACACTACATCAACAAGGGAAGGTAGGACAGGCACCCAAGGCAGGAAACTGTAGGCAGGAACTGAAGCAGACACCACCGGGCAACACTGCTTATAGGCTTACTCTTCATGGATTGGGCATTCTGCTGCCTTTTCTTGTTGTTGTTTGTTTGAGTTTTGTTATTTGTTTATTTTGTTTGGAGACAGGGTCTTACCATGTAACTCTGGCTGGTCTGAGACTCACTGTTCAGACCTGGCTGGCCTTAAAGCTGTAGAAGCTTAGCTGCTTCTGCATCCCCAGTGCTGGGAATAAGGTGTACACCACCATTTCTAGCTTTAGCTTTCTTTCTTATACAGCCCAGGGCCATCAGCCCAGGGGTAGCATTACCCAAAATAGGCTGGGTGGGCCTTTCCACATCAATCACTTATCAAGAAAATGTCCACGGACATGCTGAGAGGCTAATCTGATGGAGCCAATTCTTTAATCAAGGTTTCTTCTTTCCAGAGGACTCTAGTTATGTCAAATTGATGATACTAGTCAATATAGCTACTTACTTTAAAATATTTCACTTTATTGAGTGAAAGAACTGATCTTGAATTTCTTTCTGTTTTTCTTTTTTTTTTTTTTTATCTTGAATTTCTTACTCACATTCCTAAGCAGAATAATTCTACACACAGGGAAAAGTTTGTAACTCACAACTTTCACATTTGACATGACAATGTAGGTTTTTCTTGTAAGCATCCTTTCTTAAAATTTAAATATGATGAAAAATTTCCACATGAAGTACTTTCTCTTATACCTTCCATCTATTTTTAAGGCAGTCATTACAAGCTTTTTTTTTCTTTTCTACTCTCCCTTCTGTGTGCTTTGACAGCACCCCATCTGTGTTTACCTTTGCTCAGCCATTTACCTTTTTTTTTTTTCATTATAGAGCTATTATTCGGTACACACATCAACTTACAGCCATTTAAAAAATAGGAGCAGCATGCCTCCAGACTCCTGATCTCTACTAATATTTGGCACAAGGGAGGTGTTCAGTGTTTTGAATGCATGGACACTGGTGCCTTATTTCCTTTCCATTTTGGTCTCTGTCTATTCAGTAGTAAGACCACCCCACCCTCCCAGATTCAAATACTGGGTTACAGAAGGAGAACAAAAAACAGCACAGTACCTGGAGAGCTCACAAAGTACAAAATCAACCTTAAAATTAATACATGAGGCCAAGCTTTATATACTTTGTGTCTGGTGACACAGCTTCAGAATTTAGCTTTGCACCCAGAGTGCTGACAGACACAATGGCTGAGCAGTATTATAGTGGAGAGAATTGATTTTACTAATGCATGAAACAAGTGCAGCATTTTTATGCTAAGCAATTAGTTTTTGGCAAGGAAATCTCTGTAGAAAAAGGAACCGCTTTTCTGGGTGACAGAACAATTTTCTTCATTGGAGTAAAATACTCTTTTCAAAATCTAAATGTTTGGGGGAGTATATGAAAATCAAAAGAACAGTCATGTCCTTTTTCTATGACTTGTGACACTGTGGTAGATGGCACACAAAGAGGTCACACGCTTTGATTCATCGTACATCATCTGTTTTCCAAGGGAAAAAATCGTGACTGGGGGGAAGGCACCACCCCCAAACTTCTGGGGCATGGTGGTGCACACCTTTAATCCTAGCACTCAGGAGGTAGAGGCAGGTGGATCACTGTGACTTTGAGGCCAGCCTGGTCCATGAAGTGAGTTCAGGACAGGCAAGGCTATACAGAGAAACCTTGTCTCCAAAAATCAATCGATTAATCAATCAAAGACAGAGGGAAAGCTTGTTGCTAATTCATGTTTGTCTGCCCTCCAACTAAAACCTTGTTTGACAATGTTGACCTCCTTGATATGGTTGTGCCATATGCTGCTGATGAAATAATGTTTTCAAAATTACTCAAAACCATGTTAGTTCAATTACCATGGAGCAGAAGAAAACAAACAAATACAAACAAACAAACACAGCACAACACAACAGAGCTCTTAAGTGCCCTATGAACAAAGTTAGCCCATCTTCTCCCATACTAAGTAGCACCACTTATACAGTATCCCTTCATAACCTTGGTCGAATTCAGTTTCCAGGCCAATACAAGCGTGTACCAGTTTCCCACAAATTCCCATTCATTGGAAATTGTTTTCTTGAATATCAAGTTGGCAATATAGCCAGGCGTGGCAGTACACACCTTTGATCCCAGAACTCAGGGAGATAGAGGCAGGCAGATCTCTATGAGTTCAAGGCCATCCTGGTCTACAAAAGGAGTCTAGGTCAGCCAAGGCTACACAGGGAAACCCTGTCTCCAAAACCAAACCAAACCAAACCAACCAACCAAACAAGTAGTAACAGTGTTTTACAATTTTCTCTTCATATGATGAAAAATATCATTATTTCCATTTCACTCTTTAATCTCTGTACTGAATGACAGCCTTCAATGCTTGACATTTGAGCACAAAGGTAAGTCTGAAGGGAACATGGAGAGACTGGTGAATGCCCATAGCACTACAAACCCCACAGAATAAAGCATTGCATTGTTCTTTTTGTTAGATGTCGAGACACAATTTATTTCCCCCCAGGTTACCCAAACCCTTTTCTGTGGTAGCTGACTTACATTAAAAGCAATTTTTTTTCTTTCCCTGCAGCTGTAGTCAGCAGTAGCTAAAAGAACATAGCTACATAACAGGTTGGCAAACATCTTAGCAGTTGACTGGATAGGACACATTAAGAAATAAATATCCATTTAGCATCCTTTGCACAAAATACCATTCCCCAATAGGCAGTGTAGTGACAGGCAATGTCCCGAGGGAAAAGAATAGCTCCTTCATACACTGATTTTATGTTTGAGTCTCACATACTTTCCTGCCTGCCCCTCAAAAAACAAAACAAAACACACACACACAAAACAAGCTAATTTGATTTAGAATCTACTCAAAACCTCTCATACATACAAATGCTGACAGTGCCACTGATAAGAAAAGGAAACAGGCATGTTCCTGGGTTACCATCAAAGGTGATTGTTAGTAGCTTTTATACATTTCTTATCCTGTGGCAGAAAATGCAAACTCTATTTATTTAGTCTTATTGGTCTTGTCTTTTCCTTCCCTCCTTCTTTTCTTCTTTCCTTCCTTCCTTTCTTTGAAACAGGGTTTCTCTGTGTAGCCTTGGCTGTCCTGGACTTGCTTTCAGACCAGGCTGGCCTCAGGCTCATAGTGATCTGCTTGCTTCTGCCTCCCTGAGTGCTGGGATTACAGGTGTGTGCTACCACGCCTGGCTCTGACTGATATGTTTTATGACATTTTAAAGAAACATTTTAAGGACTAAGTGTTAGAGAAGTCTAGACCTTAAATTTCCAATCACAGATTGGCATAATTCAGCCAAAGAATGAGTAGATGGTCATTTGAAATCTGGTTGTATTTTTTAAAAAGAATTTTAAACATAAATCACATATATATTTATATGCATATTTATTATACACAAATCGTGTATATCTATATGCACATTACACACACACACACACACACACATTCCATTTGAAAATTCAATAATGGAGAACCTACTACCATTGTTCTAACATCTCACCATTATAACTCATAGATTAATGCATCTCTTAAGTCTTATCTGAGAATCTTCTGTTTGCAGTAGGGGGTGATTAACACCAAGACCCACAACTGGCCAAGGCAAAGACAGTAAAAGACACAATATTCTCAGCCCTAAAGGGAACATATATACTGCATCCCCTTGGGAATCATTGCAGAATATGGGGCAGAAAAAGTGTACGAGCCAGAGGTGGTAGATGACTACAAGAAAACAGCATTTGTCACGGCAGGGCAGCCATACTTTTATGAACTTTATAACAGTGTGTAAAGTGTCTGTAAAAGCTCTAGATAGACCATATCCTCGAATGGAGAGTTGGGCCTGCAATTCTATCTGTAGCCATGGAGTTATTGGCACTCATTAGCTGTTGGGACATGGAAAGACATGCCTTTTTTTTTTTTTTTTCTTTTTCTAACAGTGTAGCCCCTGGCAAGCTGACCATGCTCCGGTGGAAGACCCCACATCCAAGAGTATTTGGGAAGCACAAATTGACTTTGGTTAATTAAAAATATTACAAGTTGTGGTGGTTTGAACAAGAATGGCCTCCACAGGCCATTTGAATGGTAGCAGCTGTGAGATAGAGCGAGGGTTCAGTACTTGAAATTGGTCAATGATTTTCTCCAACTATGCAAGCACACCTGAAGGAGGAACCAGAACTAGCTCTACTGTGGATTGGCTTCCTTTCTGCTCATGAACCTTTAGACTTTCCTTCTGGAAATGAAGCTTAAGGTCTTTGTATTTGAACTAGAGAAATATTTCAAAGACGCATCAACTCTTAGCATTTTCTAGTTGACAAAAAAAGAGGCATTCTCAGCAAAGACGTTTATCAGCGGACACGAAGGAGGCCTGGGAGATCTTTCCCCCTCTCCATTTATTTATTTATTTACTTTACATCCTGATCCCAGCTTCTCCTCCCTCTTCTCCTCCCAGTCTCTCCCTCTCAACTCTCCTCCCCTCGTTCCCCCACCCTTTCTCCTCAGAGAAGGGGAGGCCTCCCATCGATATCAACCTGCCTTGGCACATCAAGTTGCAGTAGGACTAGGCACATCTTCTAGGAAATCTTTTTAAGTGATGTTTTAGAAGAGGTTTATTAATGAATAAAATAAGTAAAAAAAACCCTTAGGGTGTACACACACACACACACACACACACACACACACACACACGCACACACACACACTTATTTATCCTTAATTGCTGGACGGTTTCATATATATTTATATAATGAATTCCCCTCTCTCATTAATCTGCTTTTGGACTCCTTCTCAATCATTCTCCTTCATACTTTCTTGTCGTGTGTGTGTGTGTGTGTGTGTGTGTGTGTGTGTGTGAGTGTGTGTGTGTGTGTGTGTGTGTGTGTGTGTGTGTGTGCATGAACCATTGATTTTAATTAGAGTTTCTTGCCTGAGCATGGGTGGGAAGTTACTTACTAGATGATGCAGGAGCAACTAACTTCTCAGTGGCTATACTGAAGGAATTGACAGTCCCTTGGCCACCAACCATTTACTGCCCATACTTCTTCAGCAAAGGTGGGGCTTCAAGAGTCTCTTCTTTCCATGGTAAAATATTAAAAAGGCCCTGTCTTGAGCAGGTCTTGCAAAGACAATTCAGCTATAATAAGTTTATTAGTACAATAGCTACATCTTGTTCAGAAGATATCTTAATAACTAGAATGGCCTTCCCCATGTCTCCAATAAACATTGGACATCTTTTTAAATATACATGGACCTGAATTAGCTGCATATTTCCTAGCATATGTAGTAAATGGCTATAAACTAGCCCCTAGAAAATAGGCAATTTTATATAAGATACAGGTGCTACAAAACTTCCTTAAATGATTGTAGGGCACTGTAGGTGCTGTTAAGATAAAAGTGGTTAGTTTAGTATTAAGTGAATAAAGAAAACACCAACTGTTTTTTTTTAGATTTATTTATTATGTATATAGTGCTTTGCCTGCATGTACGCCTGTATGCCTGAAGAGGGCACCATATATCATTGTAGATGGTTATGGGCCACCATATTGTTTCTGGGAATTGAACTCAGGACCTCTAGAAGAGCAGCCGGTGCTCTTAATCTCTGAGCCATCGCTCCAGCCCAACTTATCATTCTTTATGAAAGTGTGATATGCTAGAGGCAAAAAGGGAAGGGATTTTTAGTTGTAGTATTGCTTAACTTAACAAAACTATCTTGTGAGTTGAAATTGCTTTTCATTTTATTCTTTTATGAAGAAAGTAAAAAAGCATAATTTCACTAACTTTCCCAACTTTATTTTCTTTGACAGGCCATCTCTTGAAGGAAGAATTTAAATTATTATAGCAAAAAAGAATGAACACACACACACACACACACACACACACACACACACACACACGGTAAATGTGTCCTATGGTAAGTTTATGGATGTCTTGGAAAGATCATGATCTCAGTCCAGAAGAAACTTAGCTACTCATTTGGTCATATACTTTTCTTTCTTTTCTTTTCAACAATAAAATAAAATATAATAAGACAAGTTAAAAACTAACATTCTGGATTGGACAAGACAAACAAGTGGAAAAGAGTCCAAGAAAAGGCACAAGCATGAGAGACCCACTTGTTCACTTACTCAGGAATCCTATTAAAGCACTAAACTGGAATCCATAACGCGTATGCAGAAGACCTGGCGCAGACCCATGCAGGTCCTGTGACCATGTTGACTTAGATAGCCTTGCTTCCTTGGTGTCCTCCATCCACCTGGCTTTTGCTTTTTTTTTTTTTTTTTCCTTCTCTTTCAAAGGGTTCCCTGAGCCCTGAAGGGAGAGGCTTGATGGAAAGATCCCGTTTATGGCTGGGTGTTCTATTTACAATGTCTGGCTTTGAGTCTCTGTATTTGTTGCCATCTGTTGCTGGAGGAAGCGTCTCTGAGGATGGCTACCATGCCTTTTTCAAATGAGACTATTTTATCATACTAATTTTAACCTTATTGGCGTAAAAGCCACAAGTAAAAGAAACCAGTGGGAGCTAACCGATTATTCTTCTGAATCTTTACATTAATCTCTCTTTGTAGTAATTGCTATTATAGGCTTCAAAAATGTCTGACGCTAGTACTATGAGACTGCTGAGAAAAACGGGCAAAAAGAAAAGAGTCTGTCTCAAGCATTTCCTAACGGGCTATTTGGTGTCAGCTGTTCCCTCCTCTAAGTCTAGATTTCTCAATTATAAAATGCAGGCAAGCCAGACCACTTGAAAAGATAATCATTGGGATTAAATAAGAAACAGAAGAACTGGGCATGGTGGCACATACCTTTAATCCTAGTGTTCTGGAGGGGGAGAGGGGGGGGGGGAGGGAGAGAGAGAGAGAAAACAGCATTTACCAGTAATTTGTCCCTTTCTTCTTTCTTGTCTCTTTTCCTTTCTTCCCTAAACACTCCACAAATGCTATTAACTAAAAGTAGGTATTATGAAAGATGTTACACATCAGAGGGTCACTTAACTGAAGGTGATGAGCACTATGAGAATGAGCCTCTGCTGAACTTTGCTTATCAGCTATCATAGAACTGTTCCCTATAGCTTTCATTCAGATCACTTAATTCAGAATCTTAATTATGTATTATATTCACTTTTGACAGTTTTAAGCTAATCTTTTCTTCTCATGCATATTTAAGTTTTGAAAAGAGAGACCTAGTTGACCACCCTTTGGAGTACCTACCAGGTCTTGGCACAATGTGCCTTACCAGGTAGGCATTTAAAAAAAAAACAAAACACTTTAGTTAATTGACTGACGTCACAGAAGGACTTTATTCAAAGAAAAGGCTATTGTATTGCACTTGGCAAATGAAGTCCACACCATTACAGTGACTTACTGCAGGTACAACAGAGTATTAAAGCTATAATGGAAACAAATTAATTAATAGGAACCAATCCATTCTCCCCAAATACCTAGAAATGTACTTCAAAATTAGAAAAAAAAAAGTAAGTAGAAGTAATTTGACTACAAATGTCCAATTAAGTTCTAGCATTAGGGATGGAACATAATACCAGGAATTCTAGGTCCTATTCTGACTGTAATTTAGAATCCATCAAGAGATTTTTCACAGTCTTAACTAAACAAGATTCTCATCTCAAACAAAAAAGTGGAAGAAAATGTCTGTAAATGTTACACAATATACCACAGTATTAAATACTATGAGTTAATCTCACGAAGGAGGAAAGTTTCACAGCAGAATTCTGTGTGTCTGTTCTACCCTATACCATGAGGGTAAGCCTTAAAGGCACCTGGCAAATAATTCATCTCACCCACATTAAAATCATTTTCTGCTTCAGTTATCATGTTTCCAGTAATTATTTCAAAAATTATCTTGACACTTGCTCATGAAAATTTAAGCCACCGAAGCCCAGAACACACTACATACTCTTTGCAGCTTTTCTTATTACTAGTTAAGGCAAAGTTAGCCACCC
The DNA here is from genome assembly GCA_907169655.1 of Acomys percivali. Classification (NCBI taxonomy): domain Eukaryota; kingdom Metazoa; phylum Chordata; class Mammalia; order Rodentia; family Muridae; genus Acomys; species Acomys percivali. The sequence continues at coordinate 50,594,748 of OU015757.1, forward strand.
AATTCAGTAACCAGTCCAATATGCATTTCTTTTTGATCTGGCTCATGTTTATCACATATACATAGACTAGCTTCCGTTTGCCACAGGATTCCCAGTGCCATCACTAATAATCAAATTGCACCTACCATCACAATTAAAACAACTATTAAAGAAACATACCAAACATACACGTGTGCACACACGCACACCCACACTCACACACCAGATACACACATCCCACTTATGGAAATGCATTATCATCTCTCAGTAACTTTCACAAGAAAACCAATGCCAAACAGATGTTGAGCATCATTAGGATGCTGTAAGTGTAGCCTAAGCAATGCTGACCACCAAATCTCTGTCTCAGAATTTACATTTTCAAATTTTATTGGACAAGTGTTACTAATTAAAGCAGATGAGTTAGTAGTGAGAAAGACAAACTAGCTTTATAAAACAAAATTATATATTAAAGAGTCACAGGTTTGAGTAGAGAATATTATACAACTGACTGTTTAAGGAAGATTCTTCGAAGCCAAGATAGTTAAACACACACACACAGACACACACACACACACACACACACACACACACACACACACACACACACAATGATGAGATGGTCCCCATAATTCCAGGTAATAGAAATATTTCTTAAATGGAATATAAAGGGAGAGTTTTACTATGGAGGAGTAAAATTAGCTGAGAGAGTGTTAGGTGTGTGCATGTGGGGGTGGGATGGGGGGAGGGGCAGGGCACAGACAGCTGGCTCACAGGTCTTCTTGCAGATGCAGTCTAAACAGAGTGAGGACTCCAAAAGAGTTTTAAGTGGCCATTAAGGTTTGGTGGGATTTGGTTGATTTTTTTTTTCTTTCTAATTTCACCACCTGACAAATAAAGGTTGAATGGACAGAGTAGTAGCTGTTACCCTGGATGCAGAGGATGGTGGGAAATCTGGAAAAGCCAAGTACAGATGTATAAAAAGTAGCTCCATTATGGAAGCTGGATGTGGAAGCAGCTTGAGTGTGGGGAGCAAGACTCTGCCCTTCTCCCCGATTCCCTCTGCCCTGCTGAAAACCGTTAGATTACATTCCTAAAGCGGCCACTAAGGTCAGTTGCCTTATTCGGCCCCTTCCCCCTCCTGAGGCTCACTACCCAGGTCCAGCTATCACAGTATTGAAGTCCAGCAATCCAAAGCCCCATTTGGCTCATCTAGTTAACGTGCCCACTTAAAATTGAACACCTAACATGGGGTTTCCCACTTTACTTTTAAAAACTGCCATTTTCTTATGTGCCACATCTGCCTCTAACCAGAGGCCGTACTTTGTCCAGTTCCCCCCTGGGACAAATACCTTTCCTCCCTGTCTCTTGTCCCCTTCCCCTTCTCCTTCATCCTCTCTCTCCTGTCTCTGTCTCCTATTCCCTGCCCTCTCTCCCCCTGGGGCAAATAAATCTTCTTTGTGCTGAGTACTTGGTTTTGGGGGTCCTGATACTTTTCCTTTCAGAAACATCTTGGTAGAAAGGAAGACAGGAGCTATAAGGAGTTTCACGTTTAAGGTAAAATGAGAAGTGAAAGGGACTCGGTGGGTTTTTTTGTTTTTGATTTGTTTTGTTTTTCCGAGACAGGGTTTCTCTGTTATACCGAGCGCTGGCTATCCAGGGCTCTCTTTGTTGACCAGGCTGGCCTCAAACTCGCATCCATCTGCTGCCTCTGCCTCCCTGGGTGCTAGGATTAAAGGCGTGCGCCACCACACCCAGCTTCTGTAGTTTTGATAGGGTGTCTCCACTGGGAGAGGCAAGGAGGAGCGGGACAGGGTGACGCAAAGCTCCCTTAGTAAACACCTGAAGTGGATGGCTTCTCTCACTTTAGCAAACACGCATCCCACACTCTGGGTTCTTTGCATTTTTCTCTCAGATAAAGCAGATCTGACTCCAAAAGCTCACTGTTGAGGTATCTTTTATGTACTTCCCTCTCCATCAACATCTTACGTATAAAGATAATTTTATATGTAACAATTGTGTACTCTCTTCATACGAACTATCATAGAAAGGAAAATCAATTATAACTTTAACTGAATATAAATTTTGCCAGCTATTTCATTATGGGTTGAAATCATTTTCAAAAAACACAAAATAAAAACAAAAACAAAAACAAAAAACAGATTTGATCCCGATTAACTTCTGAACTTTGGTTGCTGACAGTCTTATGATATTTATAACTAAATGACAAAGTATTCTGATTTCTGGTTAAAAATAAAAATAATACAAGTCTCAGCAAACCACCTATCAAAGTTCCTTTTCTACTGCTTCGTTCATGTTGAAAAGCTGCTGGTTTCCACCGCATCCAGCATAAACCATCTCCCTTTGAGCCCCAAGAGAGGAAGCAGGGCCCAGGGAAAGCCCCTTTTCAGATAGTGGTATTATATGACAGTGGTTAGATTATTTCAAGCCACATCTATTACTTTGTTCAGTTGTAATAGTTTAAGAATCTATCTTACTAATGTGTCATTGTGCAGTGTCTAAAGTGGAAAATAGATGTTCCATATTATAAAGAAAATATGAGGGGGAGACCTGGTGGCACTCAGAGGAAGGATAGCAGGTTACCGAGAAGAGACTTGATACCCTATGAGCATATACAGGGGGAGGAGGGCCCTCTCAGGAACAGTCATAGGGGAGGGGAATAAGGGGAAAATGGGAGGGAGGGAAGAATGGGAGGATACAAGGGATGGGATAACCACTGAGATGTAACAAGAATAAATTAATAAAAAAAAAAAAGAGGAAAAATAAATAAATAAAAAAATAAACAATTTAAAAATTAAAAAAAAAAAAGAGAAAATATTTGTGGCCCATTTCACAGGCAGCATAAGCTTTTTGTTTGTTGTTGTTGTTATTATTATTATTATTATTATTATTATTATTATTATTATTTTGGTTTTTTAAAAACGATCCTTATTGTTTTACCCACATGCTTTCAGACCCCAACAGTAAGGAGAGCTTGCCCTGGTGTCAGAAAGGTGACCCATCAACCTTTTCTCTCTCCTTGTGCCTCTCTTTAAATGTAAACAAACAAGACAAATCTTTCAGGAATAGAATTTAAAGAAGTCAAGTTCTACAAGCGGAGGCAAAGCAAAAGTAGCAAGTCACAAAGCATAGCCAACTCCCCTGTCATTCATTACACCGCCTGCCATCTTCTTGAGTGATCATAGGAACAGTGTGGTAGTATTGTATGGCAGCTTCCTCTGTGACTGAAAGTTCTGTCCTGTAGTTAAGACCAGAAATAAACAACTCAGAAGGAAGGAATAGGGTCTGAAAGTCTCTGGCACTGCCCAGCTTCCCAATAATGCTCTTCTCACGCCTAAGGGTATACACACACACACACACACACACACACACACACACACACACACACAC
>OU015757.1:50598144-50636252 GCA_907169655.1 Acomys percivali
CTCCCAAGCAAGAGGTGCTCACAGCTCATGGTCACAGCAGCTTCTGAAGTGTTCACTGGAAGAGTGCCATAGTGAGCTATGCGTCATAGAAGCTTAAGGCACCTTATTCTTAGAAGCCAGCACTAGATCTACTTTAGTTCTCATCGTTCAGGAAATTGAGGTTAAGATCATCAGGTGCTGGATAAAAACTAAACAGTAAATTCATAAAAGAGGCAATGCGTCTGAAGCCGTATGTTGACACGTGGGGTTTGGTTGAATGCTGAGGGTCACCACTGCTGCCCTTATTTTCCTTATTTAGAGATCTATGTGGCTTATTTGTCTTTGTAATTTCCTTTCCACTGAGGAGACTGATTCAAATGCCTTGCTTGCAGTATATCGGCTTTTAAAGTCTCCCTCAGAAATTCTGAAATTACTTATAACATCCGAGCCTACATAAGTTGGGTAGTATTTACAATGGCATCTTTTTCCTCCTTCAGTGATTAAAAAATAAAATAAAATCCTTCTATTAAAATAAAGTTGTAAATCATGCTGCCATTCCTGACCTCAGAGACAGAGGCCACACAAACAAATCAAATCAGGGATACCAGCATTTGGCCTTGACTTCAGCTCGGAATCAAGGTTCTTTCTTTTCAAAATTTTAAACTGAACAGCCTTTTCTTTTCTTTTTTCTTTTTCTTTCTTTTTCTTTATTTATTTTAATATCTGGAGCCAGAATTGACTGAAAGTAGAGGTGCTTTTTTTTCTTTTTTTCTTGTAGAAGCATTTAGAAATTTACATAAGAGTGTGAATGCACATTCCATTGCCTAATATTATGGTAAGCTGCTAAGTGCTTCTTGTCTTTCTCTGTTCAAGAGAAAGAAAATCTAAAATGCTAAAGCAGTGATTGACAGCCCAGGCTAATGTTAATCCCAAGCCACTAGCAACTGTCAAGGCGCTCCCACAGCAACAGTGTCTGTCTACTCTAAACCTGACATAGGTACTCATTTTTGTTCCGTGTTCACTGAGCATGAACAGAAAGGCTTCTACGCAGTTCAGCTTGTGCAGCATTCTGTCCATTGACAGAGAATGCTCCCTGGCCAAAGTTTAAGGACAGATTTTTCTGGGGCCATAATTAGGCCCAGGTTGTAGAAGTGCTCTGTGTGTACAACTTATTAGCTTGATGGCAAATCACCCTCTGTTACTAGCAGGAGCTTTCATTGAATCTTCAGGCATTCACTGATTAAAAACAGGTACCTGATTTGTTTGCAAAGGGACAATTACGATAATTTTATGAGAGAATTAGAATGAATCAAAGTAAACCAATTTAAGACAATCAAAGAGACAATTTACATATTATTCAGAGTTCAATAATAGCAATCTGCGTTTAGTGATTAAATACAATATGTATTAATTCTTATTTCTTCCCTACTTAGCAATTTTAAAATACTCATCAAGAATTCAAAGCAATATGCATAAAATTATAGAGTAGTTAAGGATGTGTTGGGCATCTCCTGGGCAGGGGAATCTTTTTTCAAGGATGTTTGACAGTCTCTGAATTTGCTTATCAATATAGATGTTGGACAGGTTAAGATGTATAAGAGCGACTTGTTTTAATCAAGCTGGTAGAATGCTTTCTACATACTATGAGGCTATAGGCATGTGTCTAAATGGCTGTCAGCACTTCTAGGAGAATCAGAGTTTTGACATAGCTATGAGATTGGGCATGTTATGGGTGTACATAAGAAGTGAGACAATTGTCTACACTCTAAGGATGCCACCTTTACCTTCACACTCTCAGGTCAGGCAAAGGTGTCTTTGGAGATATAGTTTGAATAATTTCTCACTAGGCTTGCTGCATGGGGACACACTTGGATTCATAGGCGATTCTTCCTACCTTCAATCCTAAGAGAAAGACCCTAATAGTAAGAGAAGGCACTTAGTATAAAGTTGTGTGAAAACACACACCGTGAGTTAGGCATTGTAATCATTACAATGCAGTGTGAATTTTCTTAAGTTATTGGCCTCATCAGAGTGAGCTGGAAGGCTAAGTAAAATACAGCTAATTGGCCCCACACCCGAATTTCAGTAGATTTGAAGAACATACCCCCCACCCTAAACTGCATTTCTAGTACAATCCTAGCTGATTATGATACTGTAGAAAGCCCCCCTCTATGAGGCTAGAATCCTTACTCTAGCTCATGGTGTGGCTCCTTTTTTCATGTGTTAACAGTTGTCCTGAGGAAGTGTAAGGTACCCTTAGCATTAAATGCTTTGTAATTCCCTGACTTCAACTCTCTGGCCAGACCTAGGAGACCCAAGAGTGCAGCCATTCTTCTGCTCTGTGGTAGATCTCTTTAGTGCATTCTGCCAAGTGCAGAAAGCCCCTTACTTTTCAAACATGAGTCTTCTTGACTATTCCACAAGAATGATCCTTAAAGCACTTTAATATTTGAGCTTTCGCACTGACAGAAAGTCTCAACCTAAATACAGCAGATCATATAGCACAGTCGTGGCTGAAATAATGATTTCTGACATAGCTGAGGATTTCCAGTTGGAAGGGCTGTCAGAAAAGGTTAGAAGAATATGCTTCACTTAGAAACATATGAAAGGAAAAAAAAAAGTGGAGGCCATCCATAAAGCAAATTGACTTTTGGAAAAAAATTAATTTTGTGTGTTCAAATATGACAGTCACAGATGGTTTTATACTATTTTTTCACTTAGAAAAATATCTCTAATCCATGTCACCATTGTCTTTCAGTTTCTCCTAAAGTGAACTATAATACTCTGATAGGAAACATCCCTTCACTCTTTCTCTCCAGTTCATTTTTATACCAGACACCAGCATCACTTTATGACTCCACAGCGCTTGGATAGTCTGATCCTGCTTTCACCAGCACCTCTCAGTAGATTCCCGGAATGATACACAGCAGCATCCAGAACAAACATAAGGATTTTAATTTCATGAGATAGGTGCACACTCGAGGTTAAATGTCGCGTATTTTGGTCCATCAATTTAGAATTTCTTCCCATTGACTGTTTTCTAAAAATGAAAGTAAAGATGATGCTTCTAGTAATTTTATCAGTAGTAGCTAACATTACTAAACATTTCCATAGATCTGTTATGTAAACTCTATACTCACAACAGCTATAATTATTTAAATGACTGTTGTCTCCATTTTGTGGTGGGAGAAGTCAAATTCAGTGACTCTGAATAAACTTCCAAAGCGCATACATGATAATAAATGCTGGAGCCAAGTTCAGCCATGAGGAGTCTCACCACAGAACCTCAGCTAGGGAGGGATCGGTGGCATGTCCCCAACTGTAAGGTAGCTGCGTACATACCACTCCTGGACATGTGTGCAATGTGTGAAACTATGGCTTATAGGCTTTGTTGGTCCCAGTTCTGTTAGGAACCTACTGGCCTCAGAACCACATAGGCACTGTAATGCAGGCAGTTTGAATGGGGCCAAAGTACAATGATTTTTAAATGGAGTGATATTTCCTCCCAATCTGTCCTGACATCTCACATATCAATTTTGAAAGGATACCTAAATCAGTCCATTTCCAGAGGAATCAGGGATCATTTTGTCCATAAAGTCCTCTAAAATAGACTTAATAGGATAATTCTCTGGGTCAAACTCATAATGGCTTAAGTGCATGATTTATACCAAGCATTGAGAAAATATACCCATGCAATTTCTTCTGTGTGGCAATGTAATAATATCATGTATATCTCTTTGCCTTGGGTAGATCAGTATTGAAGTATTAGCTTTTTACATCATCATATTTAAATTATTCAAAGGTGCATCAAATGTCCAGAGTGTCAGATGACTAGTTGCCAGTGAAGGAATTTGGAGCATAAATAAACTGACTACCTTGTGGCGCTAGCTTGCTGTGTGCCAAACAGTGCTGGAAGCACTTTAGATGCATTATTTCGTTTAGTACTCACACAATCAAATCAGGGCAGCACAAATTCAGGAAACTTAACAGCTAAGGAAATGAAGAGAAATGTAATTTTTTCCAGCGTCATGTGACATAGCTTGGGTAGAGTTCTGCAGCTTTGCTTTAGTTTTAAACCTGGCTCACCCATTTAGAAGCAGAGTGCCTGGCAAGCTACCACACATTTCATGACATAGGTTTTTCTCTTCCTGGTATAATGGTGTCTTTCACATGCATTTGTGATCGAGCTCATTGGCTACATAGAGTGTGAATCTCTTAGCCTTACTCCCAGCAGCATCACCTACCTCCCTACCTGTTAGCTACCATTTTCTTATACAATACCGATTCCATGCCACCCCTGGTGGTTACAAGTAGATGTCCAATGGATCATTTTTTTCCTTGTGAAAGTGCACTAGATATCTTGTGATCTGTTACTCCCCCGCCCCCCGGCATGCGGAGAGACAAGTGTGAAGCCAATGTGCAATGCTATTGTACGAATTTTCACATTGCTTCCGAAGTTGGTTTCTGTGAGTTTCTCAGTGTTGGGCAGAGAGGCATTACAAAGCATTTGGTATTCAGAAGTTGCTTTAATAGAAACATTCATATAAATAGAAAAGCCAACAATTATAAAAGTAAAGTTGGGTTTGAAGCAACATTAAGGAATAAAATTATTTTTTTGCATGTGTGTGTGTGTGCGCTCCACATATAGTAAATCATACCTCAGAAAGGACAAAGAAGCCATGAGGTCAGCATTAGTCAAATTAAAGAACTAAGGCAATTGTGCAAATCCATGACCCGAGCTGCTTCGACAGAGGGCCAAGGCAGGACAACTTGAAGTTGTGGCCAGCCTCGGCTACAGATTGAAGTCAAGACAAGCATGGGCAATTAGTGAGATCTTGTATCAAAATGACAAATTGAAAGGTGCTGGGAATGTAGCTCAGTGGTAATAGGCTGGCTACCCAGCATGTGCAAAGCCCTGAGTTCAATACTGAGTAATACACATACAGTTATACTTTACAACATTCTAGTTAGAATAGACTACAGATAAAACTGGTGTTTTGTTCAGTTAATTATGGTGATATCTATAAGAGGAATTTTCAGAAACAAGGGAGCACAAGTATATTTTCCAACTTGGGTGAAGTGTTTTTTTCTTATGAGGATAAAAACAACCGAACTCCCCCACTTAAATGGCGTGTTCTCTCTCTATAGTAGCAGCTGCTGTCATTTTTCCATGCATGAGCAGAAAATCCTCTGACAACGATGCTGTATATAAGGAAAGAGCAAGAGGTCAGAGCAAAGAACCTTAAAACCCTTTCCCTGTCAAACTCAGGGCCCAGTGTTTGCCAGCCCTGAAAATGTTTTATGTGAAATGCTCTATGATGCCAGGGAAGTTTGTAAAAAGAATCCTGTTCATCACATTTTGTACCACAGCTCGCTAAATCTTTCTTTAAAAAAAGTATTTTATTAATTTATTCATATTACATCTCAATGGTTATCCTATCCTTTGTATCCTCCCATTCCTCCCTCCCTCCCTCCCATTTTCCCCTTACTCCCCTCCCCTATGACTGTGACTGAGGGGGACCTCCTCCCCCTGTATATGCACATAGGGTATCAAGTCTCTTCTTGGTAGCCTGCTATCCTTCTTCTGAGTGCTGCCAGGCCTCCCCATGACAACTCTTTTAAAAAGAAAGCATTTAATTGGGTCTGCTTACAGTTTAGAGGTTTAGTTCATTATCAGAATAATGGTAAGCCTGGCAGCACATAGGCAGATATGGTGCTAGAAAAGGGGCTGAGAGTTCTATATCTGTGTCAGCAGGCAGCAGGAAGACAGAGCCACACTGGGCCTGGCTTGATCTTCTGAAACCTCAAAGCCTCCCCCTTGTGACACACTTCCTCCAGCAAGGCCGCACCTACTCCAAAAAGACAACATTACCCATAATGCCACTCCCTATTAGCCTATGGGAGGGGTAATTTTTGTTCAAACCACCTCTCTCTCATGTGTGTGTGTGTGTGTGTGTGTGCGCACACACATATGGATTTGTGTGTACCAAGAACACATAAAATCTACTGTCTATTATTTTATGTCTTCCCAGTGAGATTTGCTTTCCCAAACTCATATATTAAGATAAGAACAATGTGATAGCAGGCAATGCTACTTCCCACATCTGCTCTTTTGTTAAAGATTATTCTGTGACTATAACATCACCTTCCTGTTTCCCAGACGCTATTGACTCCTGCATTGTACACAGGTGATATGTGTCATTTGATCCACTCCTGCACATGCTTTTCTTTACTCCTTCTGCACCAGTCCCACCCTGTTGTCTTCCCTATCTATCTGGCTCTTCTGTGCTTCTTAATCAGAACATTTGCATTCTCTACTGTCTGTCATCATTGTAGATGCAGCTATAGCCAGCTCTTGATAATGCAACTCTCTGTGCAGATAAGAATTCTGCAAAGGACTTGAACCCACTTTGCTGCTGTCCTGTCACTAGGGACTGTCATAGCATCATCATCATTATTATTGTTATTATTATCATTATTGTTATTATCATTATTATATTTTATTTGAAATCTAAACTCAGCATGTACACACTGGCTCTACGATATCATTAGACATTGTTTAGGTTTCTCTCACAGCGTGGTTCCCCACATCTAAGGCTGTGGGAGGAACATACAGACAGTCCAAATGTTCAGTGAAGACACAAGTAAATTAATACAGCAGGAAAGACCTAATAGAATAGAGCTGCAGGATCTTAGCTCTTGTCACGCATATGTGAGGGCAGCTCTGGGGCTCTGTCAGTGAGAAATTGGGCCAGATGAGCTCCGTTTTGATTTGCTGTTGCCATGCCATGAATCAACTGTCATATCTCCTCTCTGGATACCTGAATTTCTAGTATTTGTCAATTTCCCATCTTTTCTCCTACTTTTAGATTCAGAGAGTATATTTTCCACATCTAGCACCTGAGTAATATTTAAGTACAACAGTAATGCCAATTGCTACATCCATAACCTTACCTTTTAATTGTTTCATATATGAGTTTCTTAAAATAAATCTTCCCATAGTATTTTTTTGGGGGAGCAGGGGAGAGGCTTTTACATGATCTGCTTTCCCATTTTCCTATTTCCAGACAAAAAATGACATCAGAACTCAATCTGACACAATCCCAAGAACATTACCACCCACACTTGATCCTCACCACATCCTTATTGGGTGAATAGTACTGTCCTCTGAGCTCCCAGGGCTTAGTTATAAAGGTTGAAGACAGTACCCTGGTCTCCATGTGCCAACTTTATATCTAAGTTTTTTTTTTTTTTTTTTTTATCAAACAAAGCAAATGTCTCTGTGGGTGACCAGAAGTTCTGTGAGGTTTATTTTGTTCTAGTCTGAGCAGGAGTCTATTTCAAAAGAATTGGCACAATTATCACATGCCATGTTTTCAGAGGTAACTTAAAGCCTGCTAGGTAGCATAGTTACGACTAGTCTACACACTGGATGTATTTGAGTCAAAGTTCATGCGCACTTTAACGCTCCAATTGCTGCCTAATGTTGTCCACCTAAGTCTAGCAGATTAATTAGCTTTCATGCTAACTCTACGGCCAACTTTGTGGGGATTGGAATACATCGAGTTGTACATGGGCACCTTCAGAACTGCTTTTGGAGGGGGGGGGTGCCTAATCACTTCTTGGCTTATTCAAAAAGAAATAGCACTGAATCTCTTGGTGCAGCAATTTAGGGAAGAAAAGCCCGACAGCCACACTGACTTCATTAAAGACTGTCTCAAAGCTTCAGGCCCTTTTATATTTCTATGCAGCATATACCACTACATTGGCATGAATACTGTCTCCTCATTAATTTTGTCTATTGCTAGCTTTTCAACTGGTGTATAAACGAGACACTTTTACTTTTGCTTTTGTTGTCAGTCCTTTATATGAAGCCTGAGTATATTAAAAATGTCTCGCATTTTAGTGCAATAAATTATTAACTGATGCCCTATTGAGAATAAGAGACTATGATGAAATCAAAATAAGATTAATAACAGTTTTCCCAGAAAAATTAATAACTTTGATTCTCTTAGGGAGACTTCACTAATGATCAGTTGGTCTAAATGTATTATAAACCAGTTATTTAAAAGCAAAGTGGTCAGTTAATAGAAGGTAGTTCATATCCAAGACACTTGTCTAGTAGGTGTTTGTTTCTATCAGTAAAAATAAGTGAGGTCTCAGGAGATAGTGTGGAAGAAGCAAGCTTGCCTCCATTTTCTGGGTGACCTTCATTTTGTTGATCATAACAGAAACAACAGACAGGCCACACTGAGCATTTATGGTGCTACATTTGAGATCATCCACATCCTTTAAATGCTATTTGAAAGAACATATTTAAAGTTGTGCTAAGCTGGGTGTGGTGGTGCACGCTTGTAATTCCAGCATTCTGGGAGGCAGAGGCAGGTGTATCTCTGTGAGTTCGAGATCAGCCTGCTCCACAAAGTAAGTCCAGGACAGCCAATGCTACACAGAGAAATCCTGTTTCAAACAAACAAACAAACAAACAAACAAAATAAATAAATAAATAAATAAATAAATAAAATTGTGCTTCCTCTTCTGTCACCACAAACACAAAGCACTACTATTATATATATGCTCTTTCAATTTGGGCCATGGAAAGAGTAACACCTACAGAAGAGGAAACTCATGCTGTTGGTGCCACATCTGTGCTCACTAAACCTTAGTGCTACTGTGCTACTTAGGATGCCACATGAAGTCTCAGGCTCCATTTCTCCCAGTCAAGATGTAAATTACTCAATCCAAAAGCAGCTGAGAAACACACCCAGAATAAAACCTTAGTGTGTTCTTCAGTCTTGAAACTTACTTCTGAGGTAATATGTAGTTTTAAAAAATTCCCTGATGAGTTTATACCAAGTATAATGGTCACATTAAAGGTAGCCTCCCTCACCCCTGGGGAAATGCAACTCAAGAGCACAGAGACTGACCAGCGTGCAAGAGGTCCAGGGTTCAATCCCTAGAAGACCTGGAGGAAAAAATGAAAGGAGCCTTGCTAAATCTGAATTGTTCCTTATACTTTCAAAAATAGGCAACAGCACCCTGTTGGAGTCCCAGTATTTACAAGACTCCAGCTATGACAATCAGTCAGAAAAATGACTGTCATCAAATGGAGGTGATACATTTCAAAATGATGGCCTCAATTGTATTTATTTTATCATTCCACAGTCAAGAAAGGAATTCAGAATCAGAAGTGTAGGACATGTCCCAAATATTGTCTCTGCCTTATACAACACCTGCTCCCAACACCCTGAAAACAACAGGAACTCTACTATTCTTTCTTAGAAATCTTGGGCAGCAGAGCAGAACCAATTGAAATATAAGAACATCTACAGTGTTATTCGCTATGTTCTGCTTCTTTTGAATCACATACTCTTTTCTTTTATATGTGTGTATGTGTTTCTGTGTGTGTGCATGTGTGTATACATATGTGTGTATGTGTTTTGGTGTGCATGTATGTGTACACATATGTGTGTCTATATATGTATGCATGTGTATATGTTCATATATGCATGTGTGTGTATGTGTTGTGGAGGCTAGTGGTAGACATTGGGTATTTTCCTCAATTGTTCACTAGTTTATTTTTGAAGCACTCTGCTTGCATCTTATTGATTGTGCCATCAAACTTGAAGGATCCTTCTGTCTCCTACCCCACTCCATCAATGTTGGGATGCAGATGTGCACTGCTATACCCACTCTTTTTATGGGTGCTCAGATTATCTTGCTTGTATGGCCAGCACTTTACCAACGAAGCCATCTCCCCAGTCCTCCCAACGTTATTTCCTTTTTAAAAATATATATTTAAAATCATTTTTACTTTATGCTGTATTTTTCTTGCATGCAGGTATATGTACCCTTCTGCATGCAGTACCCACAGACTTCATAAGATGGAAAGAATTAGAATCTCTGGAACTAAAATTGCAGATGGTTGTGAGCTAGCATGTGGGTTCTGGGAACTAAAACCAGTCCTCTGAAAGAGCAGTATATGCTTTTAAGCATGAGCCATCTTTCCAGCAATGGACAACTCATATGCATTAATAAGGAATGTGATTCCTATTGCATGAGTAGTATAATTGACAATCAAATATTTAATTATGTTGAAAATATTTCTTTTAGTCTAATGCACTTTACTAAATGTCAGAACTGGACTTCAGATGACAGCATATAAATATTGGTTCTCATTGTAACCCTGACATAATAGCATAATATTTTATACTATATAGTAGCATGGGACATTAAGAACAGGAGAAAGTGGACAAGTGATTTGGGAAATGCCTCTGTGATTCCTTTGTAGTATATACAATTATTGTAAAATGTAAAGTTTGTTTTTTAAATGGAGAACTACTCAAGCTCTATCAATTTCCAGTAGAGACAGTCTGTTACAGTGACAATAAGAATTCAGAATAGAAGAAATTGTTGCTGGTGAGGGGGATTTTTGCTTTCTTTTTCTTTTTTCTTGACATAAGAAACTATGTAGCCATTGAGTTACTTGGAAATTAGTATGTGGTCTAGGCTGGCCTTGAACTCCCAGAGATGGTTGCCTCTGCCTTGAAAGTGCTGGGTGCCACCATGTCCAGATAGAATAGAGTTTTTTAAAAGTAGCATGTTCCTATTTAATTTACAGTTTTTTTTCTTACATTGTATAGAAACTATCTTGGTTTTCATTGGATGTCTAGACTATAACCTTCCTATTTATAGCTCTCATTAAATCCCATTAACTTCAAAGTCATCTGGTGCTCTGTGCTATTAACCAGTCCCTATTTATAGGGCATGAGAAGAACATAATACACCCACAAAAATAAACACACTGAACATGTTATAGGAGTCTGTCAGAGACAACGGCCTGGAGATGCACATGAAACAGGGACCATTGGCCGGAGCAAGTCCTCTGTTGTGATAAAGCCAAAGTAGGTAGCTATGGAGATTCTACTAGAGGAGCAAATTGAAATAACAGAGGGAAGAGGAGCTTATGAAGCCCCACCTCCTCCTGAAGATTTGCATTCACTTAATAGTTGCTGGGGGAAAGAGATATTTTTAGCAGTGTAGCCACCAGTGAAATGTCCATGCTCCTGTGAAAACTCTCTCACCCATGTTTATGGAAGCCACCCTAAGAAAACTCACTGGGTCACATAAAAAAGACAGACAAAGACTAGAGAAGATGATGAAGGATATCAGCAGGAGTGGGAAGGAAGCAAGAAGTTAACTGGAAATGAATACAGTAAATATATATTATATGCATGTGTGAAAATGTCATAATGAAATCCATTAGTAATATATACTAATTAATTAAAATATGTAAGTGAATAAACATCCTGCAGATAATATATAAATGTATGATCAAGCAAAGGGAGATACAATAATGGGTTAAGATATACAGGCTTAACCAGGACTACAGAAACTATTGAGGCAATCACAGAGGCCATGTAACATTAGCTTGTTTAGAACTGCCTTGCCTATATTCAAAAAAGAGAGAGCAGCGATATACCTCATTGCATCACTAAGGACAGGGCAATATTCTGCCATAACAACTTTGTGTGTTTTCTCTTTTAATAAAAGTTCTTCCCACTAAGTTTTTATTTGATCTATAAACTATCCTTTTTATTTTTATGATCCCAAAGGTGTTCCATGAGGAAAACTATGAAGATAGTCTTGTTTGGTTGCCTGGGCACTCGAGTTCCCTATTTATGAAATTCATTAGGCAAATAGACTATGTAATCTGGAGTGGGGCCTCTGTCTCTAATGCACTAATCATGCCTTTTGACTTATGCATGTAATAAGGAGACAATTGTCTCGAATGCAATCTGCTGTATGCATTATTTACATCCTCTGGTGCATTAGTAAGGAATATGAGGAGCCAGGGGAAAAATCAGTGGAGCCAGTTTGCTTCTCTGTCCTAGTTGGTAATGCTGTTGCCTGTTCTCCAGTTTTCAATGTAAGTGTTCCTCTGCACCTTCAGTTCATTGATCTCTCCAAAATCTGATGCTGAAGAGTGTCAAGATTCTTATCCATCCGCTTGTGCAGAGGGCCCCTTAAAAAGTCACTCCATCTCTGTGGCTCTCTTTACTGGTTCTTTTCTGGCTCAAGTAATTATTGTCTCAAATAGCAACAGTGCTTGCTTTAGAACAAACAAACAAACAAACACAATTCTATCATTAATCCATTTTCATTAACCATTAATAACTCTTGTAACTAATTCAATAAAGCCAACATGTGCTCTTATTTTACTGAGCAGTTAGCAAGGCTGGGCTTGAGATTGATATTGTCACCTGCACATCATGTGGGATGGAAGGAGCCATGTGAATCTGCCCAGAAGACACCACTATTGTGATCATCATGGAAAATCATGTATATATAATGTTACTTCTTGAAGTAGGAATAAATAAAAACGTATTTTTCAAACTCAGAAAGATCCTCATTAAATCACAAAACATTCCTGTTCAAAGAGGACATTTTGACTTTGTCTTTTTTTTTTCTTTGTCAAGATTAGCTCTTTTCTGTAACTACAAGTTGGCCATGACTCAGTGTATTTTCGTAAAAATTCCTTAAAACATTTGTGTAGTTTGGTCATGAAAGTCTCTTCTTTTACTTAATGCTCTCAGCTTTCAAATGATCTCATATTGTTGGAGATGACTGAAACAATGCCATAGTTATAACTTATGACTAACTAGGCAGCGTGAAAATACAAATCTGCAGGATTGGCCTTGATAATCTGTATTTAGAAGTTAAGAAATTAAGAAGCGAGAGTTTCTAATGTTCCAAGTATGCCTGTATGCGAATCTGATTCTTTCAGTGGACCTGTACAGAACACCAGGACACATGAAGAGGACAAAGGAGAAGGCATGCTCAGAAACTGAAAACTAGTTCTTCAAATCAATTTTTCTATTGGTCTTCATTTAAAAGTTGGGCATAAGCCTTTCAGGCACTTTGTAAAGCATTTTGGGCCCTCAGCATCATCCAGAATCCCTGTTGAAACCTGTGTTTGTACACTTCCCATCAATGGCTGGGGCTTGTGCATGGCCCAAGGTTCCAGCTGCACACTTAGAGGTTTCTGCTCTATCTACACTGCCCACTTAGGTGCAAATACAGCGCATTCTTCACATTTCCCCAGGAAAGCAAAAAGTGTCCTCCTTCCAGCTCAGGTGAAGTGGTGTGTGTACTTTACTTTTCCATCTAGGAGACCTCTAAGGTTCAAGACACACTTTTACTCACATTGCCCAGCTGATTGAAGGGCAGGACCTGAGTTCCGAGAGCATGTGATGGTGAAGTGTGTAACTCATAACAACTCCACAGGCATTTTCCAGAAGCTCCAAGCCTTTTTCCCCACTATTCAAAATCTCTTGAGATATGGAAGCATCAATTCAGCAGAAATATGCATATATGGGCTTGTGTTCCAGGGGAAAAGAGTCACCTGTACAAAACAGTGGTGTCCACTGTGGCCCATATGAAGCTACTTTTAGTTGTGCATATTTGAAGCGTCTCCTATCTGTAATACCATAGGAATGATAGAATTCCCATCTTAACAGCTAGCATGGCTAACAATGACACAGGGAGCGGAGAAGGGCATGAGAAGGGAGCTTTTGGAACAAACAATACATGTAAGAATGATTATAAAAAATCTGTTCATATGATACATGTGAGATATACAAAGAATTATGTTTAAGATTCTATAAAAGGCCAGCATAACTTAATATTTATGCTTATTTCATGCTTGAGAGCATCATTTATTGTCTTTAAAACTACGCCATGCAAAGTGTTATATTATAATTTCATGTTTTATAATGCTTATGGAAATCTTATGAAAGGTTATCATCTTATACAGCATAAATAACAAGTACCCTTTTTAAAATAGATCTTTCAAATTTTATTCTTATCAGAAGACAATCCCATTTATTAAATACCTGGAATGATATTGTGTTTACTACTAATGAATCAAACTGATTTGTGCATGAAGAAAGGTAGTATTCACTGTTGGTGTTATTAGAGACAACTACTTTATTGTACAAGTTGGAAATCTGAAAATTCTCCAAAGCTATAGTTTTTAAAATTCCCCCTGCCCTAATTGTATTTTTCCTCTGCTTCTTGCCGTCTTTCTCTCTCTTTCTCCCAATTTCTCTTCCTCTATACCTCCTTTCCTTCTTTGTGTTTTCCCCTCACTTCTATTGCTTTCTTCCAGTTTGGGGTGTATGTTTGACTGAGATCAGATAAAATGGTTTCTAAACGTATTAAAAACTTGGGCTATTTAGGATCAGGTAAGCTCAAAAGTAGGCTGCATGAAGCAATAGATATTGTCCTTCTTTGGTTATTATTATATCTATTATATTGCTACCCCCTAAGATTAGAATCTGATATAACAGAGGATCTTCAGGGGCTGCACTCTGGATGATAATGGATGCTAAAGATGCTCCCCAAATATTTAATTTGGCTTTCTGCTTTAGCAGACATTTAAAGACATTTTTTCCTTAACAACTTTATCATTGCATTTTTTTCTTCTTCAATAAAGACAATTTCTAGTTGTCTTTTTCTCAGCTTCAGTTTCCCAAGAGAAGTGAATGTCCCTAAGCAATAAAAATTTACCCCACCAAATACTGAAAAATAGATAACGCCAAAAATGGTTTTAAAAAAGGAATGTGTTTTTCCAGAAAGTTATTTTCAGGAGCAGCTAATCAATTTGATTAGTGAGCTTTGATTTGAGATTGCTGCTGTTCTGGCGGTAAGGGAAAACTTTCCTATCTGCCCTGGGAACAACAGAGCTATAAAGCTTTGGGAACTGTGACAGGTCTCTTGTACTTCAATAGCAAAGATGTTTTAGGAAACTGGGGAAGAAAGTAAAGGAGGAAAGCTATACAAATACTAGTTTATTCTTTCCCTATCATTCTCTCAAAAATAAACATGAATAAACATCACTACTGAAGAAGAAAACAGGTGTAGCAATACAATATTGTCACCCAATTTTTTTTTTTTTGTCAACTTGGTATCATCTAAGGAGGAACCTCAAATGAGAAAATGCTTCCATATGATGGATCTATAGTTAAGACTGTAGGACATTTTTTAAAATTAAGATTTATATGAGAGAACAAGCTCATTGTAGGTGGTCCTGGGGCATATAAAAAAGGAAGTTGAGCAATTTAAAAGGAGCAACCCCATAAGTAGCATTCCTCCATAGCCTTTCAGTTCTGCCTCCAGGTTCCTGCCTCCCCTAGTTGCTTTGGTCATGGTGTGTATCACAGCAATAGAAAGCAAACTAAGAAACCCACCAAATCTTCTAGTTATTCAAGACTATACCCAAGGCAAAATGGTAAGGTACTGGCAGAGCCTTGGTTTGAAGACAGAACTTGTCGCTTCTTACAGATTTATTAAGCCTGTGTTCTCAGATGGCCTACTCTGTGCATCCCAGGGAAAGCCCAGGTGCCTAGATTTCAGGGATGAACAAAACTATCTGCTGTTATTTCAAACGCTGGCAGTCTATCGGAGGCAGAAGCTTAAGCAAACCAAAAGTACAAACATAAATGAGCTGCTGGGCTACAGAGGAAAAACTAAGGTAGTGCCTTCCAGGAGGCCTTTGGAAGAGACTGAGATTGAATTTTGAAAGTACTGAATGAAAAAAAAAAAGATTGGGAGTTAGTAACGGAAGGAGAGAATAGAAAAGCGTATCTGGGAAGGGAACTATTCCAAACTGGAAAGGAAGATGCCTTCCAGAAAGAACAAATCAGAACAGCAGAACTCAGTGTGAGAACCAGGGCAGGAGGTGAGCCTGAGTGTGAGCCAGAGTCAGATGCGGAACAGTGTGAGCTGGAGCAGGAAGCGCATCCACAACTACAGGCCAGGTGTACTATGTGAAAGCCTGTGTCAGTATCAAGGAGTTTGAAATTTCCCCAGATAAGCAGAGAAAGCCAAATAAAGGTCTTATGAAGGGAGTACCGTGGTTGAGTTAAAAAAAAAATTGTATAGGTCATTTTTGTTGTCTTTTGGGGGAAGTCAACAATCGGAACAAAGAATCCTTGTTTAGAGGACTAATTAAAAAATGTAGACAAACGATAGTGATTAAAACCAGTTTTGTTGCAGCTTATTACCTGACACTTAACCAGTAGATTCATTTCTCACCAGGCTTCTTGGTTTAGACAGTTGGTGCGTGGACTCATGGAAGCCTCATACATCACTCGTCCCTACCATACGGAGTGTTGAGTAACTGAGCCCAGAGGCCTTTGTTGGACAGCTCTCAGCCACCGCAGAATTACAGGGGGGCTTTATCTGCAGTCTAATGGATGGAGGAGTAGCCTTTATCACCCATTGTCCCTTCTTCTCCTGTAGCTCCTAAGTTATTAAGTGAAAAAATAAATCCCAGTGAGAACAAATCAGGAGGTAGCAATAAGATTTTAAAACAAGTCAACGCAATGGCCAACTTTAAGCGAAGTTCAGATGCAATTAGGGGCTAAACAAGATGCTGTCATATTAATGAAATATGCCTCCAAAGAAAGAAATGAAGTGAGATTAAAAAAAAAAACTAAGCAGGTTAATTAGATCATCTTCACATGTTATTTTACACTCACGGCCTGTTTGCCCCAGCCATGTACTTCTCTTAGTTTATTTAATCCAATGAAACTTTAAATGATGTTAGATGAAGCTAATTTGTCTCTTCCCAGGGTCTGAAGTCCATCTCCTGACAGGAAGTCCAACAAGGAGACTTAGGTGTCTACAGCAGAAACACAGCAGGAGAGACTCCACGGTAAATAATGAATGAGATTTAGGACCAAGCTGAAGTTCTCAAGGCAAAGAAAAGAGATTTGGTTTCAAAAGAGCATGGGACACATGAAACAAACATTTTATACCAGTTTCCAACAGATAATCTAGAGTGAGTGAAAATTAATTGTCATTTTGTGTGAGTTCTTGTGGGCTAGAGGAGTATGCTCACAATAAATTGGAGAGGGTTGATTTGATTTGATAAAGCAATTTTTTTCAGGAGATTGTCCTTGGGAAAAAAAAACCTTATTTATTCTTGTAGCTTTACTATGTGTACAACTACTGAGATCTGCGTGGGATGACAATTGGGAATTATTGTCTTGCTACTGAACAGGAGAAGTGGCTACCTGGAAGTGCCCTTGTTTTGGTAAGGATTGGACAGAGAACATATGGTACAAAGACTGCTACAGAGCACAGGAAAACCAACACAGACCCCTTTATTGATGGTCTCATTACCTAACAAATGTCTAAAATATATAAATAAAAGGACAATATTTAGAAAAGATTCACTTAAAATTTCTCAGAAACCTAAGATTACACACTAGTGGACTGCAAAGGGGGAAATTCTGAATGATTTAAGTTTATTCGAGAGCTTCTGTGGTAGTCGTTGGTACGCCAATCACTCCTACAGGCAGTGGCCCCTTTCACCTTAGTGGAGATAGAATCCCTGTGTTTGCAGTCTGTTTGCTAAGTAAAGATGTATTTTCAAATGAGCCTACAATGGGAAAAATGATCCGACAAAACAAAAAGAATTATTAACACATTTGAAGATTTATTTCTCCCTTGCTAATAAAGAAAAACATTTGGCAACAGTCAACACCAAGGAAGAATAAAACATTGATTAATTGACACCTGATGGCAGGACATAATCTTGAAGAGTGACTCAAAGCTTTGACTATGGTCACTTTTTTTCATAAAGGAAAATAAACACACTTTAGGACATTTCACTAGTAAATGTGAGAAAGAATTATCAGTGATATCTTTGGAAGCATGTCCCCCATTTATAAAAGCCTCACTCATTTATTCATTTTTCAGTAATAGATGGGGTCCTAAATAAATATATCAATAGATCTTACATCCTTTCAACATCTCTGAACTATTGGCACTTAAAACTCCCCCAGAGGATCAGCATATAGTAAATTTGTATCTACCAAAACAAGTAGAAAATTTCCAATACATTCTCCACCGAAACATGCACATCTTGCTCCTTGAACAAACTCTTAAAATTACACCTCCTGACTGATGAATGAACTGCACTCCTTGTCAAAAGCCTGCATCGCATTGCCAGCTCAAGAGAATCAGCAGATGTAAGATGACAGTACAAGTCAACATTGGAATCCCAATAAGGATTTTCTGTGGTTTCAATGAAGAGCAGGTGTAAAAGTGGAACTGAATTCCCTTACAAACGAGCTTTATAATCAATCCCACGGAAGATACAGACACGTATGAGCTTCATAAAATAATCTTTGGATCATGATCCATAGAACTGTCACTGTGAAATACCTGTTGGCTGCAAGGTATATGTATCCATAATATGGCTGTCTGAGTTTGTGATAAATTATTAATAGAGACGGCAGCGGTAATGTTCACTGAGAAATAGAAACTTTAGAATGAAGAGAAAGTCAGATGTGCAGGCTCAAGCCTATAACCAAGGCACTGGAGAAGCTAAGGCAGAGTGATTGCTATGAGCTTTAAGCCAACCTGGGCTACAGACTGGGGAGTTCCTGGCTAGCCCTTGCTACAGTGTGGGATTATCTCAAAAGAAGAGGAAAAGTTAGATATAGTAGTAGGAATGTGTTAGTGTTTGGAGGTAACATGGAAAACTGCACACTTGTAAAGTATGAGACCATTTTTTTCATTCTCCTAAATTTGGGACATGTGCTAATTAATAAATGCTCATTAAAATACTCCTAGGTTGGCTGGGAAGATGAGTGAACAGTTAAGAGTGCTTCCTCATCTTCTAAACCTGAATTTAGTTCCCAGTACCCATAATGGGTGGATTACAATCTTCTGTAACTCCCTCTTCAGGGCACTTAATATCTTCTGGCCTCTGCCAGTGCCTACACACATGTGGCATATACTCGTACAGATATAAAGAACAAAAATAGATATTAAAATCAAAATGACCTCCTAGAGACTCATTAGTTTACTTATCTTGTATTTACCAACAGAAAACATGTATATCAGATTACATTTTTGTTTAGAGTTGGAAAATAGTAACAAAATTTAGACACTGAACCAATCCTTGCCTCTTCAGTGAGGTCAACTAGGAGTCTATGTTTGAATTAGGAACTGGTATTCTCCACTCGACTTTTGCTATGCATGGCAAATATCTATGAGGACTTACAAAGATTCTCCTCCTAGCAGAGTTTCAGAACTTTGGAGAAAAACACGCCATATTCTCAGACACTCAAGCATTCTTCACATTAACAGTACTATTTGGAGGCGTTGTGGAGAACTCAGCCTTTCCATTGTCTCAATATCAGGATTAACTCTAAATGTTTGGCTCTGAGTTTCTGCTTAGGACCCTACACAGTGACAGTTTTCAGAAGCCATCGAATCCATCTCCAAGATAAGGCCATTTCAAGCAGACTCTGCTAATCTGGCGAGAAACTCCATTTAACTTCCCAAAGTCCACATTATGAAACTGAAATAGGAAGATCCCAGGATAATGACAACCTTGAAATTTTCACTAGAATTTGCATAGGTAAGATCTTCATTGCCAAGTGTGAAGAAATGACCACAAGTAATAGGGTTGTCGCAGGTAGTAAACACACGTCCCAAAAGGAACTCCTGTTATCTGTAGTAATTATAAAT
Organism: Acomys percivali; assembly: GCA_907169655.1. Classification (NCBI taxonomy): domain Eukaryota; kingdom Metazoa; phylum Chordata; class Mammalia; order Rodentia; family Muridae; genus Acomys; species Acomys percivali. The sequence continues at coordinate 50,617,675 of OU015757.1, forward strand.
GATTTACTGAAGCATTCATAAAAAACAAACTTCAAGGTAGACAACAGCAAAAGAAAACACAAAGCATCACATTTGATAAAGCTTTGCTTGTAAAATGGTTTCTTTAATACTATGGATGTGTTTTTCTCTAGTTTAACCAGTGATGAAATATCACCTGGGCATGGTAGGAATGTTAACATGGCAAGGGACTATGGAAGCAATGCTTTTACGTAGTCATATGCAATAAAATAATTGCCACTTTTTGTAAGTTTTGGTTTCCTTAGGTTAATAGAAACCCAGTCTTCACAGATACTCATGGGAGTTGGGCTAACCTGAAGTTACACAGGGAAGGAATAAAATGATATTGAAGGTGACATAATTCTATTGTCATCAGTAAACACCAACTGAACTTCAAATAATTAGGATAAGGCTGGCAAATGAATATTGTGACAGTGAAATAAATGAGTGATGAGTCAGGACAAAAGCAGTAGCCATGGGATATTTCCTTCATCTTAACTTGTAGTTTATGAATAACTTCTCTGAAATGGCCTTCGCCATGGTTCTACTTCCTTATCAGAAAGACAGTGATGTTACATTTTCTCTGAAAATGTCAAATTGGCCCTGTGACACGAGGAAATATAACCTTAGCCTCATCACACTAACCTTAAGATAATGTGACACTTCATCTTTCAGACAGAAAGCACTGCAAGAAAATGACATTCCTACAGGCAAACAAAGGCAGCTTAATTAGGTCAGAGGAAAATGCTAGAAGGAGGAATGCAGTAAACAATTTGGGTTTCAGAACAGCTTATGGGGTAAAGGCATTGCACCTCAAAATTTTTTAATTAAAGTCAGATATTAGATATTAAGTAATAAGCCAATAGAAATTTGTTCCAAAATATTACTGCAAACCAAGAGATGCTCCTTTAGATGAGTTGAGATATAGCCTATCTTAGTTTTCTTTCTGTTACTATGGTAAACACTATGACCAAAAGGAAAGGTTTATTTTATCTTACAAGTTATAGCCCATGCATGACTGACGACATTCAGAACAAGAACTCAAAGCAAGAACCCAGGGCAGGAACTGAAGCAGGGACAATGAAGAAATAGTCCTTACTGGCTTGTTTCTTTGGCTTTCTAAGCCTACTGTCTTATATAATCCACCAGGACCTGCCAAAAGAGTAGTATTGGCCTTCCTACATCAATCATTAATTGAGAAAATAGTTTAGTTAGTCATAAACAAATTAAAGAATCATTTTGGATACACACACACACACACACACACAAACACATCCCAAACATGTATATATACACATACATATATATATATACCCATATGTTCCATATATATATATACACACACCACACACATATATGTATATATATATAGAAATTAAGATATTACTGTCATAGTAAACTACTTGGTGAGATACAATGTTGGCTGTGCAATGTCTTAGTGAAATGTCTTATCACCCTTTATGATGCAGAGGAACTTGTTGCATAGACTCCTGAAGGACAGATAGACCAAGGACACAGAAGTCAAACCCCTAAGTGTCTAAGCAATATTTCTATGCTTTGCTAAGTAGCTTTTATTAAGGTAAATGTGATCTTGATGCCAAATCTCTCTGCTGTGCTAATTTAGAGGTAAGAGACAGACTCTTTCAAATGAGGGAAACAAGGGTTGAAATCTTCTTTTTTAAAAGATTTATTTATTGTATTTATTGTATATGAGTGCTTTATCTACAGAAGAGGGCATCACATAACATTATAGATGGTTGTGTGCCACCATGTCATTGCTGGGAGTTGAACTCAGGACCTCTGGAAGAGCCAGGTGGTGCCCTTAACCACTGAGCCATTTCTCTAGCTCCCAGGGTTGAAATCTTATGCCAGTTTAGGAAGTTAGAATCACTACAAAGTCTCCGTTCTTACAGCCATTCAGTGATTTCTTACTCACGTTGAGCATACATGTTGTTTGTGATATTTTAAGGATATAGTAAAATCTGGCTATTAAAAGACCCACTAGTCCATACAAGTGGAAACTGAAAAGCATAATCACAGTGGCATTAATGTAATTGTTGGAAGAAGATATTGTTACACCCTGGCAGCAGTGTAATAACAGGACTCAGGAAAAGGAGTTACTGCGGCATGCTTCTGCCTAATAGTTAAGCTTCTTACCCCAAACTTCTCTCAGGTCTAACATTCCTGTAAATGTCCTTACTAATCATGGGCCAAGGAAGTGCTGCATATCAAGGAAGACCTACTTCATTGGAAAAGAGCTGGCTCTTCACAGAGGAACAAAGATCAATGCACCAGCTGTGAGAATGCCACTTACTTTCACATGAGCAAAAGTGTTAGCAGTGCAGATCACAGTGCAGTCATCCACCGAGTCATTGTAAAATAGCACAAGAGGTGCTCAGTTCAAATGCAGGTGAAGTTCAGTTTCAAATAGATTATTGCCCTTTATCTATCAATGCAGATCTCACTGGGGGGGGGCATTTTTATGTCAAGGGTCTCTATACAGGATCACTTTAATAGCCTCATTTTCTTTCATGGCCCTTTCATTTCTTTCTCTTGTTCTATTGCTCTAGCTAAGTCTTCAAATATTGTGCCAAATGAATAGAGAAACCAGATAACATTGGTTTTCCTAATTTTAGTAGAATTGCTTCCAGTTTTAAGGAGATAGTTGTTGGCAGTACATAAAAGTAACTAGATGTTTTATGACCCACTATAGTCTTGTCTAGGGAGAAGATACCTAGTAACTTTAAGCATATGCCATGAGAAAAATACATAGAAATTAAGACTGCACCATTTAAGTGAAAATGCAAAGTAAGAGAAGACAACTGCTGAGTCTATATCTTTTAGAAGTAGTTTCAGTGATGAGGGAGGGGTTGCTAGCTTATCACCCTCCCTCATGCAGAGGAACTTGTTGCATAGACCTTTGAAGGACAGATAGGAAAAAGCACCGAGATATTAGGGATAAATAGTCATTGCTTCAACTTCACTTTAAAGGATGCTCTCAAGGGCTAATGGTATGCCATCTTTCTTCTTCAAGACATTATCCTTGCTTTGTTCCTATCCCCATTCATCCATGACAATAAGAAATGGTTTTCTAGCATGAGTATGGCTTTTCCAAGTTTCTCATGTCCAACCTTACAACACGGATGGCCAAAGTCACTGGGACCTCAGATAATAAAGATCTAAGGTAGGCTTGTGAAAATTCCATACTTGTGTTGCCATCTAGAAAGTTGTCGGGTTTTTTTTTTTTTTTAATCTATCAAGTAGGAAGTAGGGGAAAAGTCATTGGGACTTACAGGATCATCTACCTGTATGGAGCCTAAGATTTTATTTTTCAAATAGCATCCCCTACACTGTTAAAGATGAAATCGGGGCCAGCTAAAAATACCATTAACAGAACCTTGTCATAGTGTTTATGCAAATTTATAACCACCAACAAACAAGGTGTCATTTGCAGAATTCACTTTGTTAGTCCTGCCTTTGAAGAATTTTGAACACTACATAAGTTCATAAAAATCAATGTCATCTGGGTAAGTGTTCGAAGTTTACTGCATGTATTGTCCTTGACAGGTGCCATAATTTGAGCAGGGCCCCTGGGCCCTGATCCACCCACCATAATGTTCTTCTTGTAGGTGTCTAGGACCCTCTGGATCCTTCTATTTCCCCATTCTCCCTTGCTTCTCTCACCTAGAGTTCCAATAGGATGTCCTCCCCTCTGTCCCATTTCCTGGTAAGTGAAGACTTTCATGGGACATGCCGCTTGGGCTAGTGTCCAGATATAAGTGAGTATATACCATTTGACTCTTTCTGCTTCTGGGTTAACTCACTCATTATTATAATTTCTAGTTCGATCCATTTGTCCTATCCCCTGGATGGGGAGGCCTGGTGACACTCAGAGGAAGGATAGTAGGCTACCAAGAAGGGACTTGATACTCTATGATCAAATACAGGGGAGGAAGTCCCCCTCAGTCACAGTCATAGGGGAAGGGAGTAAGGGGAGATGGGAGGGAGGGAGGAATGGGAGGATACAGGGATGGGATAACAATTGAGGTGTAATATAAATAAATTAATAAAATATATTTAAAAAATCAGTGTCACCTCAGAGGATATCCATGTTGGGCTAGTATCCAACTATAAGTGAGTATACACCATGTGTGTCTTCCTGGGTCTGGGTTAACTCACTCAGGATGATCATTTCTTGTTCCATCCATTTGCCTGCAAATTTCAAGATTTCCTTGTTTTTAATAGCTGAGTAGTATTCCATAGTGTAAATGTACCACAGTTTCTTTATCCATGACCTCTGGAGTCTTTACTCAGTGGAGGATTGGGACAGATGCTGGGACTTGCTATTGGGACTCCAGGTGAGAAAGGTATGGGAAAATGGAGAGATAGAAGGACCCAGAGGGTCCTGGAACCCTACAAGAAGACCATTGAGGCTGGCAGATCTGGACCCAGGGGGCCTGCACAAACTACTGTACCAACCAAGGACAATCCATGGAGTAAAGCTAGATTCCCTATTCAGATCTAGCCAATGGACAGCACGTTCTCCACAGTTGTGTGGAGAGCGAGGACTGACTCTGACACGAACTCTGGTGCCCCTTATTTGACCACTTTCCCTTAATGGGGAGGCCTGGTGCACTCAGGAAGGAGAAGCAGGCTACCAGGATGAGACCTGATAGTCTGTGGTCATATTGTGGGGGAGGAGGTCTCCTTCTGTCACAAGCCTAGGGTGGGGGAACAGGGCAAAAGATGGGGGAACAGGAAGATACAAATGAGGGGATAACAACAGGGATGTAATCTGAATAAATTATTTAAATAAAAAACCAATCTTAAAAAAAGAAAAACCAATGTCATCAGCTTGGCAAATAGATATTCCCTTTTGTCATTGACAACGTCAGATGGGACAGAGCCGAATTCAAAGCCTTGTCACTTAATACTGTGAGGCCACTCTCCAACTGCACTGGGGGGTTACCCTGGCCCCCAAGAAGCAACATTATGCAGTAATGAGGAGTAGTGAGGACTTGGGAGTTCGGAGTTTTGAAAAACATCTATGCTGTTTCCATATGTATAAAACCAACCAAAATTTCAGTCTCTTCCATATGCCGTCCTGTAATACATCAAAGGAAAAACCGCACAAATATTGGTGTCTATGGGAAATGAAACAACTGTGCATACTAACATTCCTTTGTTACAGATATGGCAATAGGCCCAGTGAGGACATAAGGATTCACTGAAAGAGATGGTGGTCCACAGAGACAAGTTTGATTTGTTCTTTCCTTTCTGTTTTCCATCCCTGAATTAGAGCATTCATAAAGTGAAGTGATCTCGATTTCGTTTGCTTCAATAATAGATGACAGGTTATTATGACTTCTAGGGGCCACATGTAAAATATATGACACATGTGACAGCACAACGACCAGAAGCCTAACCCGAGTAAGCACAGGCAGCAAAGATTTAAAAAGTCTCGTTTACTTATAGTTTGTTTTTAGTAAACAGAACGTGGGCTGCATTGGCTTATCCCTTGTGAAGTCCACTTCCACTGTCTTACTACTGGGCTCCTAACTTCTCCAAGACTCATTCGAAAATCAAGACTCACAGTAATCTTGTTTATGAGATTATTGTCGGGATAAAACTAGTGGGTCCACATAAAACCCTAATATTGTCCATAGAAAACATTGGGCACAACAGACATTTCAGTTGTTACATTGTTTCCCCCCAATGGAAACAACCTAGGAACTTTCCCTTTCTGTTCCAGCTCCTACTCAGACTGGCACACAAATATGTTCTGCAAAGAGCCAAGGGCTAACTCACAAAATAGCTCAGTGGGGGGAATTCTCTGTGCCTGTTCGGAAATGTGCACTTCTGTGGGCTAGCTCTGTGAAATTAGATGTTTCTAAAGGTAATGTGTCTCATCTTCTGTCTCTTCCCACCTGTGATTACTAATGGAAACAGCTGGGGCTGACTGGGGTCAGGAGGCTGAAGACACGAGGTGGCGCGGAACAAGTCAAAGCCACAGGAGTGTGGGCAGGAGTGTGGGCACGGTGTCATTACCAGAAAAAGGGGGAGGCAAACTTGTTATGGTAGAAAACTTTTAATAAGCACTTCTATTTTACATTATTAAACCAAAAGAAAAAGAAAAAAAGGTCTAAAATGCTAGTGGGAATGAGTCGAAGAGGGCCTGGCTATCATTTATAAGACATTTCTCTGGAAAATGTTTGAAAGTGAACCTTTCCTGAAAAAACAGATGATTTAATGCATTTTTCCAAAAATAAAACTTCATTGCTATTCTTTAGAAGCATTTAAAATGAATGCCACAGAAATTGTGAACAAACAAAATAACTAATATTAAGAAATATAATGCAATATCACAATTTTAAACCAATAGACAAGTCTCACTGATTTTATTTACCATTTCCTACCTCCTATACTGTTCTTTCTAATCATTTAATCATCCAGTTTATTTTAAATCCAGAATTGCAAGCTCAGCTTTGTTTGCTAAGACATCCCAGAAGTACATAATAAATAATTAGGTATTGATCTATGAGCACAGGATTTAAGAGTTCACTCACGTATCTATTTATATTCATCCTTTAACATAATAATCTCCATTAAAAACCACTATATACCAAGAAGATTAAAAGGAAGTAAGGGCAGATGACAGAAACAATCATGATTCCTTCAGAGTATAAAATAAAAGCTCATTTTAAATGTGAATTTCACTCACATACATAATACACTAAATGTTTACATAAAGCTATTATATATAATTACATATATATATATAAACTACATAAACATAGATATTAAAATTGGTTGATGAATAGGCAATTTTCATGCTCAGATCACCACACCTAAAGATGATGTCACCACACACTGACTGGTGCCACTATTACTTTGCAATTTAGCCTTGAGCTTTGAGCCAATGTAAGATGATTATAGAGGAAGGACATTTTTCAGTTGACTTGGCTGAGTGCTGATGGTCTGCACTGAGGTGAATGTAAGTGCTCTGTAACAACAGGAAAGACAACAGCAGTTATATAATGTATTCTTGCTTAGAAGTTGCCCACTGCAAAGCTAATGAGATCATATCATTGAACTCTGGATGAGTCTTAGCTGGGAGGTGAAACTGGTGTAAAGCTGCACCGCATTCTCCGAAGAGTACTGAGAAGTAATTGCAGCTTGCGCACACCGAAGTGTTGCAGTCTGGCACCTACAATGAATGCCTATGACCTCTTAGTCAGTGGTCTGGGGCCAACTGGCAAAAGATCACTGACATATATATCTCTTGAATTAATAAGGAATAGATTCTCCAGTAAATTCACTGCACAGATATAAATAAAAAATCCTTAGAACTATAGACAATAGTTGAAAAGATTTTACATGTTCAAAATTACCCCTATTGACTTTATTGGAATTATTTAACTATTACAGACGTGGAACTGCTAACAGTTCAGACAATGAACAACCCAGTTAAAAATGTCTTGGCTGGAGGAGATTAGAAAGGAATGCTGGGTAAGGGGTCGAGGAGTAAGAGAGGGGGAATAGCAGGGTACAAGTGATCTAGCCAGGGAATTGTGAAAAGAGGAGGCTCTAATTATAAGGAAAGAGGGAGTAAATACAGTAGGAGGGTAAAATAACAGTAATGGTGTCTGAAAAAGTTAGAAGGACCGTACTATTAATTATCTGCCAAAACAAACAAATACACAAACCTGTAAGCCTGTGTATAAATGTACAAGTATAGTTAAAATAATATTTCTCATCTGAGCTGACAATGCTCCCTGCAAGAATCAAAGACACATGGCTCTGAGGCCCCTGAGATGGAACTGAGCATCTTGCCTGCTCCCTGAGGACTAACTTTCGTGGTGCCCGAAGGTGCCGTGCAGGCTTCTGACAGAGGGCAGCAACCCACAGTCATGAGAGCTGTGAACCTGAACGATGACCATCATGGCACAGTGAGCAGAAGGGTGAAGGAGTGCCGTTCATACCTTCACAGTAGCCAAGAGCTCTCCAATTAGATGTAAAGCTCACTTAGGAAGAGAGAAACCATGCTTGGTAAAACCTAGTGGGTTCCCCAACGCTACCGAAATCATGGATTAAAAAAAAAAAGAATTATTTATTTATTAAGGATATGGTGTTTTGCTTGTATGCTAGAAGAGGGGAAACCATGGATTTTAGAGGAAAAGATACAAACACCTCTTTACCAAAACAGCAAAATTCCTAACTGCATCTTGAGTATTCGTCCTTATGTCCAGATAAGCATAGTCTTCACTCTTCATCAAGGAAAAATTTCTTTACAACGAATGGGAGATCATTACAGAAAACCACAACCAATGCAAACAGAGCTGTTGACACCATTTCCAGTGGATGCATCAACAAAACAACTCCCATACCCAAGTGTGGGTAACTTTGCAGAAGAGAGGGTTGTAAGAGTCAGAAGATGCGGGAGCTTGCTGTAAGACTGGGTCCTCCTAGCAATGTCAGAAACTGCACAAAAACAAACATTAGTGAGAGAAGAGGCTATGAATTTAAGGGAGAGCAGAGAGGAGAGTAGGGGTATCCAGGATGGCTTGGAGCCAGGGAAAGGAAAGGAGAAATTATATATTATAATCTCAAAAAATATAAAAATACATTTAAAATTCATCTATCTATCTATCTATCTATCTATCTATCTATCTATCTATCCATTATCTATCATCTGATCATGTATCATCAATCTATCTGTCATCTATCTAGCTATAATCTATTTATACACACACACACACACACATATTATATAACTTGAGTTAAGGAGACAGCTCACTGGTAAAGTGCCAACTATAGAAATAAAAGGAAAATTTCTTGACTGGATGAACTTGAAGTAAATGAACATCTAATTGTTTGATGCCTGTGAAAGTGTGACCTTTTGTCCCTTTCTTACGGGGCAAGTTTACATTTTGTTTTGTATTGACCATTATTATAGTGCAACAAGATCAAGTATCATGCAGCGATACCTTAAATTCCTCAAAAGCATTAATCAGAGGCAGGGTCTGTGTGGGTGTTCCAGAAGTATCAGTCTTCAGAAAACCATTAAGTTTATTCTATCTGCAAACCTGCCACAGAGACCCACAAATGTCCCTCAGTAAGCAGAGGCACTCCCTTTCCTACCAATAGCGGGTGAGGCCCACATTGCTTCAGATAATAGAATACAGCTCCTTCATCTTGTTCCCACTTCACATTCGTATTGACACAGAGAATGTTTATTTTGGCAGACTTCTTCAGCATCCTTTGGGTTTATGTACCAATCTAGCTGTATTTACATGAGTTAGTGCCAGGATCGACCTAGACGTTTTCACACCAGAGCAAATGAATGAAATTAAATCTTTCTAATGAATCTATAAATTTGCCATATGGTGAAATACTATATTTATAAGAGCACAAACAGAACAATTGATTTGAGGTTAACATTCTTAATGAACAACTATTTTTCGGATTCAATTATGCTGCACAAATAAAAGCAGCACAATTGGATCAAACTAATTTCCTCCATAATGTAACTCTAAATCAATTTTCTTTTTTTCCCCAATTTGTAACATTTAGCTTTTCAGCTTAATGAACTCAAAAGATCTTTGCATATATGTTTGATAGTGTCTGTGAGAGAAAGACACAATTACTAAAATAAAATATTATAAAAATTGGCTTAAGATAATAAAAGGAAATATTTAGACATTCCTGTAATACCAACAGTCTAAGTTAAGAGGTAATAAAAATTCAACTCTATTTAAAAAAAAAAATGTAAAGCCATTTAACGACTAGGAAAGACCAGGTCAACTAACTATTTCCTCTTTTCCTTCACTATTAAATGAAGCAGAATTGTGGTATAAAACTACCACCAGGACTGGTTGTCCTTTTCATTGTTAAGGCTGCCAAATAACAATTATGTGTAGGGAGCTTAACATTATGACACAATCAGGCCTGGCAGGGCCGTAGGACATTTATCATTTTGCCTGTCATCCGTAACAGCCAGTGGATTTTAAATCAAACCTGTGCTCTATCAGCTTTGTATGCACGCCCAGGGTTGTATATCACATCATATATTAATTTTTTTTTTGTTTTCCATCAGGTCACCTGATTACATTATACAAGCCACAATACTTGGGAGGATTATGTTTGGCAGTGAACATAGAAAATAATGAAATGCAGTTTCTTTGCTTTTGATTTATAAAGTTGTGCTTGAAATTGAACCTGGGCAGAAAAGCACTTCATAGTTTGAAGCAGCTTTTATTTCTTTTTCCCAGAAAACATCGCTAAGATGATGAGAGAAACAGTACAGTATTATATGGAAAAAATGAACACTGGGCCACGGAAGAACCAAATTTCAGTCTTAGTCTTGACACTTATTAGATGCTTATCATTAGACAAGTAATTTAATCTGTCGTATGTTCACCGTTCTTGTTTGGGAAATGAAAACACAAAAACTGTGCAGTTTCCTACATTTGTACTTGTCTAGCTTAAAACTGAGATGAATTTATTATTTTTGAGAAACACATGAAGTTAACTTACAAATAGATGGCTCTCAAGCTTAGCTGCTCTTCTGCATCAACTGGGGGCTTAAATATCACCAATCTCTGGAACAATAAAGGAAAGATTCCATTTGGAGGAACCCAGGAACTTGAATGCTTAAAAGCTCCTTGGGTAAGTCCAGTACTCACGTAAGGTAGAATTCTCTATCTCCAAGGCTTACCTCTAACATGACACTAGGGTGTGATATATGTATAATTTAAGTGTTTTACTTCCTGTGCGTCATTTTCCAATTTATTCACTCGGCAGTTGTTATGCAAAACGCTGGGTTTCAAGGATACAAGATTAAAAACTAAATAAACCATAACTTCTGCCATCAAGAAATTTATTCTGTATGCATTTGGCTTCCTAAAGTTTTGTGGCCATCAAGTATATGGCAATCCTATTAAAACCAAGAGTGGACACCTAGAGGCAAATATGTCTGGAAATTATGGATGTGTGTAAAAGGCACAAAGCAACTCCAATTCTTCCATTTTATTTTATAAAGGTTTCCCTAATAAAAGCTTCATTTTTTCTTCAAATAGATCTTGTTTTAATAAGTGTGATTACCAAATGGCATATCAACAGAATACTCTACGAAATCAAATTGAATGGCTATGGTCTTAGTATCTAATTTTTCAGATTAGACATATTTGAAGAACAATGTTCTAAACTAGATGGACAAGAGGAATTAAAATATTGATTTTCTTTTTTTATAAAGTATGAACAGTGATGTTCAAAGAGTGAACAATATTGTATATGTTCATATGTACAATGTACACATTAAGGTTTCCATAGTGAATGTAATTTTATTATGATTATTCAGCCTTTAGTTTTGCTTCTGTAATTTATTTTCTCTTCCATTACTCTTTCAGTCCTAGTGATACTTTTGTGGGTTAAGTCATACTTACTAAGGGCTATGAAAAAAACACATCTTTATAATAACCTCCACTTCTAATTTGAGAAGTAAAGTGAAATTGCCTTAAAAACTTATGTCGGTATTTGATAACATTGCTGGAGCTCCTTATTTGACTTCTGTAGCCAAATTGTATCTCCTATCTAGTTCTTTAAACCAGTCTAGCTTAGTATATTATGAAGGAAAGAAAATATATTTCAGGCCACTATCTTTGGAAAAATTTAAAGTATTATGGAACCTCCTGCATGTGGGTGACCTAACTTTTACACCAGTTGGCAGTCCTCAGAAACACGACATTCTAAATGGAATAAAGTTAATGTGGTGTCACTGAAAAAAATCACAAGAGCCAATGCCTGTGAAGTGCACTCTTGATGATTTTTGTTTATGCTTTTAAAGTGTTAAACCTCATTAAATAATACAATAAAAAAATACAAATGATGTCTCCTATTGATTTCTTTGAGCTGGATATTCTGAAAATCTCAGACAGAGAGCTATGTCATTTTCATGAGGAAATGTGATGTTACAAGAAAATCGCATCAATGCTGGGTGTTTATTATGTGATACAGTGATGGTTTCTTTCCATATAGTTTGCTCATTGCTGTCCTGTTTCTTATTGCAGAAGAGTTAGGACACTTTTTTTTTTCATATGTAGCCAAATATGCCATATGGAAGTCATGGATAAAATCATTCAGTGGAAATGGTGTCATTTGTTTGGAATAATCTTCCATCTCTGAGGTAAGCTTCGATTTAGAAAGAAGCATAGACGAGAGTTCATTGCTTGAACTTCTAAGCGTCCAGTTTTCAAGGTAAATGAGCAACATCACAGACTCCTACGGGCTCCAGGTTTTACTGGTTTTATGATTCTTAATATTCTCAAACATTTAACTGGACACATTAGTATTGTCATCATTGGAAAAAGAAAGAGAGATATAAAATACACTCCTGATTTGTTCAATTCATAGTTCAAAAACCTTTGACTTGGGGAAGGAAGAAATTGTTCAGTGGTTATTAAGAGCACAGGCTGCCTTTCAAGATGATCGAAATTAGAGTCCCAGCAGCCACAAAGAGGCTCACAAATGTCTGTGCCTCCAGTTTGTGGAAACCTAATATTGTGCGTAGACAGACATACATGCAGGCAAAAACACCTATACATAAAATATAATAAGTAAAATAATTAATTTTTTTTATTTAAATTTTTCTTTTTGATGTTTATCAAACATTTTTACACTTAATTTCCCCCTTTGTTCCTTTTCTTTGTTGCTGCATTTCATAGTAGTTATTTTTATTAATTTATTCATATTACATCTCAATGGTTATTCCATCCCTTGTATCCTATTCCTCCCTCCCTCCCATTTTCTTACTCCCCTCCCCTATGACTGTGACTGAGGGGGATTTCCTCCCCCTGTATATGCTCATAGGGTATCAAGTCTCTTCTTAGTAGCCTGCTCATATTAGTTATTATCCTGGAAAAATTATTTAATGTAAGAGAGCAAAGACAAAGGCAATATTACTTTCTTGAAGCATACCCTGAGTATCCCAAAGCTTCACAGCTTGTTGTGTGTGATCTGGAGCATACCCTAGGAACATGTTAACCATGTATGTTATAGAACATATATGAGGCTACTACACTTGCTGCCCTCTTTTTAAAAAATGACTCATTCAAGGAACGACGGTGGAGCAGGGACAAACAGTTTTCTCATATGTCCCCTCAGATCTCAAAAGAGACATCTGATCACCAGCTGCATAAACAGGTGAGAGGCACAGAAACACAAAGCTAGCAGTCATCAGCAGACTGTTAGGGACTAGATTAACAAAAATATTGAATGCCAGGTTTATAAGGAAATAGTGGGCTGTAGCCCAGAGTATCAAACAAAGCAGGAGGCAAGATGGGAAATTCCCCCTGCTCCCATAGTGGGTGGCAAACCAAAGGGTAAAGGAAAATCCCCAGAAGCTAAGGTAGCGAAACCAAAAGTTCCAGAAGAGCTTCAAGCAGACACTTGGGAAATTGCCCTATGCTAACCATTCCATATGCTGTGACTGACTCTGGGGCAGAGAAAAAAAAAACCTCCATTCAATCATGACTTCAAACTCCAGAAGCTTCCAGAACCACTCAAACCTTCTTAAGATAAGACAAATAGGTAGCCATTGCACTGGTAAGCTGGTTGACTATATCCCACCAAAAGGTACATAAAAGCATGGGTGGGACCTCACCAAAGCATCAGACATTGAAGTCCACACAAGGCAAGGTTGACCATCTAACATATGATGAAAATAGCGTGTGAGGTAGTGGTGGGGTACACCACACTCCATAACGATTGCTCGAGACTCCTGATGGAGGAGGAGCTCCCTGATGGTACCCGGGCCACAACTCAACCTAAGAAGCAACCTGTTTGAACCCCACAGAAACACTGCACACCTGCCAGCCTGGGATAAAGGGTTTGATCTAGAGTTACCAACATCAGGTCTTTTGTTTCCACAATTTGGTCCATAAGACCTTTGTGGGTGGGGTTCCAAATCCAGCCTGGCAAGTTAGAGATCAGCTTACGTTATATTATGTTTCAGTTTTACTTCTACCCTTCATTGACTTATACTTTTATTATTTAAGCCTTAACTTTTGCAAAAATGTTTTGTTTGTGTTAGTTATTTTTTTTATTAGTAAAGTAGGTGTTAGGATTACTTGATCTGTTTTTTTTTTTTACCTTGTCTATTGTGTTCACTACTATTTTTTTTTACCTACAACCCATACACATTATCATTTTAATTAGTTTTCCCTTTGTATTATCCCCAATAACTCTCTTCTTTTACAACATAACTCTAAATATCTATAGTTTTAGTAATTTTAAAGTTCTGTTTATGCTAAAATAAACTAAATTCATTTTTAAACTTATTTTTCCTGATTTTATATGTTGTTCAATACTAACCCCTAGTATTACTCAGCTTATTTTTTCTCTACTCCTGTCCTTAGTGACTGTTATCTTGGTACAGATGTCTTATATGATGATTGTACCTTTATTATTCCCAAATTATTAAAGTTGAAGAGGCACAGTTTCAGTTCACCATTCTCATAGTCATATATCAGGTCTCCAGCCATTAGTAATAGTTACTTCTGTTGTTAGCATTCTACTCTCATAATGACCCTGGAACTCATGCCTGGACTCTTGATGAAATGGATGTAACTACTTAGGTGTAGCCTCTGTCTGGTTAGGAGAAATGACATTCAACCTTACTATAAGCTAGTCTCATCAAAATATGAAAAAACTTCAACTGAAAGAATACTATGAGGAAAAAATTCCAACAGTGATCTAATGCCCAATGCACAACTCCCAATGCAAACAAAACAAAACAAAACAACCAAGACAGCACAAGGCCTCCAAAAATGTTGTTAGTTCCACAGTAAAGGATTACTGTGAGAGTGAACTAGATTGCAATCTCAGTTGGAATAATTTTAAGATAATTGTAAAAATATTTTATAAAATCAAAGAGGACATGAACTCCTGGAAGAATAAAAAATAAGAATAAACAGTTGAATAGAACATGAAAGTAATACAAGCATGCTAGAGGAGGAATTCACTAAAGACAGAGAAATACTGAAAAAAAAAATCAAATTTCAATTTTAGAGATAAATGGTTAATAAGTCAAATTAAAAAGTCATGGTAAAGCCTCACTAATACAATGGGTCAAAGAGAAGATAGATACCAGGTTTTGAGTAAAAGGTCGATAAATCAGAATATCAGATAAAGATAAAGTAAGAATAAGACATATTTCTTCAAGAGATAAACTGAGTTGTTTCGTATTGATGAGGGGACAACCTACCAACAGGATCCAGCAATGATAAACATATGTGCACCAAATAGCAGCAAACCCAGTATCCTGAAACAAATATTGCTTCATGGAAAGGAGCAGAAAAGAACTTCAGTGCAAGAACAGTGGAAGAACAAAATATGATATTTCCATCAATAGGACAATAAAAAAATAAAATACCAGTGTTTGGTGCCACTATACATTAAATAGGGCTAATAGACAACCACAGTACACCCTACTCAAAGACTGCGGAAGATGCATGTCAGTGGCACATAGAACTTTCTCTAAGGCAGTTGTATTTTAGGACTCAAAGGAAGTCTGAACAAAGGGAAAAAATGCTGGAAAATATTTTGCTTTTTGTCTGATCATGATAGAACAAAAGAAGAAACAAAAGCAAGAGAAACTACGGAAACTACAGAAGCATACAGTATAGAACAGCACACTATTTAAAAAAGGATCTCTATTGACCTCCCAGGTCTACCCAAGTGCTAGCCAAAGTCTGACATTATGATGTGAGTAGGAAATGCACACAGAGGAATATTTGACAGATCTGGGTAATTAGATAGTTATTGCATTATGTGAAGTAAGTGCGGAGAAGGAGATCTTGTGATTTCATAAGAGAAGGCCTGCCTAGAAGCAAAGAGGAGGGAAAAGGGAAACTCAGTGAAATATTGGGCACCTGGAACCTGGAACTTTATTTTGAAGTAATTTCAACTTAACTGTAAAAGTGGCAACGTGAGTAGAAAGATTTCCTATATTGTCTTCATCTGGATTCCAATAAACATTTTTTTTCCTATAAATGTTTTAAAGCACTAAAACATCAGAAGAGAACCATATTTATGGTCTTCAAACATAAGTCATAGGAGAAGCTGTGCACACTCTCTCCTCGTGTTAGGAAATAAAGCTAGATAGTGCTTACATATCAGGCAAGCAATGATATCCATGGGGACTCAAGTCTGTAGCATTTATGCCTTTCAAAGAAGAAATGACAAGGTTCAGTGAATGGCTATAACCTTGGAACACAGGCATTGATAATTCAAATCAGTTTAATTTCACGAGTAGTTGAACATGAGGAGGGCAGTGGGACAAAGAAGGGCCAACAGCTGAGGGGCTGGCAAGGGATCCATGGCAGGACTGTAGACCTTTGAGCATCTATCCAGTTCCCTTCCAGGCATCCTCCATGACTTTATCATCTCTTGAGCATTGATTTCTTAATGTCTCACCTGTCTCTACTTCTTTCTTTGGCATATTCTTCCTTCTATCCAAGATCTTATCACTATTTGATTATCAAAATAGCCACCATTCGAAGAGGGGAGGGAAAAAGCTTATAAAGCACAGTGATTTCATATGGAACCACGTAGATTTTAAATTCACAGAGCCAGGCTGTCTGCTGTCAGAATGAGTGATTCCAGCTACACTTGGAGGTGGGGGGAAGGGAGTTATTTTTGTGCAAAGTGAGCATTTTAAGATCTTTTCCTTAATTTCCCAAGCTTTAGTGTGCATTACAGTTGTTAATGATAGCTTGTCCTGACCCCAGATATTTGTAGACAGAGTTTGTTTGCCACGTGCTGCTGCTGTTCTGAGACCACCCTTTGAGTCCCCTTCATACTATGTGCTGACCAAGAGACTCTGTCTTAGGAACAAGCAAGTAAAGAGAAAGCTTGGACTTACATCATGCCCCACAAGAGTTCTCTTCTAATTTTACTCATCCATCTTTTCTAATTTACATGAAGAGAATTTACCATTGAAGGGACACAACCAAAAGAATTTAGGTTTTGAGGTATGCACTGCAGAGATGATTTTATTGGGCTACCTGGAATGTGGTTAACAACTTTAGTAACATTGACTTGGAACAAAACAATTTGGGCAAGAAGAAAGTGGGTAAGACTATTTGGTTGTGATAAATTAACATTTCCTATGTTCAATTCCACATTCACTGGGAGACTCTTACCACAGAATATCATCTATTCAAAGGCTACTTACTGGGGCTGGAGAGATGGCTCAGAGGCTAAGAGCACTGCCTGCCCTTCCAAAGGTCCTGAGTTCAATTCCCAGCAAACACATGGTGGCTCACAACCATCTGTAATGGGATATGGTGCCCTCTTCTGGTATGCAGGTGTACATGCATGCAGGACACTATAGATAATAATAAATAAATCTTAAAAAAAAAAAAAAACCCAAAGATTATTTACTGTATACTGTAGTCAGTATATCAACTTCCTACTTAGAAGTGAGTTTGTCCATTGCTTAGGTAAAGGAAATTAGCTATGCAGTGACCTTTAAGTACCTCCCAAAGTACCTTTACTCATGCCAAGAAAAACATAGACTTTTCCCCTGATAATTCAAACTCAAATAAAAGGCTCATTAGTGATTTTTAAAACATTGGAAAAAAACTAAATAGCTTTTTTTTTTTTTTTTTTTTTGCCTGCTGGTAGACATGATACTTATTTACTGAATTTGTGTATGATTAAAGTAAACTCAGACAATTTGAACCACTTTTTATTTTCAAGTGATCTATATTTTAAATCAGGCATAAACCTCCACTAATGTTCCTCACTTAAAATCAGCCTTGCATTTCTTTATTACTTACTAAAAATAAGAACTCTTTCTCTCAATGAGACAAAGGTCTTATTAGGAAGAGTAGAATCGCCTTTTGCTTTTATTTTATCTTCCTTTACTGTCAACAGTTTTCATCACAGAAAACATCTTTTGCGTTTAATAAATAAT
The DNA here is from genome assembly GCA_907169655.1 of Acomys percivali. Taxonomy (NCBI): domain Eukaryota; kingdom Metazoa; phylum Chordata; class Mammalia; order Rodentia; family Muridae; genus Acomys; species Acomys percivali. The sequence goes on from OU015757.1 coordinate 50,635,649, forward strand.
TAGTCCTGCAACTGAATCCTAACTTAATTAACTTTATGTTTAATTGTTAGATATATCCATTTACTCACATACATTAATGAATAAATAGTCTAACACCATTACCACATTAATGGGACAAGGGTAATTTTTTTCCAATACATTATTTTTTTAGGTTCATTCATAAGCTTGCTTGGATTTTAGCCTTCTGCCCCAGTCTCCTGCCTTAGCCTTGAGTCTGTCCTCCTTGATCTCCCAAGGCCAGACTTTCCCCAGAATTGAATGCCCCTTCATGTATTTCCTTTCCCATTTCTTGCCATCAGTTCCCTCATCTGTGAAATAATGGGGCTGAGCTAGATAATACTGCAAGGTCTTTAAAGCTTCTAATTCCGAGGCTGACCCAACTTTCTAAGACTATTATTTCCTTAGCAACATACCAGAGGTATTTACATCTCAGCTGAAAGTTATCCTGTGTAAAAAGAATTGTAAATCCCAACTAAAATAAATTAAGAAACCTCTATCAGTTTTTAAAGATACATGAATATATAGGGAGTATATTCAGCGATTTAATAAAATATTGTTTATTGGAAGCAGTGGTATGCTGGCAAATGCTGAACCACTAGTACTT
>OU015757.1:50643134-50684834 GCA_907169655.1 Acomys percivali
AAAAAAAAATACTCCTTATTTAGAAAATGGGTCAAACATGAAACATGACATCAAACATGACATTCAGTACCATATTTATATTTACAAAACAGAATGGTCACTAGCATGAAGTTAGGAAAATCTGAGGAAAAATTATATGTGCAAGACCCACAGAATTAACAAATGCAGCCATTTGTTCTTCTGATAGTTTTGAAAGAAGTGGTTTTCATAAGGAATAACTATAAATTACGATTCAAAAGAACAATGGAAATTCCTTTCTCTCCCAATTTGTTGGCTATGAGTTAGTTTTCTGTTCCCTGTGAGGCATTCAAATAGAAGCACATTAATTAAATGATAACAATAAAATGAAGTTATGATGTTTTGCATATCAAAGTATCCTAAAGAATTTCACAGCTTTATGGTAAATGCACAGTGTAAAAAGAGAAACATGGAAAAATTGTTCACATCACTTCCATTTATAATACTGAAATTACTAATTACTTGCTAAGTTCTATTTATCGATAATTCTTTTCAAGAAGCTCAAAGTATTTTACAGATATCTCTAAATGATCTTTGCCATTTTACAGATAAGGTTATTTGTATAATTAGAATTTTCATGGAAAAAGTAACTGATACTGAATTGAACTTACATTATCTTGAGCATTCAGTGGTTTTTATTTCCTTGGTCAGTAACATATTCCTTTAAGGGATATCTTTGAGTTTAGAATATATATTTTGTTTAGTATTTAGTTTTATGTATACATATTTAACTTAATATATTTTATATAATAACCTATTTTAAATTCAACACAGTATCTTATCGGGAAATTGTCTTTAACTAAGTTAATTTAACCAAGATATTGGAATCTTTTAAGAATAAAAGTTTTCAACATCCCTGGGTGCCATATTGTACCTGGATGGTACAATAGTGACACAAATATAATAGAACAACCAATAACTTTCTGATTTAATTTGAAGGTCCACTCCACAAGAGGAAACATATACCTGGTACTATAAATCTGGCCAAGAATCCATGGCTGGAGAACTCACAGAATTCTTGAGTAATTATAAATTATTCTGCTAAATGGACATAGAATTAAACTGCCCTCTGCAATGGTATTCTTATGCCTGTAGTTAGTGCAGCTTCCAGACCTTATGAGATAAGTGTCTTTGTGCAGTGGATTGTGGTTAACACGGAAGCTCATGGTCTAAAGGTAGAGAATAGGTGTCAGGGATGTACTCAGAAATAACTGGGCTATTGATATCACCTTCCCCAACCTAAGGCACAGGAGCCATGGTGGAAGAGGAAGGAAAAGACTATGAGAACCAGAGGTTGGGGATAACTGGAGCAAAACAGTGTCTTGTGAGAATGACTAATGAACTCACATGAATCAGCTATGGTTACCTGCACAAGACTTGCACAAGATCAAGCCTGTCAACCATCTAGTAAGGAATGGGAATGGATTTATGAACCTTGAACCATGACTGAAGAGCTTAGAAAAGTTGATGGCTTATGGGGCGGGGGATGAGTCAGTTTTTACTGAGTGTGGCTCCTGGTGGGTCAAATCTATTCCAAAAGATGGCCCCATAGCCATGAGCATATGGACAGCATGAAATGTACTTGATGGGTTAGACTTTTAAAGAAATAATATGAAGTTGTTAGAGTAGAGAAGTAGAGGTGGATCTGAGAGGAATTGGATTAGGAACTGGAGATGAATATGATCAAAAACACTTTAGGAAATTGTCAAATAATTAATGAAAATACGATAGTTTTTATTTGTCTATTATCAGGACTTAGGTATAAAATATTAGCCATATCATTTTATTTCCCTGGATATATGTACTTAAAGAACAATTTATTTACTTAAAGAGTAAATTACATGTGAAAGTAGTATATTCCTTATAAGTTGGTTGTGACAAGGGTTAAACAAGATAGTTAAATACTAGATTCCCACAAGACAGCAGCCACACAATGAATGGTAAGCTCCTTTTGCATTTCCCTTTAGGTGCCAAATTACTGCCAGCTGTGAGCACATCTGTTCACTTTCTCATCTGGGTCAAATTTTTGTTGGTTTTGTTGATGCATTCAGGAAAACTTCCCATGAACAGGGAAGGGATAAAGGACAGGTGACTGGGTTATTTTAAAGTATCTTGTTGTGATATTCCTGTATCAATGATTATAATAACTATATTAAACATTGGGGGGATGAGATCATATTTAGAGTTTAGGAAGTATACAAAGAAATGCCTCAGGATTCAAGTTAATAAACATATGAGTGAAAACTATAATCTTATGAGTAAATATATTACTTTACTTGGGAAGAGTTTAGTTGAAATTATTATTCCCTTTGGAGAATAATGCAAAGCTTTTCTCAAATCTAAATAATATAAACCATATTCCCTCTTTCTGCTTATTCAGTATTTTTTCCCCCAAATGTAAGGCAGGCATGTATTCATGGCTCCTTTAGAAGAGAAGAACAGAGTTAAAACACAGATAATTTTCAGTCTTGGCTCTACTGTGTACAAGTTATGTAATTCCAAACAAAATATCTCCAAATATTTAGATGTGGCTCCATAAAATGTGTTGTATGTGTACCTTACTTAAGAATTTGTTAAAATTTTGAATCAGAATACACCTGAAACACACTAGGGTTATGGTTTATCACAGGTGCTTAAAAGTTAGCCTTCTACTCATTTTAATACTAAGTAACTTTAGAACAAGTGCCTCATCTCAAATGCACTGTTAAATGGTGCATTTTACCAGCCCAGCTTGATATTTCTTCAAGCTGAATGGCTCAACTTCTTCCATAAAATATTGTCATCAGAATAATGGAGGCTTGGCTTTAAATATTTTCCATGCTTCCTGAATCAGGGCACATAGGACTCTCTTCAGAGCTCAGGCAACACACTCTCTAACTTCCTCAAGGTCTGACTTTGAACAATGATGGAAAATTCAAATATGTTCTCTACCGTTAAGTCTGTAAAGCCAAGAATACCAAAGCCAGAAGAAATATGAAAGAATATATTATTTTGTTCAGAAACTACTCATCCTTGACCAGCCTTTAAAATTATGAGGGACACTGAATTAATGAGGCAATGTGTTATCCTTATTCTCACACACACAAATATTTAAGAGAGGCTGACAGCTTAATTTTCTATTTTCATTTAAGATCTATATCCTGTGTGTGATTCTTGCTTCTGTTTTCTCTTCTGTACTTTATTCTCGGTTCGCTAACTTAGGTTCTCATTGTCTTCTTTCTCCTGGCTGCTCAGTTTCTATCTTTGACTTCTGCAGTGCTTCTTTTACATTGATGCTAGTAGAGCCAACTTTCTGAGACAAAGCAGACCATATCAGGTATTGTTTAAGTACACAAAATTTCCCAAGTAGTTTCAGAATAGAATCCCAGTTCTATACATGGAACACCCAGGATGCTAAGACCCGGCATAGAAGGCAAGGGAAGAGGACAGTGTAATTGGGGAATTCTTTAGTCAAGCACCCAGAAAACAAAAAAAAAAGGTTTACTGAGCTAGGCAAGGTGGCGAACACCTATAATCCCAGCACTGAAGGAGGAGGAGGAGGCAGGCTAATCTCTATGAGTTCAAGGCCAGACTGGTCTACAAAATGAGTCCAGGAAAGCCAAAGCTATACAGACAAACTCTGCCTCACAAATCTAAAAGCAAAACAACAACCAAAAAAGGCTTACTGAAGGCTAAGAAATTACAGGAGTATGAGACAACCTTACAATTTTGGGAGTCTGAGATTGGCGCTCCGGGACTGCTGACCAAGCACAATCATATGAAATCACACTAGAATAGCCCCTAAGACCCTCAAAGGCTTTGCCTTGGGAGCAAAGGGGAGATAGAAATCGGCCAGAACTTATAGGAAAATCAGTAACACAAACCGAATTCTGAGCTAGCTCAGTCTTGTGACCTGCCCGTTCTCTAACAGCCTGACAGAAGGAAATGGGAATGGACTCTGCAAGAGAAAATATGAATCAGAACTTTTAAAGACATGAAATCCAGTAAAATATTACCAGGCATTCCAGGAAGCAAATTAAACAAAAACATAAATTAAAAGCATACATATGGACAAAACAGATAACAGAGTTCCAAGATACAAATTTAAATAACTCTGATTTTCATGTTTCAATGAGTTTGCAAATTCTATAGTCACTCCGATACTGTCTGGCTTGTCGATCAGTGAACAGCAAAATCCTAGCGGTCAGCTTTGTGTCTAATCTTTCTCTGGGTCCAGAGATTTACTCCACCTGCAAACCAAGCTGGTCTACCGACACATAAAATTCCTTGATATCTGTTGACTTTCTCCACTGTTGCTGCCTGAGAGGTATCCTCTATATTCAGGAAGAAAGGAGCATCCCCATCTTTGATAACAGAAGCTCTGGGGAGGATGCAGACAAGCAGGCTTTGCCCCAATTGAACCCTTGGCTCATATCCCCTCCTCCAGAGTACAGTTTTCTATGTCTGTACTTCAAAACATTCAGGTTTAATGGCTTCTGAGTTCTATTTTTCTCTATGGAGGTTTTTATGTCATATAAGACTTAGTAAATAATACATAACCCTTTCTATTACTAATCTTTTTTTTTAGTGTAGTTTACAAGGTCTCAGCTGGAGTTCTCATTGGATATATAGAGAAAAAAATATCTTTTTCCTTCCATGCAATTCATACAGTTTCTCCTCATTCAAACCCTCTGTCACTGGACCCTCTAAAATAGATTCCTCTCTTCTTTGATATTTCCTCCTATGGTTCTTTGTTCAATTGTCACTTGTTTATATGTATTTGCTTGCTGACTACCTCCCACATTGGAACATAAGCTCAATGACTTGTATTCACTTCCCAACTTCCTGTGCTTAGAATAGCATTGCCCTCATAACGGGGTCAAGAATTTCCTGTTACATAACCTAGTACATCAATAAAGTCATCAGAAGCTCTAATTGTTTAGAAGTTTTTGTTAGAATGCATTTTAGATCCAGGACTCTGTCTATACCTGACACATTTGTGCATGACAATCTAATTACTTCTCCAGGGTTTTCTCGTGTGCAAATCTTAGAAGTTAGTGCTGTTGAAATTTATTTGTGGTCTATAACATATATGAATATAGTATTCATATTCATAATGTATGAAGAATTGGGTTAATCATCACACTCTGACATAAATGGCACAAAATGTACTCGGATAAGGGGGCTTTGAGCTGAGAGTTTAACTGGAGACATCTCGAAATTCAAAAAGGCAGGGAGAGAAGAGGGTGGCTGGTCAGCAGTTTCAAAATGGCATGTGAAGTCATCCTGAGAGAAATAATCATTTCACTGTAGCTGCTGATTTCATATAAAAGGCCACAAATGTCAAGCAATTGGAATTGATACCTTAACAGTGAGGTTCTCATTAGAATTTACCTCCTTGAAAGAATCATATTCTACGGATATACCACAGGTTAGCTATTCTGATAGGTGATTTCAGAATTGGCTAGTTTATACTGATAATTCTCTTTGTTTTAAAATTTTTTCATTAACATTTTTATTTTTAATTTGTTCAGTCTACATCCCAGTTGTAGCCCCCTCTATCATCGCCTCCTGATCCCACATCCCCTCTCCTTCACCTCAGAAAGGGGAGCCCTCCTCCCCTAACATCTGACTTCTTCCTCTCAAGTCTCACCTGTACTACCTGTATCCTCTTCCCCTGTGGCCTGTCATGGTTGCCATACCAGGGGGAAGTGATCAACGTGTGGGGTCTGGAGTCCATGACAGAAATAGTCCCTAGTTCCCATATTAGGGGACCCACAAAGAGACTGTGCTGCTTATCTACTACATCTGAGCAGAGGGTCTATGTCCACATCATGACTGGTCCTTCGTTGGTGCATCAGTCTCTGCAGTACCCTGTCCTCCACCTGGATTTTTTGGCTCCATTGGTTTCCTTGTGGAGCTCCTGTCCCCTCCAGGTCCCCTTATCCCACAACTCTTCCTTAAGACTCCCTGTGCTCCACCTGGGAATTTGGCTGTGTGTCTCAGCATCTGCTTGGATCTCCTGCTGAGTGAGTCTTTCAGAGGAGCTCTATGGTAGGCTTCCTTCCCGTTCCTTCTCTTCAGCTGCTTCTGGTGTCTATAGCATTTGTTCTTCTGAATGAGAATTAATCATTTCCCCTAGGGTCTTCTTTCTTTACTGACCAAAAAAATCCACCTAAAATCTAAGAGGAATTTAGGTCCATTAAAAATAAGGTTAGTAACTCTAAACAGTATCATCTCTAAATGGATTATAAACAGAATGAAAATACTACTTTCTAACTTATCCCATTCAGGGGTTAATGTACTATACTTTGTATATGCTTATATAAAACATATAATTAATCACACAACAAAGTTAGTTATATATTCTTTACTTGTATATAAAGCTGCTTTTTAAAATATTTTTTCCCACTAGAAACTGGGGAGGGGCAGTATCTTCCCTCCTCTCCAAAAAACTTGTCAGTGTCTGGAGACAATTTTGATAATCATACCTGGTAGAAGCTACTAGTGACAGACGCACATACAGGACATCCTCTTACATTAACCATCTACATACATGCAAGGGCTGAGAAATGAAGATTGACCCATATGTCCGATGTGTCTAGATTTAAATCAGCAAGTTTTCACAAGCAGAAGTTTGAAATCCTCACTGGAAGCTTTAAAACTTGGGAACACTCTTCTCTGCGTTGATGTATGGTTGTTGACACTCCCCATGGGAGACAGATCAGCCTCATCCACATTCCTCAGGCCGACTTCAGTAAATGCCTGGCGGCTGCGGTAAAGAGGCAGCAGGACTGCCACGTTGCTGCATACTTGGACGTATTCTGTACATCTGGACTGATCTTGAGTCTTTGGGAGACATACAGTATGTTCCTCAGAAACACTCACCTTGCTTTGCCCCTGAGTCCTTTAATTAATTACTGCCTTTCTTTGAATGAATGAGAGGTTAATAAGTATTTTACTTTGATGGAAACCCTAGGACCACACTCGCGTACTCGTATTTAGTTTTATCTATGTGTATCCATGTCTGCTTTGTGTATGTAGATGCCTTCAGAAGGCAGAGGAGGGTGTCAGAGTCCCTGGAACTGGAGTTACAGGTGGCTATAAACTGCCTGACATGGATGCTGGAAACTGAACTGGAAGATCCTCAAGTACTTCTAACAAATAAGCAATCTCTCCACCATATTCATGCTCTTTTATCCTTTGTGAATGAATATAGTTTTTGGAAGTGTTCTTTAAAAATCTTGTCATTAGCAATTAAAGGTACATATTGAAGTTATAAGCACAAGGGATTTTTAAACACTAAACACACTCACATAATCATACTCGAGATGAGGATTAGAAAGTCAAGATGAGGGAAGACCCACCTGCGGTCCACACTCTACTAGTCAAATAGCTTCCCTTTGTATCTTTCCACGTATTGTATAAATGGAATCAGTTGTCCTTACTACCATATATTGTATGATTGATAATTCTGCTTGATGTTTAGAAGATTTCCATTGTTTGTACATGGTAGGATTACTTTTTTTTATTACTCCAGAGTATCTAACTGCATTACTAGATCACAACTTATTTATCCATATGACATTCATTAATAGATAATTGATTTGAATAGTTTCACTTTATCCCTGCTATAAACAAATATTATTATTGTTATATTATTATTATTATATTAAACATTATATTATTATGACCTTCTATGCCCCATCTAGATATATATGTATTTGTGTTTTGTCACTATATATACACATTTCTGATAGGTATTTATAAAATAACTTATAAGGAGCTGGGAAACAATTTATATCTCTACCAGCAATGCACAGGAGTTCCAGTGGCTCCATGCCCTCATCCATACTTAGTACCATCAGCTGTTCAAACTAGTCATTGTGGTATTACTTGGGGATTTCTATTAAGAATGCATGATAAAATTAGTCAATATTTAATGTCTGTCAACCATTTGGATGTCTCTCTTTTGGATCACATTTGCTTTATGTGATCTATTCTGTTGATATGCCATGTTAATAATATCTCCTACATATGATTCCCCTTGAGAAGAAGGGAGCAACTCAATTAGCCTCTCCCACTTGGTCACTAGTCTTTTCACTCTCTGAGTTATGACTTTTGATGGCCAGAAGTGCTTAACTTTAGTGCAGTCCAATTTATCACTGTTTTCTTATACTTGAGTTTTTAATGTAAAAAACAAAACAGTGAAACCAGCTTGGTGTTATAAAACCCTCCTTAATCTCATATGCATCATATAATGTTAAAGGGACTGATTCCATAATTGCCCTTATTTCTTCTATTAAGAATTGCCACCATAATTTTTGTAGTTCCTACCAATTTCTTGTATAGAGCACTGCATTGTTATAAACAAAACGGTTCAATGGATTATCAAACTCTACATAAAGGAAGAGCTTCAAAATTTTTATCCCTATAATAATACAATAATGGAGAACTTGTATGTTATCTAAATTCATTTATATTACCATTTCAGTATATCTCAGGTATACAAATTATTATTTACTTATAACCTCTCAAATAACCTAGCAAAGATATCTTAATCACAGCACAGAAATTCTCAAGTCTAAAGCTTATTTAAAGTGCATCCTTTCAAATTATGATAATTTATGTCATTTCTTGAAAAAAATAATTTATTGAGTTATAATGACGTAGATAATATTCTTAAGGGAAACCCTTCTCCCAGTGTAGCGTCCATCCACTGTGTAACCTGAGGTAAAAATAAACTACAAACACTTGTTGGTACCTACAAGAACATGATTTCCTGCACTTTCTGTAAATGACATTTGCTATAATAACCTGATCATGTGTGCAACTGCCTTAGAGGGCTGATAAAAATTTTATATTATGCTACCCAAATATGGCCATTTCAGATTCTCCTTTTAGCTTTCCTCTCAGTATAATTGGTGTATGTTCACACAGAAATGAACACATATCTTTGCTACATATGTAGTCAACTATAACTTTTCAAGTCTTATTAGCTTAAGTTTGGCTGTAATTAAATTTGGGAAACGGAGTGCTTAACAAAGTTCCTTTGATAATTCTATTAACTGGTAACTACATGTTTCCCTATTATGAAGCTAGATTTTAATTATTATTTATTACACATTATATCCTACCAGTATCATAAGCATATAAACAAATCAGAATTTGCCAAACAAAATGAAATCACAAAACCCAAGGGTGCTATTCAATTAGACTAAAGGGTAGCAAGAAGTTACTTCTTGCTTTCCAATCAAACAACTTCAGAAGATCGAGGGCCAGGTCGTTCTGTATCAAAGCATATTATAGGATTATTAAATTAAATTGAAAATGCACTGGACCTTAGAACTAGTGTACATTAAAGATCCCTAGGAGCTTATATGGGACATGAAAACTCTAAAACTGAGTGAAAATTTCCTTTTTTACAATGTGGACTTGGTGTTATCAGACTATCCACCAATGTCCTAATTTTTTTTTAAGCAAAATACACATATGTCCTCTCCAGCCAAGGGCTGCACATCTGGAAGAAGGGGAAACATAACATTTACAAAGATTCTTTGTTCAGGATTTGCACCTTCTTTCACTTGACATGGTTATTCAGAACAGCATGAAGAATAACATGTGCATTTGCTTTCAAACAGTTTGTTACAAAATGGTCATGATTATGGACACAGGTCCACATGTTTGGCTTGAAAGAAATGTCAAAGGCTACCATCAATCATTGCCCTGATGTCTGTGCACTCATGCAAATATTCAGATGCTAAAAGAGAGGTGTGTACAACCTCTCTAGATGGCTTTTGTGATCCACACTTGTCTCTCAGTCCTGGACCATTCAAAACCTTAGTGAACCTTACCTTTACTGGAGGTAGAATCAAAGTATAGAAAGTTATTCTGAGGCAATCTACTTGTAGCACATTGAAATATCATTGCAATTTTGTTCTGGCATATACAGCTGTCCTTTTCAGTCAATGCCATTCCCACAGTGATAGATATTTTGGCAATGGTTAGTGAACATCAAAAACAAAAACAAAACAAAAAACAAACAAACAAACAGACAGACAGCACTAGACTTAACAGTATCCACAGTAGCTGGTGTCTCAGCACATCATGACTTAACTGCATCCATCTCACTATTGATCTCAGGTCAAGCACTACACACCCCACAGTTAAGCAGCAGATCAGCACAGAACTGTTACTAACTTCCCTAGAGAAGGAAGTGAGAAGGGTCAGGTGGGTCATCAACAGCAAAATCTTACTTCATCATTGTTTTATGACACTTGTGGTCATCAGAAAGTCTATAAAATAACCCACACATTCCTACCAGAAGTATCCCACAGTAGAGGAGTATGGGGATGAGACAGAGACAGAGATGGAGACAGACAGACAATATGCACACACGTGCACCCACGCACATGCACACACACCACTACAGACATATGGGATGGGATGGCTTTCTAATAATATAAGCACCTGCATCCCACATGAGAAACTATTTATTTATACTGATTGATCTCAATTTTACTCACATGGAAATAATATTTCTTGTCATTGGGATGTGATTTTTCTCTTTGAAAATATCTGCTCAATTTAGATATCACATTTTAGTTTTTACTTTCTGGGTGATAATGGAGGGCCTTACTTGACCAGAGTGAATAGATTAGATCATCCGTTTTGGCATGTATGTATGTAATTCCTGTCACTCAAGATTATAGATGTAATCTAAAAATAAAAAAGTAGAGTGTGAGATAAGATGAGGAGGAATCAAGAGTATGCCTTTAAGTGTGGCTCAAATCCCTAAGAGTTATAAAATGTACAATTCAGATTCTGCCAACTTAAATATTTATAGAACTCTCCCTCTCCTCTTTGCTCCCAGAAGATACCCAGAGCTTATTTTATAATTGAGTTATATCTAGGAGCAAAGTTATTTATACACAGATCAAAATATAATCATCAATGTAAAACAGGCTTATATAAACATTTCCAGAAACCATGCATATGAATGCAATGTACACAACATTACGGCCACAAAGCACTCAGAGTCCCCACATGAGATGAAATTACAACAATCCATCAGCTTTTGTTTCTCCAAGAATTAACATTCCAGAGGTACTGCAATTCATTTTGGCAATAGACACCAAATTTTACTTCAACTTGCTTGTAAGAAATCAAGAGAAAAACAGACAATAGGGAATGATGGAGGGGCCAGCAGTTTATGGCTTGAGGTTTTCCAAGGGTGGATGGAATTCAGGACCTGTCACTTTTATTAGCATGGAAAATTGAAGGGCATGCAATTAAATATGTGTCATAAGGATAGTTTCTATATAGATGTGGTCACATAGAGATGTTTACACCGGAAACATTCTGTACAAATATATATTCATTTTTACATATAAAACTATATAAATATATGTATATATTAATGATATACATGTTTATATAAATGTATCTATCTTTATCTCTCTGTTGGTGTCACACCTGTTAAAAACTCACTTCCTACTTTTGTTCAGTTTAAGAATTTTAATTTCCTGATTTAAAAAGTGGGCAAATGATATACATCCAAATTGAGAACAGCATTCCTCATGAAAGGCTATATGGAATCAACTTATTGGTCTATCAGTGAATGAATAAAGAAAATATGGTATGTAGAATAAAATACTATTTAGGCTTAAAAATAAAAATAATCTTGTCATTTATAACAACGTGGAGGAAGCAGAGCACAGGTCAAGGTAAGCAAGCTGGGCACAGAAAAGCAAACACTGAGGATTTCATACATAGATGGACAATTACATGTTAATGATTTAATATTTCACTTAGGTATTGGGGAGATCTATTATACAACACAACATTAATAACAAGACATTATGTTTTGAAAATATAATATTAAGAGTACTATTTAAGTAAGTATTTGTGGTAACATATTTTAATCAGCTCAAAGAGCCTATTTTATAATATATACATATTTCAAAATGTCACATTGCATAGAAGATATATGTGTGTGCGTATATATATATATATTACTGTTAACCTAAATTTGAATGAAATAATATTGATTGATTCCTAACAAAATTAAAAGAGAGCTATATTTTTATTCTTACACACCATGTTTTTAATATCAACATCTGGAAAGGGGGTTTGGTATATCTTAAACATTTAAGAACAAAAAGTATAAATGCTCTTATTTTACAGACACTTGCTCCAGTTTTATGAACAGTATTCCTAGGAGGCCTATGCATTAAGGGTTTGATATCCATTGAAACAATCTTAAGAGGTACTGTGGGCTGTTAGGCAGAGGAGTGTAGAGGGAGGTCCTCAGTTTACCATTCATGCCCTGCATCCTAGCTATGGATGATGTGAGCATACGCTCCAACACACTCTCTCATCTTGAAGCTCTGCTTCCACTAGAGGCTCAAACCAGCTGGGCTGCCCTGTTTTGGACCTGAACCTCCAAAACTGTGAGTTTACATAAACCTGCCTCTACTTCTCAAGCAGCTTGTGTTAGAACCTCTTTTGTTGTAACATGGAGATGACTAACACTTACACCATGGATGTTGGGGATTAATACTGTTATTAATTAATACTATTATTACCATGAAGTAGGATAACCCCTTAAAGGCAGGCTCCTGGCCTTTTACCTTGCTCCAACCTCACTCATATCAATCGCTATGCTCCGTGCTGAACCAGCTTTATGGGCATCCATGTTAGTTCAAAGAACAGCCATGCTTCCACATACACTAAGAGCAGATTTTTTCATTGTCCAGGTGGCTGTGACTTAGAACTCATCTTGTCTTCAGACTCCACAGGTTAAAAGGGGAAGAGAAAACCTCCCTAAAACAGTGAGATGGGACCACACTCACAACACACACACTGACACGTGGTCCATACTGTGGTCTATCTCAGAATCCCTCCTTCCAGTACTTATTGGTTTTATTGTTTTGTTTGTTTTTGCCTCATGCTTATCTTTAGAACTGCCTCTCTAAAGGTGCATCTATGAACAATGCCTAATTTGTAGCATCAAAATAGCAGCATTGAATTTAGATGCGAAGATTGAGGCTTACATCTCTGTGTTAGATTTTGGCCCTGGTGATTGACCCTATGTGATTCATTCAAAAATTAATCACTCCAGGCTCAGCACAAGATCCTACCAACTGAAGTATATTTCTAAAATATTTATTTAGTTAGCCTTGTGTGTGTACAGAAATTTTCTCTTGGTATTAGTTGGCTTCTTAAATGCACTGTGTCAATCAGGGCTATTGTGTGAATATTTCAACACATTGCCTGAAATAACTATTCAAACCATTACAGTGTTGTTAAGGAGTCATCAGCTGTAACAGTACTAATGAATATTAATGCCCTTTTATATTGGGTTGGCACTGAAATAATAGCAGTTGTCATGTAGCACAAACAATTTCATGTTGGGGATTCTGGAAAGTCATTTTAATGTGAAATGCCCTTTAGATTACACTCTGTGGTTAGCACGCAGATATAGAATCAGCTGTGATCGGTACAGCTAACAGCTATTCCATTAGAATAGTGTTGAAATGAAATGGGATTTTAAAATAACCCACTTCCATCATCTACTGCTTTCAGTATTTTATAGGGCAGATTAAATACTTCTGGTTGGGGAAAAATATTTGGGTAAAGGACATCAACTAGAATGTCTTTTTCAGTCACCCCAAATGAAAAGAACTTAATCAGAATTTAAAGGGCAGAGAAGTAGTGTGTGAGGTCCTGAGACAGTTTTCTGCCATTTGAGAAAGATATGACATGAGGACTTTTACCCAGATTCCCAGTGACCACATCATACAGATGAGTCATAGTTAAGCATGCTTTATTTCTTTACTCTGACAAGAAAAGGGAAGGGCGACTCCTGTTGTAGTGTTCTGCTGTCGTATATCTATGTTCAATGACTGGAATTTGACCACATTCTTTGACAGCTTGTCATTGACACATGGTAGAGCCACCCCCTTGCCTGGCTTCTGTTCAAATAAACTAACTGGAATTATTGCTTTTTCAATTCCATTATGGGGGAAAAACCCTATTTACTAAGATAGACCATGGCTATCTTTTTGTACAGAAAAAGTAAAACCTAATCATGAGAAAGCCTTATGCTGTCATCAGCCCTTCTATAACAAGTTTATAGCAATAAACTTACATTCTTGAGCATTGACTATTGCCAGGCTCTGTTTAAAGATGTCTCGTGGATTGCCTCAACCAGTCTTCAGCACAGCTCTATGGTGTATCTCCTGCCACCATCCCCAGCATGGTGTTGGAGAAACACATGGTCCTACACCAAATGATAAACTAGGATTTGAGTCTCACCCACCATTCTCTACAGCCTACACATTCAGTCCTAAGACCATGGCTTCCCAATAGTGAATTGTTCATTCCCTGCTTCCGACATAGTAGAATTTATGGAGATTACAAGTTTTCAATAGTTAACCTTCTATTTCCTAAAACAGCAATAAGAGGTTATCACTGGCAAAGGGAATCAGGTCATGGATTATGGTTGTCAAGGAAGAAGATGCTAGCTGGGTGTGGTGGCACACATCTTTAATCCTAGCACTTGGAAGGCAGAGGTAGGTGGATCGATGTGAGTTCGAGGCCAGCCTGGTCTACAAAGTGAGTCCAGGACAGCCAAGGCTACACAGAGAAACCCTGTCTCAAAAAGCAAAAAACAAAACAAAAACAAAAACAAAAAAAAGGAAAGAAAGAAAGAAGATGCTGTATGGGGCAACTGAAGGTCATCTCTCCCTTTTTCCATCTTCTCAGTGGTGGAAATAAGAGGACCCAGAGTGAATTTACACCAATTGGTCCTTTCCTTTTAACTAGGTTATTCCTGAACCAAGGAAAAGATTGACAGTAGGTTATCTTCAACTACCTGATGCACTGGGAGCAAGCCTGGGCTCCACAAGACCCTGTCTCATAAAAGCAAACAAAAACTACCATCACCTACAAAATACATACAATGTTCCCAAAAGCAGTGCTGCATCTGCCTTTAACTGTTATTGTGGATTGTCCTTGGATACACCACACTATGGCACAGTGCAAAGGAACTCAGGATGAAAACACTTCTCAGTAAGCTAGAACATTTCTAAAGTACAGGTACAGAAAGTTTACATGCAAGAATTCCTAAACATGTGTTTTCTTCAGATAATTCATCTAATCAAATGTATCTGCTTTGTAAATAGGAAAAAGACCCGAGACACTCTCTTTAACTTCTTTCCTTGAGCTTAATACATCAAAAGCTCTATGCCAGCCAATTAAATACTTCACATCTTTAAAAATCCAGGGCCCAAAAGCCTGGAGCAGCCAAGGATATTTCTAGGCCTTGTTTAATGTGGCTAAACACTGAAGTACTTAAAGGTGGCTTTTTCTTATCTTTGTGGGGTTACATTTTATAAGCACACAGTCATCACCCAAAGAATTTAGCTTTGCTAAAAAAATATGTTCTTAAAAAAAAAAAAAAGATTTCCTTTCATTTAATTCAGTAACCAAACCACAGATGCTTCTGGTAATATTTTCACTAAACATGGAGTACGAACCATCAATTCTAGATTGAGAATTGTTTGTTTAAACCCCAAGCATTTTAAATGACCAGTTTTCTACTGTTTAAGCATAATTTCACTTTCAACACTTGGAAATATAAAACTCCCATTCATGTGCTCTGCAAACATTCCTGCTTTCACAGCTTTATCCAGATGTGAAAGAAAAGAGGTTCAAGTCTTAGGGGACAGACTGGGGTTTCAGAAGAAAAACCATGTCGATGGGCTTTGCTTCCAGGACAGTCACCCACAGGCAGAAGTGCAAAATCTGCTGTGTTAAAGGTTAGCCCAAAATTCAGAGTTGCCCCAAGTCACCATTCTATGGCAGCTTGAGTCTTTCCTACACAGACAGCTTGTGGGACTCTCCAAAGCTCCCCCAGCTACACAGCAACAGTGATAAACGCAGGCCGCTTGACCATATTCTCTGACCGTACTCCATGCCTACAAAATTTTCCATAGAGTGAGTGGTGCTTTTTTTTTTTTTAATGTTGTCTACCTAAACTCTCTCATTGAATGTTCACAGACTATTCTGTGGGCTGCAGGGAAAGCATTAGGAATTTTTTTCTGTCTTTATATTTTTTTTCCCCTTCATCTCTGCTTACTATCTACGGGGAAAGTGGAGGAGGAGGAAGAAGGACATGAGAGTTTTGTGAGACAAACCCTGAAGACAGTGATGGCAGAATGAGGTCATGCAGAATGCTCGGGACAAAGGCTGAGCCCGGAACACACCAGGTACCCAAGGGTCTCACTTCCCTTCCATCTTTGGAGAAGATACAGGAAGACCCACTCTGTGATTTACTAGAATGTATGGACTTTCGAATTTGTGTCAGAAAAATGTGTCAAGTGCAACTGAAATGTGGCTCTCCCTTAATACTGAAATCTATTGTTCTCTCAAAGGTGAACATCCTCCTATCTGTCACATTTCAAATGCACTCATCTTTGAAAAACAGACCTGTTTAATCTTATTGTTGATTTGTAAGCCTAGCACCGGGGACTGATAATTAACAGACCCAGTGGTGATGTTTAATTTTTACAGGAAGGACTTGGATTCAGAATTCAACACTAACATCTCATTTTGACTAGTCACTTCACAAGCCAGGACGCAACATCTGCTGGCATCTGATTTTATTTGATCATCAATGTGGTTAGGGGATTTAGATAGAATCATTACTCCCATTTTCCAGACTCAGGAATGAAATCTCCGAATGCAAATGACTCATTCAAAAGTCAAGGCACAGTTGGTGAAGCTGAAATCGATTCTGTGTCTTCTAACTGCAAATGCTGTGCATTTTCTAAATGGTAGAAGACTGCTTCCTAAGGATGAAGGTATATGAAACATAACCACCTTTTCATTATCAAGCAGCATGGGATTCAAGCAAACATTAATTCTATGGTACTCAGAGAGGGCCCAGGTCCCAGGCATGCCTCAGAAGAAGCTTAAGTGGCACCAGGATTAGGATGGTCTGATGGGACCAGGTTACTGTGAACACCTACAGATTTGAGTTGTCAGCAGAACAGACTTGGTATGGGCTATCCCAGAGGCTCTTTGCTCAGTCCTATTCTAGTGTATATGGTGTGGCCTTAGAGTTGAGTGGGAGCTGATGCTGTCCCGGTACTGATGTGGATATGAGTGATGCACAGCCTAGGAAAGAAATCAAGCTCATAAGCTATGTTTTGCTTATTTATGTTCTAAAGAATCACAAAACACTAAGAAAGCCATAACATCTGTGACCTTTCATATGAAGTATATGCAACATTGAATTCTACATGATACCAAACCTACCCACAGGCACCTTCCGATTGGGCACTTTTGGTATAGAGCAAAAGAAAATCTGTGCTCATACTTGGCTATGAAAAACAACCTTGTACACACACTGAACAAGAGCAAGAAGTTACAAAGGAAGTGAAACTAAAACAATATAAATTTGCATTTATACAGAGAAGTTGTTTTTGTCACCCAGGGCAAAGAGAGGGAGTTTTATCAAAGAGGCGATAGCAGGTCAATTCTGAGGGGCAATAAACCCTATTGTTAAGAAAATAATACTTTGTAAGCTGTCTTGAACATCCTGCAAACTTGGTGAATGGACAAGGAGCTTGCACAAGCACAGCTGGTAAAGACAGGAACACACAAGTCAGAGATTCCCAGGGTAGCGCAGGTGGAAAGAGCTTAGGTATCAGCACTGAGCTCCCAGCAGCCAAGGCACAGGCCTGTGAGAGCTTCAGGGCTTCCATAGGGATCCAGCCAGCTGGCAGCGCAACATGCCCTGAAGCTTCCAAAAGACATCCACAGACGCATCGGCCTCCCTCACTTCCTTCATCGTCTTTGCTCAATCCAAGCACTTGCTTTGCTTGTCAGAATTGGAGGTACTGAGAGTGTGTACCGGATGGCTTCCTTCTCTCAACGAATCAGGCAAAGTGTCTGACAGACGGGTAAATAAATCCACTCACTGGGGTTTCCTGAAACCATCATAGTCTTGAGATTACCAGCAACAGGAGTTTTTAAAAAAATGATAAAAAATGTACCTTAAGTACAAATAAAAGGAAGTACTGGGAGGATATTGCATGATTCAGAAACATGGGACCACTAAATTCCAGCCATGAAGGACAGGAAGCAGGACATGTCTGAGCACTGAACATGTGAACTAATGGCCACCATTTTAGAGAAAAAAAATGCAGTTCCATTTGTTTCTTATTTTTGTGTCTCGTGTTTAAGGCTCTAAGAAGCCAAGGATAGGAAAACCTTGAAAAAAAAAAACAAAAAACAAGAAACAAAAACGTTTTCCTCTGATCCACAAGGAATGAGAGACTGTTGAAGAAATGCTTCATCAACACAGGCTGGGAATCTTTTGAAGGCAAAATAACAAAGGACATGTACAGCCTCCCAGGCACGAAGTTAGCATCACTCAATAGGGATCCACTCAAAGTGTTACGTCCATCTGCTGTGACACTGTCAGCTCCTCTAGAGGGTTGATGTTATCTCTGAATGTTCTAAGCAACGCTCGCTACTAGGAGGCCCCATTTTCCTATATTTGAACCTAATGTTACTGCATATACACCTTCAGTTAAAGTGATTCACAAGTACAAAGCCCATACATGAGTGAGATAGTTGTGGGAATTTCTTAGATTTTTGTATTACTTTATTTATTTATGTGTGTGGGGGGCATGCATCTGTGTGTGTGTACCTGTGTGTGTATATGTGCATGTGCATGTGCCCATGTGTGTGTGCATGTGTGCATACATACATCCCCTGTGGTGTACATGTAGGGGGTCAGAGAACGGCTTGACAACTTGGCAGGAGTCCATTTTCTTTTTCTGCCATGTGGATTCCAGGGATCAAACCCGGGTAGTCAGGCTTGGTGGCGAGCATGTTTCCCCTCCGAGTTCCTCGATGGAGCAGCAGTGTTAAACCACAGGCCCATTCTTCGGCACTATTTATAGGAAGTCATGTTGAATGGCCACCAACAAGCAGAAACATTACTGGGAGAAGCAAGTGGTTACACTGACCTTCTCTCCAACCCTATTTGTCACTAGGAAGTCTAGTGACTTTAATTTCTGATAGTAAGCAAAAAAAGAAAAAGAAAAAAAAATCCAGCCATCACTATTGTGGCTGGAGAGATGGATCAGTGGTTAAGAGCATCTTTTCTCGCTGAAGACTCTGGTTTGGGCTTCAGGACTCACAGGGGTCTGAAAACCATCTGTAACTCCAGCTCCATGGGCTCTGTCACACCCTCTTCTGCCCTCTCTGAGCTCCAGGCCTGCATGTGTTGCTCATACATAGACTCAGGCCCACTCATACAAGTAAACATAAATAAATGTTTGGGTTTTTTTCTTAAATAGCGAAAACCAAGATTCCTAAAGAAAAACAAACATCGGATATACAAAGTCTCTGAGTAGAACGCAGCAGTGGAAAAAGCTAGCATGAAAAATTAAAACAATAACTGCAAAATCTGACAGGAGCTACGAAAGGAACATTAGCACAGCCTTAGGAAGCAGCGTGATTAGGAAGAAAGCAAGCTCTTCAGTGGGCCTAAAACGATGTGTGACTGCAAAGAATTCGGGGGCATTCTTCAGTCTGCACTAATGAGTTTACTTTCCTGCTGCGCATTTTCACATGTAAAATGAACATTAGAGACTATGGAAAAATGACTCTGGCCTCTATGTTTAAGTGAGATAATTAGGTGAAAATTGTACGCAGTATAATTTCCTCTTAACGGGTAATTCCACGAGATAATTTGAAACTCAATTATAATGCAAAAAAGTATCTTCTTGTTTCTGAATACCTCTCATCAATATCTTTCTTCTTCTTATTTTCTCTCATGTTTTGGGTATAATAATGGAAGTTTTTGAGTGTGCCTTCTAGTTAATTCTGACAAATTCTAAGAGGAGCCAAGTACCCGCTCCACTGAACAGTCTATTTCAAAGCCAGGAGCAGAGCGGCTTGGAGTCCTCTATGGGAAAGAGGTCAAACATCCGAAACCAGAGCCCTGACCCCCTTACATGAACTTAACAGCTACATCCAGAGGAGCTCCAGAGAGTGCTCTTAAACTGTGTCTAGTTTGAATTTCCCAGGACAAAGCTCCTTGGTCTGAAAAAATCAGATAAACTCGTTTTGACATTAAAATGTGACTTTTTTTGGTCACGTGGTCAGAGATTGATAGGACTGAGATGTGCTTAATTTTCTCAGACAAGTCAGGTCTAGCCCTTTAGGGCAAGAGACCTTTTTTTTTTTTACTTGTATATATGTTGAGTTTTTTTTTTTTTTAAAGCAGACTTAAGGAGCAGCAGTGAAAGAAGAATAGGAATAAATCTGAAGAAAGAGTGTTAGGTAAGAAAAACTTCCCTCTGTAGTATAGAAGAGAGAGGATGGGGTAGGACTTGATTCAATAGCAGTGCAATATGTTTGGTCAGCATCTTCAGTTAGTGAGTAGAATTAATAATTCAATGAAAGACTTCCAGGGATAAGGACACCTGGTTGCTTTCATTTCACTCACACATCAAATATATTGTTTAATTAGGAACTACAAATATTATTCCCACATTTATTTATTTTTCTGTATATTATATATATATATACACACATATATATATACACATACATACATACATACATACATCATGGGGTGATTAAATCGATCAGATTAATAGATATGTTGGCCTCCAACAGATATGTTGGTTTTAGTAATATTTACTAATTCAAAGTATTATGTTCACTGTGAAAAGGTCAGCCATGGAAAAATTTGTGCTAGTCTATGAAAATCCCGGGCAAAAAAATATTTCTGTCAAAAAAATATATTTCTGTCAATAAACATAAGTATAGCCAGATTACTCCACTTGGAATGCAATTTCACCTAATATTGTTTAGATATCAGTTAGTTCTAAAAGTGCAACTCTACAGACTCTACGACTCTGAAACTCTACAAACTAGGACATGATTAAAGTTGCAAGACAGCTGGTATTAAGCTCATATTTACTGATTTACAGAAATCTTCTCTCAGTTGTTGATAACCCCTTTCTTCTCAGCACAATGATTGTACTGAGGAGATCCTTCCAAACATTAAGTGAAGAAGACCTGCCTCAAGGACCAGAAATGTCCATCCTTATAAAAAACTCTACTTCTTGAGTATCCAAAAATTCTTTTCCTATTGTAGAAGTAGGCTCAAGAGATGGTAAGAGCAGGCAGCTCTCTGCTAGTTCTACAGGAGACTTACTGAGGTCTCCTATACCAAAGGCAGCCAGCTGCAAAGATGGCCCAATCAATTGGGAATTTTCTTCTACAATGTTTTGCTAAATGCTATTAAAAGCTCCCAGAAAGCGCTAAGAAGCTAAATCAAAGATAATTCAATTACTCCCCTAAATTGCAGGCCCCATTGCATGTTGGTTTCATTCCAAATGCTACATCACTATTTATGCGAAAATGGACAGGGTTAGAGAACAGGGTCTTCCCAAGGCCCCTAGCTGGCGTCTCGTCTAATTGAACACCTTGTTCTTATTTGCTCTTCTCTACCAGAAATATCACCCCGTACCCAGACACATCTCTGCTTACTACCCACCTTTGCCTTCCTCATTTCTTTAGAAAGTCTCTCAGTATTCATATCAGCCATCATGCTGTTCTCTAATTGTGTCTCACACTGAAGTTGTAATTTCATATTACTCAGATATTTTCATTATTCTATATTTGACCCATTCATCTAAGTGCTAGAGAAGGACCATTTATTTCTCTATTGTGACCGCAATACTCCACGCAGCAGCAGAAACATAGTAATTGCTTAATTAGTACTTACTAAGTGATTCGATGGACAACTCATTGGACTGACAATAAGTGTATAAGATTTTTCAAGGAAGAAAAAAATCTAAAGAGAAAAATATTCTCTAGACGTAACTGAAGATTCAAGACTTAAGTGAAAATTGAAGAAGACTCATATGATCAACGTCAGGGTGATGATTTGATTTAATAAAGTTATTATAATTAGCTAGTTCTGGTCTCAAACCACACACACTGCACCTAACTGTTCATTCCATAAAAGCCTAATACAAGTAAATGGTTCATTTTGGTAAAACAGATTCATGTAGAGTACATTCTAAAGTGAATTATAAAGTAGAGATCCTTGTAGAAGAGGCAGAGCTAAGAAAATAGACCACATTAACGAAGATAGTTCAGTCATGGGCGGAACACTGAGGTGTTTCTGGTTGATGGGACTCAATGAGGAAGCTAGGAAAAGAAGTCAGATACTTCAGAGCCATTGGCATCAAATGCCCACATCTAAGTTTGTGTCTAATAAAGTCTGTGCTTTTTTCCCTTTGGAAATAAATATATCAAGAAATTGCTGTTTTTCTGGCCAAAGAGATGGCTCACCTATGGTAGAAGAAGGCACCTAACTCCTGAAAGTTGCCTGCTGACCTCCACACACATCTAGGCACCCAGAGACGGACAAACGGATGCACAGACACAGACATAGACACAGACAGAGAGAGAGACAGGCAGGCAAGCAGGCAGGCAGACAGACAGACGGACAGACAGACATGCACACACACACATACACATAGAGGCAGATAGGCAGGCAGATGGAGAAAAAGAAGAAGGAAGAAAAGTAAGAGGAAGAATAGGAGGAGGAAGAACAAGAAAAAGAATAAATTCATTTTGAAAATTTAATTGCTATTTTTTAAAATAAAAGTTAAATAGCAGCTAAATGGTGTCTTCAAAAACTCAGTTTTAACATTCTTCTGATATTTCAAGGCAAGTAAAAGTTTTAATAATTATATATATACTTAATTTACTATATAACATTGTATATAATACAATATATTGGGCAGTAATCACAGTAAACTCGTTCAAGTTTCATGCCACCCCAAAACATACATCGTTCTACTAATGTCTACATACTAACCTACTAATGTCTTATAAACTCAGGCATCACTATAATCGGGATGTAAAGTGAAAAGAATTAAAAATTCAAAAAAATGAATCCTAAATTAAAGTTATGTTTAGTAAATAATAAAAAAACACTGTGAAGGCTTGGGGCTTTTAAAGCTATTAGTTTTCACTTTTTTATTGTCTATTTCTCAGTTATCTAGCCAGCTAAAACTAAATAATGGGGTCTGGAGATGCAGTTGTACTAGGGTGTGTGTTTAATCTGAGCAAAGGATGACACTAAATTAGATCACAGAAGTCGGAACTGATAATGCACACAGGAGACTGAGTGCCTCTTCCTGATTAACTTCATTGGATTACAATCAGTCAGCTATTTAGAAACTTAACCATCTTGAGTTCTTGCTGATGACTGTCCAGATCAATTGCAGGTGGCCATTTGAGTCATTTGTTAAACTCCAACAGAACGGATAAGAAGAACAAGAAGTTTTTCAAAGGCAGATGATTCTGTCTTGTTAGTCAGGTGGCTATTTCTTCCAGGAGTTCATTATTTAATAAGAAAGAGTAAAGAAAACTAATGAAATCATCCCAAGAGTCAAGCCCTGGCTCTCCAAACAGACAGACTCTGGAAACAAAGGCGTGTCCAACTTGGTCTTCTGGCTTCATCTATTCGTATTCAAGTCTCCTTTTCCTTAAGGATAAGACACATCCAAATAAAAGCTTCCCCCTGCTTCATTTTCAAGCTTATACACATTGTGGTTGGGAAAAAGGAAGTTGAAAGATACATGGAACTGACCCAGACCAAAAAGTGACAGTAATACTCATCAAATTGAATTTGTCAGTGACTGGTACCAGAATAAAAAAAGTGTAGATCTTTTCTCAAGGGAAAATACATCGTTGTTTTCACTTCAGATTCATGGGGGAGAGGTAGGCATGTAGAGGAGGAAAGGGAAGAGACCGAAAGCAGTATTAAGACAGTGTATGTAAAGGCCTCATAGCAACATATAGTAGTTCCAAACACTCAGCCACAGACTGGCCCTGTGAACACATGAGAGTGTGGTTTGGACAAGCTTTCACATTGTGTAGCTCATCTGCTCATGACCGACCTAACTCCTGCTGCAGAATTACCTTCTCATCTACCGACATGAACTGTTGCTGATTTTTAAGGAAAGCAATGCAACTTAGTATTAGTTATAGCACTTGCTTTTCCGTAACTTAGAGGCAGTTAGTTGACAATGTCCTGATACTAAAGCAATTAGACCATTCTCTGTGCTCTTTTTTTTTAAATTATAATAACACTTTATTTTTTAATTTTTTTTGATTTTATGCCTTTCTAACTTTTATTTTTTTATTTTTTTATTAATTTATTCTTGTTACATCTCAATGGTTATCCCATCCCTTGTATCCTATCATTCTTCCCTCCCTCCCATTTTCCCCTTACTCCCCTCCCCTATGACTGTTCCTGAGGGGGATTTCCTTCCCCTGTATATGCTCATAGGGTATCAAGTCTCTTCTTGGTAACCTGCATTCTCCACAGTTGAGTGGAGAGTGGGGTATGACTTTCACATGAACTCTGGTGCCTCATATTTGACCATGTCCCCTGGAGGGGGAGACCTGGTGGCACTCAGAGGAAGAATAGCAGGTTCTCTGTGCTCTTGAGAGATCTTGGTTGAGGTGAGTCCCTGGCTTGGTTGAGGTGAGATGGTTCCCTTTTCTGTTCAACAGGCTTGATGATCTCTGTGGCTTTCTTTGACACTATTTTCATAACTCTTTTTAGTACTTGGAAACGTAATCTTCTTACTAGTATTCATCCACTCAAATACAGATTTAAATATTTTTAACTGACCTAATTACTATGCAAATCAGCAAAGGAGAAAAAAAAAACACCCCTGGAACATCTGGCAGTAAATGGTGGTGCTTATGAAGGTACTTAGAGTTCATCATTTTATCACAGAATTTATATACTTTCCTCTTCTCCTAATCTGATAACTATGTGTAATATAAAAAATAACCTCTAAACAACTAAGCTTAATTGTAAAACTAAACTATCTGGGCTTCAACCCCATCAGAGACTCAAAAAGGAATAAAATTAATTACCTGCGTGTACCCAGAGCGCAGGTTAGTAGCTTTCCAAATAGGAAGATGACAGAGAGAGTTTGCTGCCTGAACAGTCACCCAAAATTCTCTACAGTGTTGGGGCATGATCTTCAGCCTTCTGGCCCAATATATCTGACAGGCATATTTGTTTGGCAGGAACTACTGAGGACTTGCTTACCCTGTCTTGGCGGAGTTTGGCTGTGGACTCTGCCTGCATGCAAGCTTGCCATTTTTTAAGGCAGAATTCTGTCTGTAGGGGTTGAGATTTTTCAAGTCTAGATAGATGTTTTAAGTTGATAATGACAAGATATGACAGATATTGATTTATATTCAGAATTTTAGATGCACCAAGATAGGAAAAATGTTTTCTTCAAGGCTGTCAAATACAAATAGCCAAAACACTAAGAATGTAACATTTATATAATTCCTAATTGTGTCATGGTTCTTCTTGCTGAAGGCAGTTTATTGTATATATGTATAATAATATAAATATATATGTAAAAATAAAAAATATTTAATAAAAAAGAAAAAATAACCTTACCTAAGAACCAAGAGGAGTCATTGAATATACTCTTGATTTACTTTTAAAATGTTTCATTATTTTATTAGTAAGACTGCTCTGCCTGCAGAGATGCCTGTGTGCCATGTATGTGTTTGGTGCCTGCAGAGGCCAACAGATGGTGTCAGGTTCCATGGGACTAAGTTACAGACTGTTGTAAATGGCCACCTGGCACTGGGGATTGAAACTAGTTCCTCAGTGCTCCTACCAAGTGTGCCACCTCTCTATCCCCTCCTTTACTGACTTATCTTTAAAGCTGAGTTTCTCTAGATCTTATGATTTGACAGGGAAGAACAACATCCATATGAAAATCTAGGGACTTTATCTAGGAGATCATCAACAGTTGATTCCTCTGATGCCATATAATCAGGGTATATTTTCTGGGGATCATTTAAACATCCCCCAAGAGTTGACTGTGGCTGGAAGGTGGTTTATAACAATGGGCAAGGATATGTTTCAGAGACAATATGTGGACTCAGGTATTAATTCTAGCACTTATGTTGAATATACTGTCTTGGGTAAGTCCTAAAATCTCTCCTCATTTCTCCTTTCTTCAAAATGGAAGTAATATTAGTTCATACTTCTTAGGTTATGGTACAGTGTTTGAGTTAAGATACAAGCTATGTCTTATCTGAGACATAGAACACATCAAATAGACATGAGCGCTATTAGTTTTCATTATCATCTCTTTTACTTTTGAGATTATAATATAATCACACCATTCCCCACTTTCCTTTTTCTCCCTTTAAATCCTCTTATGTACTCCTTCCCTGCTGTCTTTCAAACTTATGGACTTTTAAAAAATTAATTGTCTTACATGCATTTATGTATACGCAATCATAGAATAAAATGTAACCCTCTCAATCTGTAAAGTGTTGCTTGTGTGTGCACATGTTTTCAGAGATGACCACTTGGTGTTGGATAACCAGTCCCTGTGCTCATGCCTGGGGAAGATCTCCGCCCTCAGCATTTCTTAGTCACCTGTAATTCTTTTAAGAAATGCAAAGTTAGGGAAATAAGGTGCTCCTGTGGATTTGTTTTGTTTTGTGTTTGCCCTTCACTGCCCATCTGAACAGAGACATGAACACTGGAATAATTTTTTCAAAGTTAGGGAAAACAAGCTAGATGAAAGGAATAAAACAAAAATAGAATAAAATTATAAGTGAAAACGAGTATGAGGGAATAACAAAGGTTAAATGATGGGAAGTGGCTGGGAGGTAAGGAGGTAGAAAATAAGAACGAAGGAAAAAGGGAAAACAGACAGATAACTGAGACGGTAGTGTTTATTTATTTAGGGATGTATATTCTTATACATATACATTAGTTTTCCTAGTGAAAATTACTAATGAGAGAAGACATGGATTTGGCAAGGAATATATGTGGTATTTAGTCATGTATGAAGATGATCAACTGTATTAAGAATAAATCTATTTATTAATTGTGGATTTTAGTGCCTGAGCTATTGGTGTTCTGTTCAGGAAGTTGTCTCCCATGCCAATGAGCTCAAGGCTCTTCCCCACTTCTTCTTCTTTTGTTTGTCTGGTTTTATGTTGATGTCTTTAATCCACTTGACATTTAGTTTTGTGCAGGGTGATAAATATGGATCTATTTGCATTTTTCTATATGTAGACATCCAGTTGGACCAGCACCATTTGTTGAGGGTGATATCTGTTTTTCATTGTATGGATTTGGCTTATTTGTCAATAATCAAGTGTCCATAGGTGTCTGTATTTATTTCTTGGTCTTTGGCTCAATTCCATTGATCAGCCAGCCTATTTCTATGCCAGTACCATGCTGTTTTTATTACTGTTGCTCTATAGTACAGTCTGAGATCAGGGATGGAGAGTCCTCCAGAAGATCTTTTATTGTACAGGATTGTTTTAGCTATTCTGTTTTTTTGTTTGTTTGTTTTTCCATATGAAGTTGAGAATTGATTTTTAAAGGTCTGTAAAGAATTGTGTAGGTATTTTGTTAGGGATTGCATTGAATATGTAGATTGATTTTGGTAAGATAGCACAAAACCTCTGTAAAGCAAACAACACTGTCAGCAGAACAAAATGACAGCCTACAGACTGGCAAAGGATCTTCACTGCCCAACATCCAACAAAGGACTAATATCTAAAATATATAAAGAACTCAGGAAATTAAATACACCCAAACCAAATAATCCAATTAAAAATCGGGTACAGAGCTAGACAGAATTCTCAACAGAGGAACATCGAATGGCTGAGAAACACCTAAAGAAATGTTCAATGTCCTTAATTATCAGAGAAATACAAATAAAAATGACACTGAGATTCCATCTTATACCTACCAGAATCGCTAAGGTCAAAATTTCAGGTGACAGCACATGCTGGCAAGGATGCGGAGAAAGGGGAACACATCTCCATTGCTGGTAGGAGTGCAAACTTGTACAACCACTGTGGAAATCAATCTGGCGCTTCCTCAGAAAATTGAGAATAGTTCTACCTCAAGGCCTAGCTATACCCCTCCTGCGCATCTACCTGAAAGATGCTCCACCATACAACAAGGACACATGTTCAACTATGTTCATGTAGCTTTATTTGTAATAACTAGAAACTGGAAACAATCTAGATTTCCCACAACTGAAGAATGGATAAAGAAACCGTGGTACACTTACACAATGGAATACTACTCAGCTATTAAAAACAAAGAGATCTTGAATTTTGCAGGCAAATGGATGGAACTAGAAATGATCATCCTGAATGAGGTAACCCAGACCCAGATAGACATACATGATATATACTCACTTACATGTGGATATTAGCCCAACATAGATGTCCTCTGAGAAACTCCACCTACTAGGAGATCAGAACAGATGATGGGACTTGCTGCTGAACTGTAGGTGGGGCCATGAGAGTGGTATGGGAAGAATCGGGGGACATGGAAGAACCAGAGGGTTCGGGAGCTCCACAAGGAGCCCATCAAGGCTGGCAGATCTGGACATAGGAGGTCCTGTGCATACTTTTGCAGCAACCAAGGACAAGTCTAGCCAATGGACATCTCATTCTCTATGGTTGTAGGGAAGTGGGGACTGCCTCTGACTTGAACTCTGATGCCCCCAATTTGAACACTTCCCCTTGGTGGGGAGGCCCAGTGAGCACACAGAGGAATGGAAAGCAGGTTATAGGCTGTGGTCATATGGTGGGGGAGGAGGTCCCCTTCTGTCAGATGTCTAGGGGAGGTCCATAAGGTGGAAAAAAGAGGGAGGGAAGATACAAGGGAGGGGATAACAATTGAGATGTAGTCTGAATAAATTATAATAAATTAAAATTTTTAAAGGAAAATAATAAATCTAAAAAAATTATATTTGGCAAAAAAATAAATAAATAAACCACAAGCTAGTGGAAATATCCAGCAGAAATAGTATATGACTAATTTATGGTATAATGGGTAGTTGAAAAGTTTAAGGGAAAATCATTTCAAAAGATATATTAAGCAATATAGAAATTTAAGTAAACTATGGTTTATAAAAATCATGACAGATATTAGAAGAGAACACAAGATTTCAGTCATTTTTTAATTTTGTAAAGGCTGACCTTATCTGGATAATGAGAAAAACAGTGGCTAAGAGGTCAATGAAGAGATGCAACAGAGGTTGGAGAGAAATCATTTACAAGGTACAAGTTCTCAGGCAGATCTGAAGAACAATGGCTGCTGTTATACTGTATAGGGCTATAGTTTATAATGCTGCATCATCTAACTCAAATTGGAAGATTTTTAATGTTATCATAAAGAAATAGCCAATGTTTAAGATGACAGGTAATCTATATATTTGATTCAACCCTTATCTATCTATCACCTATATATCTAATTGTCAATCATTTATCTATCTATCCATCTATCTATCTATCTATCTATCTATCTATCATCTATCAATCATTTGTCTCTCTGTCTATCAAATCCATCATGAATAACTATGCTGATACATGACACTGTAAGATATACAAATCAAACTTATGAATAAATAATTTCTATTTTTTTAAATGGAGACAAACAACAACTTTTTGAGATGCAAATATAATTATTTCTTATCAAAAAGTAATTTTTCTTAAATATAAGATGAGTTGGCTTAGCAGAGAAAGCAATTGCCCTGTAAGTCTACTGACCTGTTGAGTCCAAGATGCTACCACAGTAGAAGGAGAG
Organism: Acomys percivali; assembly: GCA_907169655.1. Classification (NCBI taxonomy): domain Eukaryota; kingdom Metazoa; phylum Chordata; class Mammalia; order Rodentia; family Muridae; genus Acomys; species Acomys percivali. The sequence goes on from OU015757.1 coordinate 50,672,863, forward strand.
AACCAGCTCTCAAAAGTTGGAGAGATGGCTCAGTGGTTAAGAGCACTGCCTGCTCTTTCAAAGGATCTGGGTTCAATTCCCAGCACCCACATGGCAGCTCACAACTGTCTGTAACTCCAAGATCTGACACTTTCACACCAAAGCACATAGATTAAAACTAAATAAAATATTAAAAAAAAAAAGTTGTTCTCTGGCCGGGTGGTGATGGCGTTCGCCTTTAATCCCAGCACCCGGGAGGCAGAGGCATGTAGAGCACTGTGAGTTCGAGGCCAGCCTGGTCTACAAAGCAAGTCTAGGACAGCCAAGGCTACACAGAGAAACCCTGTCTCGAAAAACAAACAAACAAACAAACAAACAAAAAAAGGTGTTCTCTGGCTTCAACAAGTGTGCTCATATTTGCATACCCACAAACAGACAGGCACACACATGCACACAGTAAAGGAAATGAAAAAATTTAAAGGAAAATAATATAAAGACAAGTACAATTCCTTTCCACATTTCATGCGTGCATGCACCTGTCTGCAGGTTGCATGTAGGGGCGAGATGTTGGTACTGAAAGTATTCCTTAATTATCCTCCTCCACCTTGTATTTTGAGACAGTGTCTCTCACTGACCCTGGACACCATCTATTCAGAGAGCCTGGCTATCCAGATCTCCCTCTCTCTCTTCCTCCCTAGTACTGGGATTACAAATACACACTGCTGAGCTGGGCTTTTAAAAAGTGAGTGCTGAGAATAATTTGTTGCAGCCATAGACTGCCTTCCTAGAAACCCCACTTCTGCTTCAGATAACACGAGACATGTTGTCTCTGTGCGCACAGCGTGCTTGCTATTTCAACCAAGACTGGGTCAGCACGTGTATCTCTCCACATACATAGGACACAACTTGGAAGTTCTGTTTCAGCATGGTCTATGAAGAATGGACACAGTTCTTCCTTCTCTTCCTGTCAGACTCTTCTGAAACTAGACCAGACTCAGCGGCCCATTGGTCTAGTCGGCCTAAGGAGTCCTCAAATTCATCATTGGAAGAAAGAATGAAAGCGAGTTATGTCTCTTCCACTGGCTTTCAAGATTACATGATGGTGTGTGTAAAGTCCTGGGCACAGCACCTCATATGGAGGGATGGATAAATACTAGGACACGGTGGCTCACCTATCACCAGCTTAATTTTGTGGTGTACATTTAAGCTACACTCCAGATAGCTCACATTCAGAGAACGTCATTGTAATTCACGTCAAAGGCATTTTAGTAAAGGCAGTGACCCAAAGGGCTTTTGTGCAAGGACACACACTGTAAAGCCATTAGAAGGGCTGCTAAACACTTTCCTGTTTGTTTTGATTTGAGAGTCAGGGAAATAATAAAATTATTATTTTCACCATGAGGACAATCCTCCCTGCTGTAATTGTAATTCTGTTGAAATGAATCAGAAATTCTAATGGGAATGTTGGCTCAAGGCCAGGGGAAATATGCTGACGGAATCTGCCTGGATACGGGAGGCAGAAACCTAGTGGATGGCTTTATCTTGTCCAGAATTGAAGCTGAGAACTTGTCTGAGAGCAACGCTTTCATTCTGCTTATGCTTTGAAGACAAGACTCCAGTGACCTCCAGCAGGAGCAGAGCCAGAAGCAGGCGGGAGGCACAATGCTGACCAGCAGCACTGCCCTTTATTCAGAGCCTTCTTCAGCCCATCCTGTTACTTTTCACCTGAATGGTAACACCCTAGTAAACATCAGACAATTGCATTCCTGATCCCCACCCCATCCTTGAACCTTTAGGATTTACATGATAGTTTCCTCTCTAAACTGCTTTCATAGACCTACTGATAAATTAAAGCAAATGTCCTATTCCTGTTAAAGATCTTTTTTTATTTTTTAAGGAGTTTAAGTCCATAGCTTCAACATAACAGAAAACAATGATTTCATTATTATTATTATCTTATTCTCACATATATTACATCCCAACTGCAGTTTCCCCTCCCTCCCCTCTCCTATCCTCCCCTCCCCTCACACCCCCTCCTTCCGATCCATTCACACTCTTCTCAGAAAAGAACAGGCCTCTCAGAATCATTAAACATACAAGCCACAACAAGACCAGGCACATCCATCACATCAAGGCTGGAGAAGGCAACCTAATATGGAAAAGAGGCTCCACAAGTAGGAAAAAAGAGTCAGGGGCAGCCCCCACTCTCATTGTTAGGATTTCCAGAAGAACATCAAGCTACTCAGCTATAACACATACGTAAGGGACCTAGGTCACACCCCCTACAGGTTCCCCGATCAGTTCTGGTCACTTGATTCTGTGGGCCCAGTTCTTGTAATGGAACACAGTGATGTCTAAGTTAAGTGAATCTGCAAGTAGTTGTAAGGCTGCTTGAATCACCATTTCAGAACCAGTGCGTGTGGTCTAGAACTTGCATGTCAAATACATTTCAAGGGCTCTGATGCCTTTAGCCAGTGAACATAGTGTGAAAGTCAGTGCCTCATGGTTCGGCATGATATTCCTCAAGACTTACCATTCATCAATTTTTTTCTTAGTTTTACATTTGTGCTCAGCGTAATTCCTCTACTGAGCATGGCTGTCACCTTAGCCTGTGATAGCATATTGCCTCCCCCCACCCCCCAGTGTGCCTTCATTACATCCTTCAGTCATCAATGTACTATTTATGTTCCATGGTAAGGTCTGTTAGGTGACTTTCTTATATTTGTATACTTGGTGCCTACCAAAACACCAACCCATGCTAGAAAGGCATTCAAGCGTTTTCAATGAATTATGTAATATAATATCTAACACCTTGACATCTTGCCAATGGTGGGTAGTTTTTACTCCACTTTCTTTTTATAGTTAATGAGGATATTCTTAAAAGGACAAGGGAATAGAAATAAGAAACCAAAGAAGTTGCACTCCACTCATGACCTAGTCAAGAAAAAAAGGGAAATATGGAAGAATGAGCCAGAATCCATGGAATAACCAGAGGAAATATGAACACAGGGAATTGGTCTAAGATAGAGAAGAGCTTTTGTTGGGCTCCAAGGTGAACATTTTTCTCTTCTCATTTACCGAGATGGTATGTGTGTGCATTTAAAATTTTAATGCCACATAGCTTCATCTAATCATATTCTGAATGGTCCTAGATAGAAAATTCAAAATTAGGATTCTTGTTAAACACACCAAGACCTGATTACATTTCATCTCAAAGTGAAGGTCTAGGAAACAGCATCTAGCTGTAAATACAGATGTCAAAGTCTACTACATAGCTGGTTTACAGTGCTGTCACCAGCCAAATAAAATACTTCCACTCCAATTATATTCAGAAAGAAAATCTAATTCCTGAAATGTAATGAGTTTTTCACACTTCCAACACTAAGAACTTTCTATTAAAATATAGTCCCACTGTTACATTGATTTCGCATGTACCAAAATGCTCTTAAAGCATAATTGTTAAGAATTAAGGTTTTAGTCCACTTTGAATTCTATGATGACCAAATTACAACTAGGGAATTGCTATGTTCAAATGTTACACTCAAGGCTTAACCTCTCTATATTGAAAATGGATCATTGTTATGACAAGTGATTCTTAGAATCTCATACTATTGTCAGTATTTTCTACATTTAGGCTAGGCTGAGCTACAGGACAGTGTGTTAACCATAGATGATTTTGCATCTATTACACATGCTATGGAGAATTCTAATTAGATGGTGAACACTTTCTCATTCACTCCATTGATTAATATAGTCTTATTTTAATAATAAAGCCATGTGGTGTCAAAACTCAGCTCAAAACAAACACTGAGTGAGAGTAGTTGAATTAAAAAGAAGTTTGTCAATTTCTACAACTATATTTTTATATTAGAAATACTGAGGTATTCAGATTCATTATCAAATACTAGGAGCATGAATATAAAAATAACTCAAATTACTTCTTGATTAAATATACATGATTAGTGCCATGGTGGTTTCTAATTCACTTGCAGTTGTAGAACTTTTACAAGCCAATGAATTACAGAATCCATTGTCCAGTCAATTTTAGCCTAACCTTTACCCACTGTTGAGACACTCCCTAAGAGTCTTTTAATTATTTTAAGTCTGGAATCCATTTCTGCATGTTCTGATCCAATTTTTAAATACGTATATAAGTTAATAAATAAAAACTACCCAAATTATCCTCTTCCCAAACAATATAAACTCAAAACCCATACTTTCTTGTGATAGAATGGCTTCAGATTAAAATATGCATGTAAAAATATATTATTTTTAAAGTTTCAAGAATCTTTCGGTTTAGTAATTCAAATACTTAATACTATAAAGTATTAAAAATGTCTTGACTTTGTATCAGTGATCTGTCAACAGTTATAAAATTCATCAAAGTTGGTTTTTGGTGCTGAGGATCAAATCTAGAGCCTCGTGCATGTCACACAGGCGGGCATTCTACCCTGGAGTCCCCGAGAGTTCATCAACCTTCAATTCTAAATTTTGCATCTGCCCTTCCAACCTTCTAAATCAAGTTACTGAGGCATGTGCTTTTGCAGCCAGCAAATGCTCTCTAACACCCTCTCCGGATCTAATGATGTCCTTGAACAAATGTGGAAAGAGTGAAAGGCCTGGCAGTGATCTGAATATTAATCACAATTTAAAGAGAGAGCGTCCCTTGACAAACAACAGTGCAGAGAGGGAAGCAACAACAGGATGACAATCTGTTGACTGCTGTATGTAGAAGGTAATCATTTTAAAGTAATGTAAGTTATAGGTGATATCAAACTCTACTAAGTTCAATACTTCCTTATTTGGCATCAATTTGAAATGCTAAAGTTTAAGTTGAAGCTAAGATTCTAGTAGTATAGAGTAGATTTTTCTTCTGCCCCAGACAGTATTTTGTTTTGAGATTATTAAAAATCATGAAGAAATATTCACATGTCATCATCAAAAGCCGTAAAGAATGGAAATGTATCTACATGAAGCCTCCAGCGGAGCACAGCAAGGACTTGTAATCCACTTTAATGATGGCAATTTAAAACAAACGCTGTGCATACTGAGCATGCGTAGTTCCACAGTGCGACCCTATAACCACAATGTATGCTGAAAACCTACCTATAACCTCCACGATACCCATCTTGTTGACAAAACTACTGATAGGATGACTCTAAATGACTTAAACTCATAGGAACAAAGAATAGAATGGGAGGCTACCTGGTTTAGGGACACAGGATCCATCAAAGGCTGCAAAGGTCCTGCTAAACAACATGAACATGTCCTAGAGACCAGAAAGCATCCTTGGCAAAACGGAATCAAACACATAGAATTAGGTAAGAGGGTAGACTTCAAATATTTTCCTACAAGCTATGTGCATTTAAATGTTGCACTAGTAGATTAAACTAACAAAAACAAAACAAAACAAAACAGAGGCAGGCATCCGAGGGAGCAGTTCAAGAAAGTAGAGCATTCAGCCTACAAACAAGGGTGACTAACATATTTATAAAATGAAGAGATGAATAAACACTCCCTGTAATAATGAGAATTGTTGCCGACAGGAGCTTGCTGGGAAAAGCCTGTGTCCTGCAGTGTATTAATAACAACTGGGAATTGCTGCTAAGGGCGTGAGTTGTGGCTGTCAGCAAGTAGCTGCATTATAGCTACTTGGGGTGTAACCTGACACTAATAGTGTCTGCTCTACTGTTTTAGGCATAAGAAAGTGTGAATTTATAATAGTTCAAGTGAATCCCAAAGGGAAAATAAAATATATCTCAATGCCCCTTTGTTTCCAAGACATTCTTTGAGAGCCTGATTGAGGGAAAAAAAAAAAACCATAATACCAAAGCAAACGGTGTAATTGAAAATGTTCTGATGTTTATTTAGCAACAATAAAAATTTTTAGGAGAGGCTTGTAGGTAGATGCTAAGGCATCTTGTCCCACTCAAACATCTTTAATCAGTTTTTATTATACTAGAGGATTGGTATGTGGTCTGTCATTCTTTGTAATATAATTTCCTTGCTGTTTATTTAAGAATCCATACTCTGAGCAAGGCTTGTGAAACTAAGCTATGAAGCAATCTAATTACTTCCAAGAGCTGGGCTACAGCCGCTTACTGCAAATGAGTCCTGTCTAACCATCTTCAGGCAGAGATTTGTTATTCAAAGTAAGACTCTTCAAGGCAGGGGTCCTGATGGCCACTGAGTATGTGAAGAATTTCAATCTTGGGAATATCCTGAACACCAAAGGAAATGTTTAGATGCAACGATGTCAATCAATAAATAATACTTAGAGGATAATCAGGATAATGCATTCTCTTTATTACAAAATAAAAGGCAACTAACATTTAGTAATATGAATTAAAAGGAGCCTTAATATTAATGCAGCCCTTTTAATATAAACTTTTAATGAAAGGTAAGATTTTCTGTTTGTCTAAGAAAATGGTATTCCTATTTTGTAGTTGATACATTATTGTTTTTAATTGAGACAGAGTCTCACAATGTATACTTAGACTGGTAACAACTTACTAGGTAGCCCAGGCTAGCCTGGAGCAGATAGTAATCTTCCTGTTTCAGCTGCTTGAGTACTGGGATCAGAAGCTGCCATACATGGCTCTTTATTCTTAAGCAGCATTGATTATCACTAGGTTTTATTTCCCTAAGATGCAACATTTTTTTTTTTATTTGTACTCACTTATTTAAGATTGCTAGTGCATATGTCTCTTTTCTGATCAGCGTTAATTACCTGTATCTTTAAAAGATCCAGCACTAGCTGATAGAAGCTTGGGAACTTATAAATAATGCAAGAACAGTCATCATTCTTCCAGGAAGGAAAAAGTTGGCTATGACATTTGGCACAGGGTAACTGTCCAGACCTCAGGATCTGTCACCTGTGAAAGCACTCTATTGCTCCAAACTTTGGGGTTATAAAGTTATAAAACATATTCCTAACTCTTTGGGAATCCACCCTCAAGGGTACCATGTGCAAACAGTTTGCACATGAGGACTGATAGTAGATGGTCAGTATATCTTTGACTGACACAGATTTAAATCATAAAAGGATTAGAAAGAAAGACTACTTTTGAAGTGTGTTTCAACGAAGGCATTGTTTCCGTAGGCAGAGGCTGTGGAGAAAGATAGTTTTACATGGCAAGTAGATTATAGGGGAAAAAACTCACCTGACATAAAGATACCAAATAGTAGACAGTTCAGGGGATCCCAGAAATCTCTGTTTCTGAAGTGTTATATGATAATTAAGACAGTTATGGTCCAACTGGGTGCCATAGTGGCTTTATCTTCTCATTTGGAGTACACAACACTTCACTCTTGACATATTTAAGACCCTTGACTTACTTAAGTCGCTTGGTAACCCGTGGAATGTACCTTATTATCTTTCCTTCACCAATGAGGTTAGTGGACTTAAAGAGAGGCCAAACAACTTACTAAGTTTTAAAATACTAGTCAACCTAAGAGAGCAAACTTTTAGTCTATACTCCACTCCCATGCTGCCTTGTTGGGGAAATTCCAACATGGCAGCGCCCAGTGTGTATCGTGTCTAGGGAGCAGAGGATGGAAAGAGTGAAAGCAACTGAAGCAGATGAGTTGTGGAAGATCACAACTAGCTCCCCCACCCCCCATACCCCATCTCGGCCTGACGTCCCCGGGGTTCATGAGTCACAAGCTTCAAACACCCTGCACTCCTCTGAATACTTCAGTGGACAGCAGGCCCCCTAGGGAACAGATGATCTTTGCAATGAAACGGAGTCTGAAGAGTTGAGTCGTGCTGAGGCCACAACCCACATTAGATGCTATCCTGAAGATACCTGTGGGACACCCAAGTAGCTTTAGGCTTGGATCTCTTTCTGCCCGCCTACTGCCTACCCGCTTAGGGCTTCTAGGACACAGAAGTAACAAGCAAAGTGAGTCGAGCGCTGGGTCACAACCACATTAGCTGTTAGTCTGAGAAGGCCTGTGGGTCACCTGAGCAGGTTTGAGCTTGGACTTCTCTGGGACACAGAGAGCAAACAGGGAAAGCTGAGTTTGGTGTGGCCCACAACCCACATTAGCTGGTACCTAGATAAGGCCTCTGAGATACCCGTGCAGCTTTGGGCTTGGATCTCTCTCCGCCAGCCCACTGTTTACCGGCCTGGCCCATCTGGGCCACAGAAAGTGAACCAGCACACAATATCCACCATACCAAAGAGGCCTGAGGGGCACCCAAGCAGCTTTCTGTTGAAGCTCTCTGAGTCTAGTCCTCTCCTGCCTGACCCAACTTGGACACAGAAGGGAACCCAGTAGAACTGAGCTGGGTGCAGGCTCTGACACCCATCGTCTACCATCCTGCAAAGGCTTTTGGGGAGCTCTAGCCCATAGCTTTCAGCTTGGAGCTCTCTCTGCCGGTTCCAGACCTGCTTGGCCCACATGGGACACACATAGCCAGCTACCCCATTGGAGGAACCTTCAGGCATGCTAACACCAGAGACAACCAGATGGCTAAAGACCAGCACAAGAAGATAAGCAACAAAATTCAGAGCCATATGACACCACCGCAAACCAGTGATCCTACCACAGCAAGCCCTGGAGATATGAACAACCAGGAAGCACAAGAGGAAGATTTTTAAATCTGAGGTGATGAAAAGGATAGAAGCCTTGTAGGAGGAAAATAAATCACCCAAAGAAACATAGGGAAATACATTCCAACAGATGAAGGAATTGAATAAGTCCTTTAAAGAATTGTAGGAAAATTCAAAGGGGAGAAATGAAATAAATAAATAAAACTCTTCAAGACTTAAAGAGGGAATTAGAAGCAACAAAAACAAAACAAACAAAAAACAAACAAACAAACAAAAAAACCCCACAATCTGAGGCAATCTTGGATTTATAAGTTTCCTTAAATGCTGTGGTCTTTTACATGTTTCTGTGATTCAACTGAGCTATTCATGGTTTGCTAAGATACTTGAAAATTATTTCAAGATTAAATAATTTAGTGGAGTATATCAAATCTTTAAGAAGGAGAAATTGTTAAGAATGTGTGAGCTTTAAGCAGCTTGTACTTACATATTTGTGCACACACATATATGCATATATTAAATAATAATAATTGGGAATAATAATAATTGGGAAGGAAAAGGCTATCAATTTGGGATTGGGGGCACAGAAGGGATTAGAGGAAGGGGAGTTAGAAGGGGCTGGATGGAGTAAAGGTAGGGCAGACAGTGATGTAACTACCTATTAATTAAAATGTAAAAAAAAAATAGTATAAAAAAGAATAACTGAGATTTTAAAACATTATAAGCATGTATCATTTGAAGATCCCACACATTTGAGAAGTGTGTTAGGTGATTTTGTTGTTCCAAACATCACCAAATGTTCTTACATGTGTCTAACTGGTACAGACTAGCACAGACGTAGGCTATAGTAATATGGCATTGTTTTGTGACTTAAATGAGAACTCTGCCCCGTAGGCTCATGTATTTGAGCACCCTGTTGATGGACTGTTTGGGAAAGTGATGAGGCAATGGAACCTTTAGGAGATGGAGCCTTTCTGGAAGAAGCAGTCACTGGGCTTTGAGGATTCATAGCCTTGACCTACTTCCTGCTTTCTCTGTCTGTCTCCTGTGTGTGAATGAAACCAATCAGTCAGTTGGCTTGTTGGCTCCAACTCCATTCCATTCCTTTCCTGAAGCCATGGCGTCTCATAAGCGGGAAGAAGCCCCATTCTTCCTTCATTTGCTTCAGGTCAAAGTATTTTATGATGGAGACAGGAGTGTAACTAATTCGGTATTCTGTGTGTGGTCTGTCATTGCCAGACATGTTAAGAAGTGCATTCCAGTGTGCTACACAGTTCCCCGCATTATCAATAACTCCATTGATACCTTCAGAGAGCTCTAAAGCTTCTGCAAGTCCTCAGAACAGGAGTAAAACTAAGTACTGACAATGATAGCAATGAGTTACTTGTGGTTTAATATGTCAAATAAATCCATAATTAATGAGAGAGTTTCAAGACAATCCATATTTAAAATAATGCATTTTGTTGAACCAAGATTCTGAAAAGTAAAATATACTTAAAATCTACAAACACTGCAGGTTTTCTTGTTTTTATTTTTCTCTGTAACATTCCTTTTTACTCAAATTATTCTGAGTTTGAGTTTCACTCACGTGCCCTATATATCAGACATTATATGTCCCTTTCCCATCTTTATTGAGTTTATATGTACAGGCATCCACCTTGGATGGCACCATGTGGCTTTCCCCTTCTGGTCAAAAGTCATTCATATACTTAGGTATGTTTTTCAAAGTTTGAGACATTCAGTTGAAGCCTTTAAGATGAACAAATTAAATTATTAAGATTTAAAATAATTTCCTTCAGTATAATTAATATTTTATTTATGTTTATTAATTACCCTCTGACACTTGTCTTTTACTTGTTCTTTTATACTGTTGATAGGGATATAAACTCCATGGCCACCACCACATTTAATGAGGAAGATTTAAACCTAAAAATGTTACAAATTTTTCTATATCATCAATAACTCTTATCAATACTTTTCTTACACTAGCAATATCCTGCTCTAAATGATATGTTTTGAAAAATAAAATGTAGTTGATGAGCTTTTAAATGCTATCCAACTAAAGTCCACAATCTCAGTCATTCCCAACTTCCAAAGACCCTTGCCACTGGTCTCATAGTAACCTATTTCATTTTTTGTTTTGGTCCCATGGATTTGATCTTGAACGCAATATCAATTTATTTTCAAACACAGTGCTTAAAGATCTTTAGAAGGCTTTGTAGAACATACTAAGAACAATGTTTAGTTGCAAATCCAAGCTATAAGTCAAGCTTGCCTATTCATTTAAAGAGCCCAAGGCACCACGATTCTTATTGGTAGAAGGAGCATAGGGAGTCCCCAAATGGTCGTGGAATGGATGGTTTAGCAAGAACATCATGGGAAAAGACAGTGTTCACCAGGAACCTGATTTCCTAGACTGTGGGCATTATTCATGAAGTTCACCTTCATGCGTAGCATAACGCATGGGTTAATATAAATATTAATAACGTGTGAGACTCAGTTCACATGAGAAACAGCACATCTGCTCTTGAGGGTGTCCCAAGAGCTCTGAAGAGGAATCTAATGCCTGCTTAACTAGTATTCTGAGATTTTAGGAACATGGTTGTAAATGACTCAAGCTTGCCAACACTTAATGTTTTAAGAAGCGATTCTACTGAGCAATTAAAATCACTCAACATAATGATTCCATAATTTAAGGTACTGGTGATGCTACTGAGTTAAACACATAAGTCCTAAAACAGAGTGGCTGAATGCTATCACAACGGAATGGGGAGAATATGCCTCCAAAGATTTGTCCTGTCAACCACGAGAAAGATCTCCTTGGCAAACACATCTTCAGATAGCACCAGTTCTTTCACCTCCACTTGCTATTCTAATCTCTTTAGCTGTGTTCAGAAAGGCTGTTCATAACAGCATCTAATTCAATCTCCTCATGAAACATGCATACCAAGTATTAATCTTTTAGTTCAAGCCATCAAGTTGCATGGACTGAGGAAAATATATACACCCAGAATACTACAGGAGCCATTTGTTTATAATGAAAATGGGCAGAAAAGTAAGTTAGAAGAGAGGAGAATTAATATTGTTATCTAAGTGGAAAGCCTAAGGAGAAGTTGAAAACAAAATTTAGCTATCTAGATTGAAAATAATTTCTTAAGAAGAATAGAAACGCATCCTACCATAAGCAAAAGAGAAAAAAGGATCAGGGTTAGAAAGGCCATTAACCAGCAGAGAAGTCAACCCTGTTTTCTGACATGTTCTAGAGAAAATATCTCAGGTTCAGACATTAGTATTTTTTTTCTTAGTAGGGAATAAGTGATTTTTAAAAGTTTAACAGGTATATACTTTACAAACACATTCCTTTTGTGACCAGAAAAATTATGTAATGCATTTTATAAAGTCATGATCGATTAACAAAAGTAAGTATCAGGGAAAAAA